>WBMV01002749.1:3945-14756 GCA_013396655.1 Campylorhamphus procurvoides | reverse complement strand
CTGCGTTCCTTTAAGGCATCACTGACAAAGGCACAAAGCAATAAAATAATTTAATGATAATGCAACAGTTAATTTTATTAATCAGATTAGCCATTACCCTGTTAGATGTTTGCTTTGGAACATAGCATCGAGAAAATGATGAGTTCACCAAAAACAAAACTGGCTCCAGTCCTGTCAACTGACATTTATAAATCAGAATTCAAAAGGCTATTTCTATATAATTTAAGTGCTCCTGGTTCAGGAACATACTCAAGAAACTTAAAACTTTATTTTGTTTGTTGGTAATTTGCTTCCCTTCCACACCATACCCAGGGTCTGTTAAACATGTGTTTGGTGCTAATGTGAAACATCTCTTTTTAAGAGGAATGCATATAGGCTGTACAGATACAGTACACTAAAAGAACCACAGTATCTGACTCATCATCTATGACATAAATAAGAGATAGATGAACTGTTCCTGTCCATCTGAAAGCCTGTGGGTGTGTGTAGACATGCATACATATACACACTAATATATTTGCACAGTGACAATACTGGAACATATTTCACTTTTGTTGAACAACACAACTTTGTGACATATATATGCAGTACTCTAATTATATGTCTTCCTATTAATACTATAGTTAATAGAACTAATGTACAGCTACCAAGATTTGTTCTGTTCCCATGAGCAGCAGTTCCCCTCCCAAATAATTCTGTTCACATTTACTTCAGGTTTACTCCATTTTATTTGCAGTCACATCTGAAACATGGACAATTCATCCAATGATCAGTCAGTCCCTGAAACTACTGGCCCAGGAATGTAAACTTAACTCCAAATTTGGTAATTCTGGCCTGTTTGGAAGGACTGCTTCTGTCATTACAGATATAATGTTGATAGACTAATTCTTATATGGTTAAAAATGGATCAGAAGCTAGACTAATCTGTTTTCCTTGCTGGGGCCAAGGAGATATACAGAAGCAATGCAATTCATATGTGTCCTATATAAGATGATGCCAGGAGGTTTTTGAAGTTTGAGAAATGATTCTAGCATAGGTTCTGAGCATTAGACAGGAAGACTGAACATAGGCTTGTAATCAAAAAGACAGAGTAGGAATAAAAATTGGTAAATCCATGTCATTATCCCTTGGGGAGACAATTATTTTGTCCAAGATCCAAAATGAAGTTTTATATTATTATATTCTGCTCTTTGGGAGATATATTTTTGCAGGCACAACACAATAATGAACCTAGACTATGTCTTATCAGGAGCTAACAGCGCCAGCCTGAGCAGGGACTAGACAAAACTACAACTGCTACAGCTGTTCTCCTGCACATACACCAAAGGAGGTTTGACTATGAGTCAATCACGTAATGCTATAAATGTCTGTAGGCCCCTCGAGCCCATTGAGCTCTCCTGTATGGCATCAGGCTGCATGGTGGTGATCTCCCCCTTAAACAGGGATGCCTCTCAAGGTTACTCCTTGGGTTTGAGAGATCTCTTACACAGCATTTATTATCTAGAACAAGATAAGCGACATTCTACATTGTCTAAAAGTATATGGCATGCTAGTGATGTCTACATATCCAGCTATAGCTTAATTATTAGAAGTGTAGTAATAGAGTGTTTGGCCACCATCTAATTATCAGTCAAACAATCATTTTAATCACTTTTTAATTATCATTCAATTATTGCTTAATCACCATTTGATTACCATTTAATTTCCATTCAATAATTGATTACTTATCATTTGATCATTGTTTAATCATTGATAAAACTCTTTCAGTTAAACCCACAACAGTGACTTCTCTTAATAATTTACCTGTGACACTCAGAAGCAATATTCTGCCAAAAAGCAAATCACACACATCGCATTCATATATTATGTGAATATATATTATACCCAGGGAACTACAGGCCGGTCAGTCTCACTGCAGTGCCTGAGAAGATTATGGAGCAGCTCCTCCTGGAAACTATGCTAAGGCACATGGAAAATAAGGAGGGGATGGGTGACAGCCAACACGGCTTCACTAAAGGCAAATTGCACCTGATAAATTTGGTGGCCTTCTATGATGGGGTCACAGCAGTGGTGGATGAGGAAAGAGCAACTGATGTCATCTACCTGAACTCGTTCAAAGCATTTGACGCTGTCCTGCACAGCATCCCTGTCTCTAAACTGGAGAGACATGGATTAGATGCATGGACCACTCGGTGGATAAAAAATTGGCTGGATGGTTGCACTCAAAGACTTGCAGTCAACAGCTCAATGTCCAAGATGAAAGCAGTGACACGTGGCATATTGGCACCAACACTTTTTAACATCTTTGTTGGTGACATGGACGGTGGGACCGAGTGTAGCATCAGCAAGTTTGCCAACAACATCAAGCTGTGTGGTGCAGTCGACATGCTGGAGGGAAGGGATGGCATCCAGAGGGACCTGGACAGGCTTGAGAGGTGGGCCTGTGGGAACCTCATGAAATTCAACAAGGCCAAGTGCAACGTCCTGCATCTGAGTCAAGGCAATCCCAAGCACAAATACAAGCTGAGTGGAGAATGGATCAAGACTAGCCCTGGGGAGAAAGACACGGGGGTGTTTACAGATGAGAAGCTCAACATGTCTCGGCAACATGTGCTTGCAGCCCAGAAAGCCAATCACATCCTGGGCTGCATCAAAAGAAGTGTGACCAGCAGGTTGAGGGAGGTGATTCTCCCCCTCTACTCTGCTCTCATGAGACCCTGCCTAGGGTACTGCACCCAGCTCTGGGGCCCCCAACACAAAAAAGATGTGGACCCATTGGAGCGAGTCCAGAGGAGGGCCACTAAGTTGAATACAGGGCTGGAACACCTCTCCTATGAAGACAGGNTGTCTGTTCAAAACCCCCCCCCCCCCCCCCCGGTTTAAACTAAAACAGCAACTAACATTTCAGGACATGAAAAGAAATTATGCAAACATAAACCACAAAAGGAATAGCTGAAACCTTTCACAACTTCAAACACAGTTGTATCTCATTTAACACAGGGTGGCTTAGTTGCATACCACACCACTAACTAAGGTATTCTTTTCATATATGCAGCTTTAACAAAAAATAATGAAAAAAAAGAAGAAAAAAGATAAATGCTTTGTGATTTTTTCATGCAGTGCTAAAGTGGTAGCATGTGTTTTATTATATCCTATCCAATCACTTATTTTAAAAAATATACAGGTTTCAAATGTGTAGCATGTTTTTCATAATCCCAGATTAAAGGGCTTTTTAAGATATTGCTGCAGATGATATAGCATTATACCAGGGATTTATTTCACATACTCGACTGCAATGCAAAATTCAAGTCCACTAAACCTCAGCAGGCATAATATTGAGCTAAACAACCCCATTCAACAAATTCAAATGTTTAAAAAAACTTGAGACATGTACATGACAGCCAGATACTTGGTTTACCCCATTGTTTACTGATTTTGACAGTACACAGAACTTAGTGGAAAACCATTTCCATTTTTGAAACAAATGGGGGTTTTTTTGTGATTAAAGCTACTCAAAAAGTGATAGTGAGGCTTCAGAAGATTATAGTGGATATTATCAAAATTATATCATGTTTTTATATGACTCTAGCACCTAAACTGCTAGTGTCAGATAAATTACCCTTCATTACCATTTGTGTAATGAAAGAAAAAACAAACCCCTGAAGATCAGTTGCTGAAACATAGGGACAAAGCATATAGGCACAATCAAGAACACTGTGTACAGGCATAAAAAGAAATCACTAGTTTTTGTTTTCTGATCTTTGAGATTATGTTGCAATTTCAGGGAAGCTCATACCTAAAAAATGGAACTGCAATACTGCAAGTTCAATACAAGATAGAAAGACATTATACATAATTCTGAGTATAATATTAAGCTTTTGAATACTGTGACCTTTTAACTAATTTTTGAAGTGTTAAAGATATTTTCTTCAGTTCTGAAAGAGTAGTTTATTAGTTTACAATAGAGATAAGGACTTTTTTTTAACTCCCACACCATTTTAAAGTCATCTTAGATCAATTATTTGGTGTCCAAGTGCATGTGTAAATCCTGTCATTTTTTTCATGGAAAATAATATAGGCAATTATTGAGAATTTAGTATTCTTTCTCTGCTTGATAAAAACTAGTCTAAGTGGAATATTTTTGAATTAGAGTTAGTAACTCAACTTTTTTATCTTAGTTTTGCTTGTGTGCACTTAAAATGGGTCCAAATTCATTTATTCCTCCAGAACCACCTGAACAAGTTTATCCTTATTTTGACTAGCTCAGTTAAAGCTACTTGTATGTGCATACATTTACTATCTTTCACATCCAAATAAAACAAGATTTTATTACAATACATGAACTAAAGACATGAACAGTGGAAGCAATGCGGCTACAAATCTACCAAAAAGATACCACAAAACATTTAAAACATTTTTGACCACTAACAGAAGAGAGTAGCAATTACATGCACAAGGTCATAATATATCAGTGCACCAAACAGAGAAATAAAGCACACAGCACTCACACAATGCAGTATTAGTATTAAATTGGCTTCTTAATAGGAAAACAATTTAATTAAAAGCTTTGCACGTGCCTAATGGATGCAATATAACTGGTACTGTACTGCTTCATAAAAAACAGACTATCTCTGGTCTTAAATGTGACAAGCAGCAGCACAAGTACAGAGATTGCATAGCTTCAGTAACAAACTTAAAATATTCCACATTTTATTGCATTCTTAAAAACAACGTAGGGATTTAAAGTTTTTTAATAGAGAAAGTACATTTCTCAAATAGTCTCAGTTTAGAAGTTGTTTAGTAAAACATTGTAAAAGAGGAAATGCATTATATATTAATGTAGAAAATTGTGTGTTTAGGCAAATACACTCAATTATAAAATTTAGCAGGTTTTGAAGGTGGAGATTTACCAGGCAGGTGGAGAATTTGCACCATTATGTAGTATCAAGCCTGCAACGGTTTTACAGATAAGCAAAGGATATAATTGGATTTTTTTCTTGCTACAGTCTGTCAAAACAGTGCAATACATCTCACAACTACAGTTCATCACATTAGCTTGTTTATAATCCAATACATTCAGCCCAAAATTAAAAGTCAAATCAAATTTTCATGAGTATTGTCTTTCACATCAAAGTCTAGATTGGTGGGTTCTTTTAAAGCATTATAGCACAGATGGGTAATCATATCAGTAAAGTCAAATGCAATTTGGATTAAAATCAGCAAAACCAAAGAGAGGCTGGTCATTGCCAGATATTTAATACAAGTATCAGAAAACATTAAGTTTACTCTCTATTTCAAATTGGGTGTCCCTTTGGGGTATGTTTTGTGATTTTAATCAATGAGGAGGGGTAGACAGATGTTTCATATATATAATTCCTTGTACTTACAATTAATTGGAGAATGGTAATTTCACAAGTGAATAGCACAATGACCTGAAGCATTATCATTACCAGTTATGATGCAACACGGGTTGTTGTGGTTCTTTTATCTGAGAAGAAGCTTTTGAGGAGAAATACCTGCCCAATACTAACTACAAGAAGAATGATTGCCTCCCCTATTGACCAATAGGCTACTCTTGTGTTTAAATCCTCTGCTCTGCTGCGGCCTTGTGCTTCTCTCAACCGGAAATGAGTCTGATAATCAATGACAGACTTCAGAGCTTCATGAATTGAAACACACGCAGACTCCATCTAGAGAAGCAAATAAATACACATGCTCAATTAAGAATCCTTCTAATGCTTGTTCTGCGATTTGATATTTAAAATTAGGATTCATATACTTTTACAAATGAAAGATTATCTCAGTCCACTGTCAGACTGAAATACTATAAATCTAACATATTAATCAAGTTTTACAGTCAGGAATGTGACTAACTTAAGTGCCAAAGTGCGCAAAACTGCAGATGTAATACAAAGTAATGCACTCTAAGTGAGAGTCAGAAACTGAATATTAAAATTCATGCATGTTTGGGTTCAAAAGTAAATATAAACACTGTATTGAAATATGTCAATGATGCAACATTTGCTAATTCCACATACACCAGTAAAACAAGCAGTAAATCTCTCTCCAGATTTGGATAGCTAGTAAGTTTCTGATATTATTAAGATTTGCATAGTAGATATTAAAATACTTTTAGATTTCAGAAGTATGTGATTCTTCATCACATAATACCCAAATCTCAGTTTCACAAAAGCCTGAAATGTAGGTTGCTGACCTCAACATATTCTTTTGGCAGGAGACCCTTCTATTAGTCACATATGTAAAAAGTGATTAGATAAAGGAGAACTCTTATCTTTCACTGTTCCTGGATGCTCCCAACCATATTCATATAATAAGCACTCGAGACCTAATTGCCCAACTAAATGTGTCATCTTTCATAAAAATCACATTCCCTTTTCTAACTTGAAAAAATCTTAAACCTTTTCAGTATATGCACTACAGGCTTTACAACACCTAGATCTTTTTTACACATAAAGCTCTTCCATTTTTGGTTTATCTTCTGAAAGTAAGAGTCAGTACCCATGATTGTCTTTTGACCAGCAAAAAATTAATGAATATCTTCAAAATACTTAAGTTTTAGAACAACTAACCAACTGGCTATCCCCCTAAATATCAGTATTTCCTGAAGGTCAAAAGCACAATTTATTATAAAGCAAGTGTTTGACACCCTAATGAAAACCACTGTCAGTTACTTATATCTGTGCCAGATCAACTTTTCAAGTTAATGACTTTCAGGACAGGTGTCTGAACAAGTCCAAGACAGTCTTCTAAACAAAATTCAGGAAGAGATTTAATGCATTAAGTTCTGCCATTTGTTTCACTGCTAAATTATAGAGTCTTCCCCTACTCTGCAGCAGGGATCTTAAATTTAAACAAAGTCTATTTTCAGGGATTTACCTTTTACAGTCCCTGTGAAAGTCTGCCCAAATCTGGTCATACTACAAGCCTCAAGAAAATTGCAATGGAGAACCTACTTACCAAAGATGTGTTTTGCTTTGAAAGCTAACTTCCCCTTTCCCAAAGATCTGATTTGCATTATGTATGCTATAATTCAGTGATAAACTTCTTCTTATAACTTCTCCCATAGCCTGCAAAGATGCTGGATCTAGAATTTATGTGTTCTGTGTTCTCAATACTCTCTACTGGTGCCAAAGTACCAACCAACAAACTCCCTGCCCCACTAATACACAAAAAACCCAAAACATAACAAAATGCACAGGATGGAGACTAAAGAAAGCACAGGGAGATAGGGAGCTACACAATCAAGAATCAAAAGACAACATAAAGCAGAAGAGAAAGGTGATCAGAAGGAGATAAGAAATATAACTGAATTCACAGCAAGTCACCTACTCATTGCAAGTCTTTGGCCACTGCAGACTTACATGGGAGTAAACTCAAGTGAGCAAGATGGATATTTGGCAAGTGGCATTTCTACCATTGAGTTCAAACTAATAAAATAGTGGTCACATCCAGCATATTAAAATGGTTGTTTAAATAGTTTGATAACAATTATAGTGTAAAAATGTTAGAATTCATGAAGTTACGTTTCCAAGTGAAGTTGGCTGATTTAGTTTGGGCAGAAGTGGTGTAAAACTAAAATTATGAAGAAAAAAGGGAAGGAAGGAAAGGAAGGAAAGGAAGGAAAGGAAGGAAAGGAAGGAAAGGAAGGGAGAGAAAATAAGAAAATAAGTCTGGAGCAAGAATACTGCCTTGCCACTTAAGTGTCTTATAAATGACATAACTAGAAGCCAGTTAAGTATGACTAATTTTGTTCATTTATGTATTTTGCTAGAATTCTCTTCCAATTTTAAAAGTGACAGTTACATAAGAGATCAACCATTCAAGTCTTTCAAGTCTTTCCTTCAAAAAAAGACTCTAAACTATTTTAATATAAAACCAAATTGTTCTCAAAGTTTCTCCAAAATTCAGGAATTTTGAAAACCCTGCTTCACTGATATTTTACACTTTATAAAATCCACACTTCCACAGACATAGAACCACAGCATAAAAAAGTTCCCTTAAACTCTAAGCCACTGTATATTTTCCCCTAATTTCCACTTAAACACTTGATAATTCCTCCTCAGCTCTGCATTCTATAAATCCTAATTTTTGGAAAAGGTTCACTTTTAAGTAACAGGGTTTATTTTAAAGATGCTCCAACCCATTAATTTTCAACAGTGATATAGATATCTAATGCAGTTGAATTTGAAAAACGTTCCCTCCACCTAACAGTTGCTGTCAAACACAATATTTTACCTGAGTAAGTGCAGTTGCTCTGTTCTCACTAGGAAACAGTGGTGGATCTTCTCCAACCTGGAAATCGAAGTAGACAGTTTTGTGCGTGAAAGTAGAGAACTCATTGCTGAAGCAGAATTTGTATGTTCCATTTCTGGGTGCAGCAAATGTGAAACTATCATATTGTTTCTTCATCTCTTTGTACAATACAACACCCTCAGGATCTTCCAGACGACAGTCAACATCGTAATGACCTCCAGTGATCACCTGAAAAAAAACAAACAAGAAATTGTCTTAAGCAGAACAGGCATCCAGCTAGCACATCCCCAGCTAGCATTGCAAATTATTTGATCTAGCAAATGTTTTAAAATAAAATGCATTAATTTAAAAATCTTTCAATACGAGTTTGAAAAAATCCTCATCCTGTGAAAGGCTCACAGAACAATTCAAAATAAGATCTTTTCAATTGAAGATATGTAATGTCAACTATATTTTCCAACAGTTTATGAAGGAAGCTTTAGTTACTTCATTTTAAGATACTGGTACTATAGCAAAGGCTAGAGTAGATGTAATCCTTGCTCCAAGCTTCTTGCCTTTAAGATAAAGCATCCTGAAGGATGAAGAAGCTTCTGTCCAAAGGCACATCTCTTTTATATGCATACAGAAGTTTTCTAAAACAATAGATATTTTATTTGAAATATGTAAATATCTATTCAAACATATGCTATAAAGGTTTGTTCAGAGGTGCCAAGCACTAGAAGCAACACTTCAGATAAGCTGTTTGCATAACACAGTTTGAGTGCCCACCAATTTATATAGGTATTAAACCCCTAATACTAACGGCAAAAGTGAAATAACAAGAGATTCCCCCAGAGGCCAAGGGAAGCACGGAATACCTGAAACTCGAGGGTGCACTTAGTACCCTGGACAATCTCCTCATAAAAACACTGTTTAGCGTTGTCAGGCAGCTCGAAAGTGATTTCGGAGGCCCATGCCGTGCAAGATACGAGGAGCAGCGTCAGCCACCCCCACGGTCCCACAGTTCCAGAGCCCCGTAACAGCATCACTCAGCGTGCAGTGCGGACTAATAGTAACAGAGTTTGAGCAGGCGGAAAGAGGGTAAACCCCGTGTCGGAGGCCAGGAAGGCACAGAACCTGGAGGAAGATATCTGCGGCAGCAACCGATCACAACAGAGAAACCTAACTGAGGAAGAGCGCTGCGCTCTCAAAAGCAACCACGGCGCCTAGTACCGCCCTTATAGAAGCTCTTCCGGGTGAGTCCCTATGGTTTTATAGAGGTGGCGTTCAGGGTGGAAGGGACTGCTCCCCGCCTCTCTCGCGCGCAGTTGCGCGTTTGCTGCCTAGCAACGGTTGTCAGGGAGCGTGACGGCCCGGCATTGCCCTGGGCCTGGTCTCGGCCGTGATACCAGCCAGCCGAAATGGTGTCCACGTTCACAGGAATGATCCCTCGGTACCAGAGGTATCGTAGGTGCTCGCGCGAGGCCTGCTCATCCTGGCTTTGTGAGGGGTACTCAGATTACATAGCTAATTTAATTGTTTTTTTTAATTCCTCTCTGTCATACCAGCAAGGCACAGTCCAGGCTCCCCAATATACCAAAACTTTTGGCTCTATGTTCATTGTATGCAACTATCCAGGAGTTAAATGTGTTTTCAAATTCCCATAAGGCATGAAATAGTGGACTCTCTTCTCCAAATGCAAGTGAAAAGTGTCTTAAATGCTCTGTATATCTTCAAGTTACTGAATACACAGGGTTGAGTTTCAGAGTTGGAGTTCCAACTTTATATGTCCTTTAACATTAATTGCTTCAGAGAGATTGTCCTGGTTTCAGCTGGGATAGTTAATTTTCTTCTTAGTAGCCTGGTACAGTGCTGTGCTCTGGATTCACTATGAGAATAACATTGATAACACATTGATGTTTTGGATGTTGCTTACTCAACAACTTTTCAGTGTCTCATGCTCTGCCAGTGAGGAGCTGCAAAAGAAGCTGGGAGGGAGCATGGCCAGCACAGCTGACCCGAACTGGCCAAAGGGATATTCCACACCATAAAATGTCATGTCCAGTATATAAACTGGGGGGGGAGGGGGGAGTTTTACTGGAGCTGCAGTTACTTGGGTACTAGCTGGGCATCAGTCAGCTGATGGTAAGCAATTGGGGCTTTTTTTTGCATCACTCATTTTTATTGGTTTTCTTTTTAATTGTTGTTTGGGTTTTTTTCTTCCTTTTTTTAATTCTTATTAAACTGTCTTTATCTTGACCCATGAGTTTTTGCACTTTTACCCTTCCAATTATTCCCCCATCCCACTGCAGGGAGAGTGAGCAAGCTGTTTGTATGGTGCTTAGCTGCCTACCAGGTTTAAACCATAGCACCTGAGTAGGCCCAGGCCTGTGCTCTGCTGTGCTGCACATACAGGCCTGCACTGTGCTGCTCAAACTCCTTGGCCTCAGGATAAACTCAGCCAGTTCATTGTAACAGAGGAGCCTGAAGGCAGCTCCCACTTGGTACCAGTGATTATGCCACCTGCGTGTCCTTGCCATTATCTAGAAGTGTAGCAA
>WBMV01002743.1:326977-375200 GCA_013396655.1 Campylorhamphus procurvoides | reverse complement strand
GTGTTGCGTGGCTGCCTTCGGTCCTGTATGCTGTTCAGGACCTAGTGACTGTTTGGACTGATATTTAATTTCACTTTTTGGCTTTTTTTTCCCCCGCTTTGTGGTAATTTCTCTGCTGACTCAGGCTGTGTTTGAGCATCCAGAGTTCCTTGGCTAATCCTTCTGCAATGAACTATTTCTCTTTTTACCTTTAGAGGACCTATCTCAGAGGAAAGCTTATTGGGATCAGAAAATTTTCTAGAAAACACTGGTTTGACTCCAAAGATCTGAAGTTGTTCTGTTTAAGCTCTGCTTAAGACATTAAATGTATGCCATTGACCTAAGCAGGACTTGGAATAAACCACAGAAGATCATCCAAGTTCAGTAAAATGTTTCTTGCTCTCCTCTGGTACAAGTGAGAAAATTTCAGTACAATTAAGTTATATATTTAGGATTTAGGACTGTACAGCAGATGGACTTGGCTGTATGATAGGCTGCACATTTCTGGCTTTGTAAAGAGACTTTTTTTCTCTGTAGTTTTTTGGCCAAAATTATTTATATATACTGTATCTCAAAGGTCTGGTTGTTACAAAATGGATACAAACTGCTGATGTAACATTGAAGTGAAATTCCTGCAAATTGTTTGTGCTTTCAATAACACATCCCCCATCCAGGCTTCCCCAACAGATTCTCCATAACACAGAGTCCTGTCATGCAGAAAGGAGCATTTTCAATGGCACTGACTGTGTTTTTAGCAATACCACTGAAGTCTAGTGAGCTGTGGAAGTGCTCTGTTGCGCATTGCTGCCCATCTAAAACTCAAGGAAGACATTTAAAGTCTATACAGAAGATTTCCTTTTAAAATATTTGAATACTAAAAAATGAACATTGTCCTTCTGTAGACTTACGTAGGGTCAGATCACCTGCTGATGCAATGCATGCAACCCTGCTGTGTCTAAGTCCATGGCTCACTGGTGTCTTGCCACTTCAGTGACAATTTAGGCAAGGTTTGGTTCCTGCAGTACCAGGCATTGTGCTGTTAATTGCAGTAGCAATAGAGCTGGACCCCTCTATACACATAACAAGTGTGTGTGTGACCTCTTTGTGTGTATGGTGCAGGGAGAAATACATCTTCATTGTCTGATTTTTTTCCCCGTTTCCTTCTGATCTGTTTTGTAGTTGCACATATGGACAGTACGACACACATGGGAAAATGTTATCTGTGCTCAAAGAATGAAGGATTGCAACTAATTCGACTTTTTTTTTTTTTTAGTTTTGCTAAAAAATGGAGGAAGCAATTCAATTTGTAATATGATTTGTCAGTCTATACTTTGGTGATCAGTACAAAATGAAACTTGACACACAATCATTTTTTTGCATTTACACATTTGAGAAATATAGGGGTTTAATTTTCTTCAAGTGTGCTTCCTTCTGTTTTACATTGCAGTCAAAGGAGTGAAATCAAATTTGTGTAGAAAGGCAATAAAAGTACATGCAAAAACTGCTACTTATTTTCAGTCTATGACAAAGTGAATTTCTGTGGCATCTTGTAAATTCATGAAATTTAAAACTTCAGGGAATACCCAAAGCAAGTAAATGATGGAAGAACCTAAGTCCAGCTGCAGAACTGTGAGATTTAGCAACTCAGGCACTTCTAAAATATTTTAATATAAATTTATGCATCTCTGAACATAAATACTTTAATCAGAACAATGCATGAATGTTTGCAGACTGACATTGTGTTCCCTAGGTCCTCTTTGTTCTGTGGTTTCAGTGATGCACACACCATAGGTTTTAGCCTTGCAATTCAGGGAAAGTATTTCTGTATGACCTCCCTGGCCTGCTGAGGAACACCCAGGTGAAGAGTCCCTGCAGGAAAAGGCTTAAAATTTGGATCCTAATACCAGAAGTCGGGATGCAAGTGCCTGTAACAGCAAGGAAAATAGATTCCTCCAACCTTTGTTAAAAAAAAACACCCAAAACCCAAAAAAACAAACCCATGTCTAATTTCTCTTGCTGCTGCCAAACATATGAAAGCCAGTGATTTGTAACAGATGGGAAGAAAGGCTGTGCAGATGATTAGGTGAAGAGAGAGTAACTTACAAGGAAAGGGAGAAGGGGAGAGGACTACCTTACCTTCTTTGAGTATACTGGAGAATATATGCTGGGGATTGAGGGGAGGCAACAGACACTGAGGCCAACAAATAAACAATAGTAGTAGTAAAGCCAGTAGTAAAGTCAGAAATTATGAACAGCAGTCTACCATTAATGATATCTGATTCTGAGGAAGCTTTGCAGCCAAAATAGGCAAAACCCCCCAAACATGCCTTTAGAAGGAAGATCAGTGTGTTTCTAAAAGGGGTGATGACGTGGATCCGAAATATGAAGAGACTAATTGTTCCAGATGCATGACCACTGTGCCTTTTTAAAACTGCTGAGTTTTCCATCATTTTCTGCCTCTCTCTATCCCTCACATGTAGCACAGTAGGATGGCTGGGCTCTCCAAAGCTGCAATCCCAAAGTCACTGTCCCTAGGAAGTGACAGTCCTTCCCCTGCCTATCAGCAGAGCAGAAGACATCAGTAATGACAAATCACAGGCTTTCCTTCCTTCATCTTTACTGCAATTCTAGGAAAACAAATTCAGTGTGGTGTACCAGGTAGATCCTCAGGGCTGGCATCTGCATTTTATCTCTACTTTTTATGATTTCAGAGCCTCTTGTGCTGCTGTGACAACATTTAATCCCAGTGTCCCCAAGCAAGTTTCCATCACTTCCCCCAAGGAGTTGTTCTAGCAGCTTTTCAACAGCTTTCCAGCAGCTTTCCTACCTTCATCTGCAAGTAGTTGGACTTTGCTACCTCAAGAAGTACAGCTGAAATTTGAGGGTAATAATATAAGAATAATTAGTAATTTTTATTCTTCAGAAAGGTCTGTGCGGGTTTATCTTTCAAACTTGTCACACTGTCTGGTTTTAGCTCACACAGGTAGAAAACAAACTTTATGAAAATATCTAAAAAGGCTTTGTATATTGAGTAAACTCATTTAAAAGTCAGCAGGCAATTAACGACAAAATGCTTTCATTTAAAAAACACAAAGGAAAATAAAAATGAGAAGAAATCAGCAGATGAATCTGATCTGGAATGCTGAATGGATCTCAAACCCAAGGACATCTCTGAGATTGTTTTAGTGAACACACGTATAGAAACCCTAATGAGATGTAGGATTTAACCTCTCTACTCCAGTGCTGTAAGCTTGTGTGATGACAAATCTGTGGCCCCATATTAAAATAAAATAAAATACAACACAACCATGCCTTTCATCTCTTTCATGTGCTCCCAGTGACTTGTGGGGGCTCGCAAGGAGTACAGCCAGCTCCCGTCCTCTGGAGTGCAAACACACTGCCTCTTCTCCACACCCTGCCAATATCTGCATGGAGACACCCAAAAATCAACATGAACACTGATGTTTGAGGCCAACTAAGCTTGTCCAATTGCCACTAGTATTCCTCCACAGCTAAGAATGGCATCATTAAAGACAAGGCATGCTATTAAAGGACAGCGTAGATCTTATAGCAAAAGGGGGTTTAAATGACAACATTCAGCTGCAGAGAATGTACACCTAGACTCGTTCAGTTTCTCTTGTTTTATAATACAACCCAATCAAAATGGGACTAATGAACCATCTTGCCAATTTGGCAAGAACCTTTGAATTTGTGCACATTTTATTTATGTGTTGATTTTCCACTGTTTTCCAGATGGGAATCTTACAAAGACAAAAACTTGCTTCGTATTTATGTTTTATGCTTGGGAACCTCACAGGGACTCCAGTGAAGTGGATGTGAGAAGTCCTGCTTTTCTGCAGGTTGCCTGCAGATCCTAAAGACCTCTCTCAGAAGCATTTCTGCTTCTGAGGAGAACTCAGAAAAATATTTCAATAATGTTCAGTGGCAATGTGCTTTGAATTATAGCTTAGTTGTCTTGATGTCCCAGAGGGTCTGGATAAAAAAAAGGAAAAAGCTGAGTTATCTGGAAGAGCAGAGAAATTTTAGTATTATGCATAATTATAATGGTGAGTTTTATTGTTTAATCTTTGTTCCCACAGAGAAAATCTACACTTTTTAAAGTGAGCACATACTTCTATCATTAAAACTCACCATACATTTTAACTTTCAGAATGATCAAACACAAGTGAAATGTCACATCTCTGCAGGGATAATGATCTTTAAAATCACCATCCTGAAAAGGGGACCACACTCTATGATGTCCTCGGGGTGAAAGAGTATTCATATGTATTGACACCACAAGTTTCTCATGGGGTGGACGATGCATAAGTCTGAGAGGAGTGAGTGTCCATCAGTGGCTGGATCTCCAGCCCTCTGTGGCAAGGCAGACAGAGCCTGACTCAGCTCCAAAATACTCAGTGATAGACCTTTCCTTGTTTTGTGTCCTCTTGTTCACAAAACAACTGGAGCAAATCCCTCCTGCCCAGAGAGCTGTGAAGAGCATCCTACCACATCCCAAAGTCCAGGATACTCTTCCTCATGTATCAAATGTGCTGGCAGGTGAGAATCACAAGAAGTCCTACTCCAAGATACCACCCACAAACCTGGGTGGTATCATGCAGATTTCTGTATGCAAACTTTGATTAAACATTGCATAAGAAACTTCAAACATCAAGAGAAGGATTACAAGGGGTTTAGTGCTTCAAGTTAAAGGATTTTCTGGAAGAGGAAAAACTAGAAAAACCAGACCCTGTGCCTGGCACTCCAGCAAGGGTTTGATGTGTTTAGAAGTGAATGCAAAGGAGCAGACTTGATTGGAGAAACTGGTATTTTTTTTAAATGAAAACTAAAACAAAACAAACAAAAAAAAAAGGCTTGGCACTTAATGATAAACCAGAATAAGAGAAAGACTGCAGAATATCTAGGAATTTTTTGGCTAGGAAGCTCCTTAGAAGATGGGATACAAAGCAGGGAGTCACACCCACATATGTCATGTCTGAGGTCAGCTCACTAGTTGCAGGGCTTATGTATTTTCTAACATTTTTCTGCCACCAATTGGCTCTTTGCAGGGTGTCCCTACCCCTTTAAATGCTTGCTTTTGTTTCAATCCTGATTGAAATAATCTACAAGAATCACAGATTTATTTCTTCATTTTTATGGTAAAAAGAGTAACTTGCAGTGTTTGCATCAATGTTTATTAACATGTGGATGCAAAATTAAATAGCCTTATTCAAAGAAAGAGGCAAGTGTACTATCAGCTACAGAAATCATATAAATATCTGTAGCCCCCATTTAATTCTAGTTACAAGTTATGATACTAAACGACCTCTTTCCAGGTGAATAAAGTAATCATGAGGCTATTGCCTGTTCTGGAACTGCTCCATCCTTTCCCCTCTCTCTCATACCTCTTCTTTTGACTAGAAATTCTTGCTTGAGACCATCAACTTAGTGGTAAACATATTTCTAAGGAGCCTACTCCAGATTTGGTCAATCACACACTTACTCTTTTCTTATTTACATGAAAAGGTTGATCAACCATTTCTGGCTAGACCCAAAATGCAGGTCTACCAAAGTGCTTTCCAAACTGTTTCTCTTTTAACTGAAAAGTAAATTTGGTAAGCCAGTGAGTTAAAATAGACCATCTGTATCAAAGGTACAAAAGCAAACCAGATAGGCAGAAGCAAAAGAAGGGGTTCAGTTATTTGTGGGGTACTGGCAAAAAGCCAACAGATTAAACTGTGGCAAAAAGAAAGTTTGAAGAAAGTGACAGGTGCTCTTTATTATGGGCTTAAAAAAGTGATTTCTTGCAAGTAAGGAAGGAGCATTCCTGTCAGCAATGCTTCTTTAAGGGCGTGGTTGCCCAAATCTTTGAAAGCTTGGAGTGGTACATGTGGAGCTGTGTTGCTCCTGGATTCAGGGGAGGTGTGATGTGAACTCCTGTGTGGGTGTTCCCCAAGGGCAGGGCACCCAAAGGTCCAGGGCTGTCGGGTGAAGGAACCTGTTAATTCCATTCATGATGTTTAAGGGCCTGGAAATGGTGCCAATGCTGGGAGGCTGCGTTTAGTTTTCAGAGAGGGCATTCTTAATCCAACTGCATTGAATTTAGAGCAGCAGTTGGAGTCCCTTGTGTGCCTCAGTGAATCTTTGTGTATTCAAATGGACATTTCATGGCTTTTTCTCTGCACGTGCTGTTTTGCAGCGAGCACAGTCAGGGCTAATTTCTTACTCAGCCCAGAGCTTGACTGAGT
Organism: Campylorhamphus procurvoides; assembly: GCA_013396655.1. Classification (NCBI taxonomy): domain Eukaryota; kingdom Metazoa; phylum Chordata; class Aves; order Passeriformes; family Dendrocolaptidae; genus Campylorhamphus; species Campylorhamphus procurvoides. The sequence continues at coordinate 368,973 of WBMV01002743.1, read as the reverse complement.
GAGTTGAAGAAATCTGTACTAAAGTTGTCTCTAACTTGTTTCCAGAAGCCTTTTTGGTGCTTTTTCCCCCATAAGCTCAACACTGAAAAAAGTCTGATACATTTTCTCAGAATATCTTTTTTTGCCCCTTCTTTGCTATCTGGATTCTGTGGCAACTAAGGACTCTCTTCTGTTTCTGGAATCTATAACATTATGCTATTCCAAAACCACAGATAACAAATATTAGCTAAAACTCTGGCTATTTCTGACTACAGGAGTGAAAGGTCAGGATCTGGTGATACACATTTATGTAGTGAAATAAACTCTGAAATAATTTTGTCTGCTATAGTTTTGGATTTATGCAATGGCTTCATAGGAAATTCTCTAAGCACGAGTTAATTACCACATACCTTTAGCATTTCATGTTTTGTGATGATGACATCTAAGGCCACTCTCTATTCATGCCTGAATATGTTGGTATTTCAGAAGGGAATATAAAAAAAATAAATACATGTATCTGAAGGTGTAGTAAAGATTGTGTTCAAATACTTGAGCTGAAATTTAGCAATTATCCATTGCAAGTATCCGTCATCAAGTTTAGAAAATACAGGTTAAAATTTCCACATTAGTGGACACCAGGGTGATGTTAATTTTACTAAATAAAAGGCACATGTCTTTATTTAAGAAAGTGCAATAAAATTCTTTTAAAAATCGGGATTTTTTGTAATAAGCAGCTGCATTTCTAGCTCTGCTTTAAGGTAGTTTTTCAGCCTTTTCCTTTTACTTTCCCTAGGGTGAGTAACAAGACCCTGCTGAGATCCATTGGCTTTCAGGACCTCTCCCTTCTTCCCTCCCTGCCCTGGGCCAGAGCATGGCTGTGGTGACAGATGCCTGTGCTCCATGCCTGTGCCTCCAAATGGTTCCTTGACATGGCATCCCCAAAGAGCCTGTCATCCTTGTTTGCATTGCTTAATATCCAGTGACTCAGCACCATTCCCTGCCACCCACTGGCATATTTTTCTCAGTTGTTTTACACGCTGTGAAACTGCCACTAATTTAATTTCACAGGTGAGGATCGAGCTTGCCCCACATCGTTCTCCAGCACGTTATGTGGGATCTTATCAGGGAACTCTCACAGCCCCAGGAAAAGTTTAGTTGGCATCTCAGTGAAGGCTTGGTTTTGGGAAAAGATGGTTCCAAAGCATTTCTGTGAGCAATCATACAGGATCCAGGAACTTGAGATAATTGCAGGGAAAGCACTAAGGAATAGTTACTGGGTGAGTAATGGGCAGATGCTCCAGGAGAGGCACTAAGCAAGCTGTGGAGCAGCACTGGAACAGCCTCGAAGCCACTCCAGGAGCAGACAGATGAGGGAGCTGCTGGTGTTTTCCTGTTCTGTGGGATGAAGAGACCCAGCTGATCCACCCTCAGCATCTAACCCTGCACTTCCATGCTGCTTTTCAGAGCCTGAGTGTGGTTTGAAAAGTCCTTAACATGAAGCAGGCATCCATCCTGTCCTGGCAGAGGGATACCCATTCTGATTTATGGCCCTGGAGGACCCGTCCATACCAACCCTGGGGGTAAAACAGTGGGTTGAGTTCCTTAAAGGGAATGAGCATAAACTTACTGGATTGTTCTGAGGTGGTCGAAGTTTTTGGCTTGAAAGCCATGTCTGTTTATTTTTCGCATCGTGTTCCACCAGCCAAGGGCTTCACCTGTATTTGATGCAAGGCATGTGCACCTCAGAGGCTGCTTCATGGAGAGCATCCATACAGGGTAATTAATGCTGTGTAGCCAAGAAGCCATCAGAGGCAACAAAGTTCTCCCAGTACCGAAAATGCTGTGCCACTGGCTGGAAAAGGGAGAATGAGATGTGAAGCTGGTTCCATAAGCAGAGTGATGTACCTCCTGCATGCCTGCCTGAGCCCCAGCAGGTCCCAGTGCCAGGAGCAGACCACACAGGTGGGCACTGCTCTATCTGGGCATGGAGTGCCAGTAAATACCTAAACTCTGAAACTGTAGGAAGCCAGCAGGCCTGGAGGAAGCAGTGAGCTAGCACAGTAGGGGACAGTGGTGAAGGGCTCACCCATGGGACAAGAACACAGTACAAACCTTGTGGCTATGGTAAATGTGGGCACTTGAGTGGCTATTTCTCACAGAATATTCTGAGTTGGAAGGGACCTGCAAGGATCATCAATTCCAGTTGTAAAGTGAATGTAAAGTACAGGGGTTGAAGCTGTGACCTTGGCATTATTAGCACCATTCTCTAGCCCACTGAGCTAATCTCAGGGTCACATGTGATGCGAATCTTAAAAATAATGTTTCTTTTTCCTATTAAATCAGGCAATCAGCCCCTGCTCCTGGCACCCTCTGACTGTCTCTCATCAGATGTGGAATTCAGTTTCCTCATGGACAGGTTCAAGAAGACTGCTGGTAGAACTGCACCTACACGACAGGCAGCATCACTGTGGGTACTAAAAGTATTAAAAGTGAATGTGTTCAGAAGAGGCAACTTTGGGTTTTGTTTATGCATATTGTAAGCACATCCATGACTCCAGAGACACTCTCTAAGGGTTTGACCAGCTAGCAGAACAAAATCCAGTGCAACATTTAAAGTACTATCCTAAATAAAAGCCAAAGATTAAGAAGCCTTGGCACAGTAAGAAACATTACTGAGACATTAGTACGTGGTTATAAGACAAGTCAAACAGGAGAACCCATATCTAAAGAGGAAAAAAATTAGTCTCTGGAGCAATTAGGAATATATTTCTTCTCAATGGATTTTTCCAAGGTAATCTTCAGTCCTCTAAGACAACCTCACCAGAGGATATAATAGATAAAAAAGAGTGATTGTGTGTATCAGAGCTATTGCATTTGCCATCTAATAATTGAAACGTTGACTACTAAATTATTACTGAGTGATTAAAAGGAGGGTAAAGTGTACCTATAGGACAGTTGCCTGAGCCAAAGGAATCATGATCAGTGGTAGGCCATTGCTTTAGTGATTATCTTGAACTGTCACAGAATGATTTGCTCATCCTAAGCAGCAGTTAGAAGAGCCTGTCTCACTTGCCTTTGCCAAACTATAGCAGAGATGGGACATGAAAAATCTGTAAGCCAAAGAAAAATCCATAACCAGAAAAAGAGGAGACAAAAGGTGTGTTTGAATGAAGCTAGAGCAAAAAAGAAGGGGAGAGAAAGGGTTTCTAACCCAAAAGGAGAATTAAAGATATGAGAAAGTTTCTTTACAGGAATAGGGATGAAAAGTGGGAGAATGGGAGCAGAAAATCCTTTTTAAAAGGAAATTTAAGAAGTAGCCCAGTGGATGGACAGGACTACATGATTGTTTCTTGGTACTGTGGGGTACACAGCTCCAGCTGCTGCTTCCAATTTTGTGTCTTCACAAAGAACAAGAAGTGAAATATATCTCAATTATGAGTTCAGTGTGGCTACTACAAGCTTACTCTGTTAGTAAGCATTGGATCTTCTCAGTATGTCTGCAGCTGTGGTCTCAAACAGTTGCAGAAAACAGAAGACAAAAAACAAACAAATAAACAAAAATAAAAGCCTGCTATAAGAAATGATGGAAAAAAGGGTCAAAAAGGAATGAGAAGCATGACCACACATCAAAAACTTCCCTGTGAGGAGCAAGTTGGTGGGCTAAAACTCATCTGTCTGGAAAGGTGAGAACTGAGGTGGCAACTCATGGGAGCAGGGAGCACAGAGGGTCAAGCACTCACAATACTTCTTCCACCACAAGCCACTGGGAAGCACTGGCAGGATCCAGGTAAGAGTCAGAGCTGGAAAAGGCGTGTGGACTTGGCTCTCCACAGAATGTCCCCAGCACTCCCAAGCACACAGTGATTGTGGGGCCAACAGGAGGGTCAGGAGGTATTGGCTCAAGAAGTTGCCTCACCTGCAAAAAGTAGTTTTTATGGAGCTCATTGGAGGAAGGATGTTACTTACTTGCTGGTTCTGATTTCTCCAGTGCCTGCTCATGTCATTACTGGAGACAGGCTACTGGGCTGCACAGGGACCTTCACCCTGGAGATCCTTATGTTACCTTTCGACTTTGTTAATATGAGAGTGGAGGATGAATCGAAAGCAGCTTCTAGAATGAGATAAAATGGATGGAAAAAGCACAGATAGATTGGTTTTCCTTGTAGAGCAGCCACATTCAAATAGCACAATTAGTTCTGAAAACATGGAATGTGACTTCACTAAACTCCCAACCACCTTCTCCTCCATTCAGTCTTTGATATCTTGCTCAGAAAACAGCCTGAAGTCATGGGAAATTTTCTGATTTTTCACCAACTGCAGAGAATTGCTGACAGCAGTCTGCTTAGTCTAAATGTACTTCAGATTCTCTTGAAATAATTTATTTGTAATTAGCTTTTTTTTTTGGCAGATATTGAGAACAGATCTCTTGACAGTCAGAAGTGTTCTTAAGGGTTTTGTGTTTTCAGGCAGGATTGGAGAACCTCAGAGAAAAAGTGGGTGAAAACTGAATTCCTGACAGTAATTTCACGCTCTGGAGAAGGTGGAGACCACTGCGGTACAGTAAATATGATAGTAGAAAACACAAGAGAAGAAGGAATTGAGTGCTTTTTCCTCCTTATATCCGCCTATGAATTCATAATTCAGCTGCACTATTCTGCAAGCAGAAAATTTTGTATCATCTGCCTTATTTCTCTACCCCAAAGTTATTAGATCTGGCACAAAGAATGGGTGACAGGAGTACAACATCTTCAGTCTGATTGTTTCTCATCCAACTCAGCCCAGGCCAGGCTGCTACACGATATTCAGGATTAATGCTCTAAATAATTCCAGTGATGTGTTACTAAGAATGGTAAGATTTTAATTGCTTTCTGGCAGTTTTAGATTACACTTCACCCTGCACCACATCTCCACTTTACAGATGTTTAATCCCAGAGCTCTCTTCCAGCAGCAAACAGTTTGGCAGCATTTGTGAAACAGTTGGTGTGCTAAAACTCAGAACATGTTTCTAAAAGCCTTGTACTAGAGGGGGATATGACAGTAATCACAGTGTTTTTTCCACAACCTATTTATAAAGATCAAAACCTCCCTCTGTCATCTATTCTCCTGCTAGGTCTGCTGCTATTTGGAAATCTATGAATAACCCACTACAGCAACATCAGGTTTACTTTGCTGAGGGAAGGGAAAGCAATGAGTCTACTCTTCTTCCTTCAGTCCTTCTCAAGCAGATCTTCATAGCATAGTGGTCATAACAAAGTAGTGGTTTGGCTGCAAGGTTAATGCTCCATTTGCTTTGCTTCATGTGATTTTGAAGAATTTGATGGTATCTTCAGCTGTGTAACTCTCTACTATTGTTTTGAAATAAATTAAAACCTTTGTAAAATTATCTATCTTACCAACACTTCTGTATTGACAAGGCTCTCTGCTCTAGCCATTACGATCTCCCCCTGGGAGGAGCTAGCTTGATAGCTTGCTAGTTTGAGTTAAATGACTTAAATGATAAGTGGCATTTGGTTCTCATTACACTAAGAAAAGTCAATCAATAAAAAGCACATGAATGCATTAATATAAAAGCAGAAACCAAAGAAAACTGATATTAAATGGAAATTTAGGATCCATTATATTGAACACTACAACTCAATTTCCTGAACTAGAGTTGACAAACCACCAGTAAATGTCCAGCAGGGAGTAGTTCTGCCCTGATTATACTGACTAGATGATTTAATAGATCTTTTTCCTCTCTAATACCTATGAACAGATGAAAATCAATGGCAGCCCACTTAGTGGAAGTACCTTCCCTCTTGTGCTCCTGATGCACAGTTTGAGCTACCTACACCTACACAAAGGGATGCTGAGATGCCGGCTGTGTCACCTCCAGGGGGAAAGCCTCATGCAGAAATTCAAGATCAAGATCTGAAGGATTTCTTTTGACCTCTGCAAAATGCCTCCTCCTTTCCCGTGGAGGATCTTCAGGCAAAACCTTGCCCCAGGAGAGGAGGGTGACATTGTGGAACAGTGTAGGGACCAGCTGGCAGGAGTGTGGGAGAGTGTGGGAGCTCTGCTGAGCATCCCCTCCTCTCCCACAGATCCTCTTGGTCCCTGAAAACCTGTGGAGAGAGGATGGCACAGGAGCACAGCTGGGACCAGATGCTGATGTGTCCCCCATGAAGGTTTCTCTTCCATTTAAGAGCCTTGACAAAACCTAACTGAGGAATATGCCAAACACCTCGGCTATGTGGATTTACCCAGAGTGGTCTTCTCCTGATCACAGGCTGTGGAAAGATTGTGTGTGAGGACTGGAAGCAGCTGCCTCCTCTGCACTGCCAAGGTTTTATTGTACTTTTCATTTCTGAGCTGTCATTTCATTTAATTTCCAGTAGATGCTACTCTACTCTAGATGCTCACTGGAGCCAGGAATCACTCCTTACCCGAACGCCAGACCTTTACAGCAACATTTCTTTTGTATTTCCAGAATACAGGAAAAGAGTCTTTAGCCATCAAAAGCTGAGGAGTGGCATGCCATGATTAATTAACAAGCCAACAGGAAGGAGCAGAGCTCCCCACCAGATCCCTCACTTTGCCTATGCAGTGAAGCCTGCGGTGAAAGGCCAGTGCCAGACCGGATTCAATAATTTAAAAACATTTTAGTAAACAGTGGCAGGAATATGGGAAATCACATTATACATCAGCAGTGGTGGTAAAAAGCAAGCATGGGTGTATCAAAACCAATAAAATCTTGGGGTTTGGTAGTGAAATTAGGGAAAATGGAGTAAAATATCCTTCCTGAAACAACAAATTTGACCACGAATTGTTTCATGTTCCCATTTAAAATATTGAAGAATATTTGCACATCTTATTTTTGACCAATTTTGATGTTATTTCTCTGCTTTTCTCCCCCCCAGAAAAGCCAAACAAACTGTGTGGTGGAATGTTTTTCATTAAAGAAGGGGTTGCAGGTCTCCTTGCAAAGTGTTTTGGGACAAAGTATATGGTTTAGCTAAGATACAAACAAAATTAAAAGAATATATTTTCTCAGCCATTTTAACCCCTCTGTCCCCTGCACACCCTGTGCTTTGGACACAAAACCTGCCGTCCATTAGAAAATAAGGAAGAAGTCTTCTCCTAATCCAAGCTGGGCCATGCTGGAAAGAAAAGGTAAATTTCTTACTCAAATTTATATTCATGTTATTTGTAGTCACACTTTTTATGTGCTCATGCTGGAAGTGCTGGAAGGATAAAAGCTGATTCCAGGTGTCCCACATCAAGCAATTGTTCCACGTGGGAGGAGAGAGGACACTTAATTTCCACAGGAGCCCTGTCCCATATCAATGCCCCAGCATGATAAAGACCAACAGCACATGCTTGCTGACATCCCCATTCAAACCCTTTGCTTTCTGAACATGCCCTGAAACTCCTTCTCCTGCCTTTCCTCTCAAGGAGACAGACTCACGCATGCTGACACTGAAATGACACCAGAAATTCTCTGAAATGATGAAAAAGGTAAAAAATGGAAGGAGGAAGTGCTGCTCCAGACTGTAATTAATGGAATTTGCTGTGAATATTAAGTAATGGTACCGAGAAAAGTTTTACAAACATTGCAACTCATCTCAAAAGACTTGGCCTCTTTTTTTCCCCATGATAATTATTCCAGTAAATTTTAAAATAAGTGGCAGCATTAACTTAATCTTTTATTTAGCTAATAGGAAAAGGTTGCATTAGAGCTTTCCTGGAATAAATGTAAGTGTTCTTTAAACTGAATGCATAATGGCAATTTCCCATTCAGCTGGGAAATGCACTAAATATGGCTTTGTCAAATCTTGAGCTTTTATTGCAAGTGTCACATTATCTGACCTTTTTCTTCAAGCTCTAGTTACCCGAATCATGTTATTATGTGAAAGTCTCAGCGTTCAATAGAGGAATAAAGGTTTCCTGATAGCTACTGAGAAAATGTTGCTTCTAAAGCAAGCAAGAAGAGCCTGAACATCTATGGTTAAAAAAAAATAACAGTGCTTCAGCTCTACATTTTGGGCCTCTATAACCAGGAGCATTACAGATAGAGTAACTGTGTTGGAAAACATACTACTGTGTACAGAGCGGGGGAAAATGATTCGAGCACATCCCCCTTCACCTGAGCAGCCACCCTTTGGGATCCCTTCCTGAACCTGGGGATGCCCTTTTCCAAGTATTCTTACATATCCAGGCTTCAACACCATTCATCAGTGCTGCTGAAGCCTGTGGGAGGGATTCAGCTCTATCGAACCAAGATTAATTTAATTCCAATAGTCTTATTTGTGCACCTGATAAGCTTTTAATCCCAGTGTTTCAGACAAGGCTGCAACCTTGCTAAAAGATTCTGGTTCCCCTCTGCACCTTCATCACCACCATTTATCATCATCTTGCTGAGCCTTGGTCCTCCCCCATCCCAGTTCCAAATCAGTTTGTTTCTCATTTGAACTTTAGCTTCTAGAAGGATAATATCAGCAGCAACCCCGGTGGAGGCAAGCTTTGCAAACAGGTTGTTGTTGCTTTGCATAGACGATAAGCTTTGTTGAACATTTTGTGGGAGAACCGTAAGTTGGTGTCAGGAGAAAGGTGACTATGAAAGCACCCCAGGGAGCACATATACCCCATACACACATCAGGCACCATGGGGCATAGTCACAGTACAAATTACAAACGAGGTCTTGTGCAGAGCAGAAGTTATATCACCAAACAGATCAGCAGCATCAGCTCTGTCATTACCTGCTGGTCCTTCCCGGTGTCTCCCACATCCCAAGGCTGCCCTCTCCCCTGCCAGTGGCCACAGGGGCTTCAGTGGGGCAAACACAAGGGGAGTGGATCCTGCAGGCACACCATGAACATCAGAAAGTTGAGTCCACTGTGCTCCAGCTGAGCTGCAAGCAGAGATGGCGGGTGCAGATCCCAGGGTGCAACACAGGGCCAGTTTCCATGTGCCCTTGCAGTGCTGGACTAGAAGAAAAGATGGGTGGCCACTGGCAGCCCTTGGGGTACCACAGGTCCCTGGACAGTGCCAGGCGTGTCCTGTCTCCTGCAGCGATGGCCCCAGAGGGCTCAGCCTGCCCGCACTGCTACCCCCTCTTCCCAACCACAAAGCCAGGTGCCTCCTCATTCAAACCCTTGAAAACGCTCTGTTTCCTCATTGCAGCATGGGGAAGGGAGACACAAGGGTTTTCTCATTTTCTTTCAAATGAAAGATGATGGGCCAGTTTGGTAAAGAAAGGGGACATGGTGATTCTGCCATTACTTTGCTGTGAGGTCTCTAGTGAATCCCTTAAACACTCTGTGCTGAGTTACCCACCCGTAAGACACATGCAGACCTCACAGTGGTATTCTGAGAATAACTGCAATTTCAGATTCTCCAGGGCAAACTGCTCAAACAGGGCAGAACATTGTGATTTATTGATGCTTTCTTCAGCATTTAACATTTTAACATTTTCCACAGGCCACGGTTGAGCCCGGAAAGGCAGAGGATGCCATACTTGTGATCTCTTTCCCTTCCATGCAAATGGTAACCTAGGCAATATGCAAACACATCTGCCTAAATCAAAGCTGAATTTTCCTCCTCACCCGTCCCTGCTCAGGCACAAATGATGGCAGCAATTAGGGAGGTTCAGAAATACCGATCAAACACAGAGAGAAAGATGAGAAGCACACAACTGCATATTTAAATAAGAGAAGGTTAGTAAAGAAAAGGGATCTTTCTTAAAAGGCCAGCTAATCCATAGGAAAAACAAAGAAGCACCTATTGTTGTGGTTCATTCCATTTTCATGAAAATATTTCTAGAAACTTATTCTTCCACCTTCTTTGGTGTCTATGCGAGACATTAATTCTCAGGTGATGAATGATAGATCAAATTATGCTTTTCCAGAAAAATGGAAGATAGGGGATTTATGCCTCACTTATGCTTTAATTAAGTCAGCAATTATGGTCTTCACTATGTAAAACTCACAGAGTTGGGCTTTTTTTAGCTGGATGCAGCATAAACAACGTCCTTTGTATGTCTCTGTCAGTGGTTTTAATTGATCACTGCATTGATTAGGTGCATGCAGGTGGCTGGGGGTTTCCTCTGAAAAGTTTTTGATATCTCATTATAGCCCTGATGAAAGAAGCAAGTACTCATGGCTGACGTGAGTAACATTTTAGTTGTTGCTCCACATTAACCCAATGGTTTTTTACACCCTTTGCATCCCCATAGCAGAGCTGGCTGGAGTGTGGTGCTGAATGCAGGCCAGTTTGGGGGAGACAGATGGGACTGCTGCTCCAGTACCCCATTGTCCTGTCCTCAATTCAGGTATGACCCAGGGTGAGGTTACCAAGCAGCTCCAGAGCCAGGTAACTGCAAAGCCAGCAGCACAGGTGGCTGGCTCTTTGAAACCTCAAGTTTGAGTTTCTGGGTAAGGCAGATTGCTGCTGCAGCAGCATCAGGATTGTTTTTATTTTTAAAGCTCTGCTTTCTGTCCATACCTTGGGCTGTCAGGAGCAGCACGAAGCGAATGCTTTTGCACAACTGTGTATTCCATCTTGCAGTCAAAGCTGGAGCGTGGGTGGGGAGGGACTGGTTACACATCTCCGGCAGGAACCCTGACGGATGTCGTAACAGCCACATGAAGAAAACATCTGCTCATTAGCCAAGCTGCTCCGTGTCAGACGCCGGGAGCACGCAAGCACCAACAAGCCCTGAGTGGAGGCTGCTCACATCTAAATCCCCCTGTCAAGCCTCAGTGTTTGGCCACCATGGCCCCTCCAGCCTCTTGCTAACCCACCATGCCCTGCAGCACCCCTGGCCTGCAGGTCAGTGTGCTGTTCTGGGGGGATTTTGTCCCCCTGGATGGCTGCATTGCTTGCATTTCTTTTTCTCCTTCCTGCAAACACGCTCACCCAGCTACCAGCATTTTCCCCCCAGTTTCTTTGACTTTCCAGTTTCCCCCCCATGCTACATCTCAGCCTTTTCTTCCCAAGGCTGCAAAAAGCCAAGGAAGACGATTTCCCATCCACTTTCTCTCTAGCTCCTTCCTGGGGCAAATCCTGTGGCAAACCCTCTGCTAGAAATGGCTTTGTCCTGTTATTTAGTTCATGGGAAGCTGTTAATCAGTGTTACTTCCTTGGTGAAGTACAGACCTACAGGCCCCCTTGCCTCCCCCAGATGTCCTGAGAGCTGTCCCACAGCTGCTTCGTCCATGGGCAGGCTCTCCAGTGGTTTCTGGTGGAGTGAGAGCAGCCCTGCCCTGAGATGGTCCATCCCTGGGGCCAGGCTCATGTGGTGGCCCTGGCTGTGGAGCAAGCCCGTCCTCACCCCAGGTTCACCTCCAAGTGAGGAGTTAGAGGATCAAAAGAAGGGAAGCAGGACAGAAGGAATAAGACCGATGAGGATGTTTTTCACAAAGAAGCACCACTTATTTATCTATGGGGAGTTTTAGACTGGTAATACCAACCCCTTGTATTTTTCCCAGTCCCCACTTACCTAGGCTGATGAGAGTCAGACACTTGGAACCTCATGTGCACCCATCTGGTCAACACTCACAGCTTTGTATTAGAGCATCTGTGGAAGGGAGCACAGAAAGCACTGGATCCTGGCTGAGCTGGACCTGCCCAAACACCCAAGTGCAAGAGCTGCTTTGCTGTGTGTGCCTGCCTCTGTGCAGGGGTGGGCTTGATCCAGGGACCTCAACCAGAGATGTCACAACATTTGCTTGCCAGGCTAAAAAAAAAAAAAAAAGTCTGGAGCCCATATTTTCCATCATTGGAACATCAAGAGTACTTGAGGAGTCTGAAGTCTTTGACAGAGTTTTATACTTGCAGAGGGGGATTTTATTTTGAACATCCTTTAAATACTTTGTGGGTAGGAGTATTTCCAGTTTTGGAGTGGTGCGTGTATTCTGATAAATAAAATCAGCCTACAGTGTGGACCTTTGCATCGGCAATCAATACAGCATTTATCTGCACTAGTGACTCATGCAGCCTGCCATGGGCTTTGCTTAGTTATTTAAAATAAAGTTATACTTAAATTACCAAATATTTACATTGTAGATATTTTAACACCGATGAACAGATATTTTGCATTATGTATTTGTAAAAAGGATGGAGTTTTGCATCCCATGACGTGCTGAAGTCTTCATAAATATGTTTATGAAACTAAAAAAAGTTTCTGGCACCATACATATCCCTCATCTCAAAAGAAAGAAAATTGTAGATCAGAAGTATGGTGGTAGTAGCTGAAAGAAACACTTTTCCTAATCACAGTAATGTTTAGTCAAATCCTGTTATACTGACCAACTCAAATGGTCTCATTGGGACAAATTCTCCTCTCAAGTACACTTTTTATTCCTAGAACAGATCTATTAAGGAATAACACTGGGTTTGGTGCCTTGTAGACCAAGCTGGCCCAGAAAACAAACAGGTGTGCCTGTTGTGTGATGAGAGGAGGCAGAGTTTTATCTCTGCAGTTTGAACTTTGCATTTTGAATACAAGTTCTTGTGATTCCCTAGTTACTACTCACTGTAATCATGGCTTTGGCAGATCTTTTCTGTTTGTGTTTTGTTTTGTATTGGTTTGTTATTAAATATATTTGATCAACAGAGTCCATTTCCATCTACATGGGCAGACACCCTAGAAGTAGTTATCTAAATTCACAGAAGTCTCTTTCTGTAGCAAAGCCAAGCCACAAAGGGCTTCAAAACATTTGGGAGACACTAAAATAGTAAGAGTTCACCAAAACATAATTCTGAACTTTTCCCCTGAGACTTCAAAAGGATGGACAATGAAAACTTCCAAGATGACACAGATTGGGCAGACCTGCAGGGCTGCTCCCTGGGCTCTCAGTCCCAACAGCTGAGCAATGGGATGAATTACAGAATCATTAATGTTGGAAAAGACCTTTAAGATGATTAGAGATGATCAGAGACCATTAACTTAACGCTCCCAGGTCCACAACTAAACAGTCACAGAATCACAGAATATGCTGAGTTGGAAAGGACAAACAAGGACCATGAAGTCCAACCCTTAGCCCTGCACAGGACTATCCCTAAGAGTCACACCATGTGCTTAGACTACCATGTCCCCAGTTGCCCCATCTGCACATTTTTGAACACTTCCTACAAAGCCAGACGTGCAGCAGGCACCCCATCCTGCAGCACGGGGTTTGTTGCAATGCTGGGGATGCAGAGCATTAAGGGAGTTGCCTCTTGGTGTGCAAAGGTGGCATGGGAGATAAAAAGTTAAAATTTCGTGGTTAGATGGCCATCTATGGGGTCATGGCTTTGGGGTAGACTGGACAAGGCTTGGCAATGCCCACAGGACATCTATGCCAGCCTGACACAGGGAGGTAACACCCCATCACCAAGGTGTGGGATGCTGGTGTAGCTCTGCATCCATACAACTCACAGAAGCCCCCCACGCACATTTTCTGGGCTCAGGATAGCTTGTCTGGGTTTGATGACAGATGATTTTAAAATGTCAGTATTTAAAATCTCTGTGCCTGAAGGCAGAGCTGCAATAGCCTTTGAGCAGTGTGGACTCCAAGGCAGATGGGCTCCCATGGGGTTTGACACAGCACAGCCCTCACCTGCCACAGTGGTTCTGGGCAGCCCATCCTCCTCCACCTCCCACAGGGGCCAAGCTCTGGCTCTCCTCCAGATCAAAAACGTGCTCATTTTTGGTGTTAGGTCTTCTCAGGCTCTGACATGGGAGAGGACAGCAGGGCACTCACTGGCTGTGACAGTGGCATCTCCATGGTGTGGGTGCGTGCCGTGCGCTGCCTTTCCATCCATGTGCTGCCTTTGCCCAGCAGTACCTGAGGGGCTTGAAATGGCACTCACACTCCAGTTGCTGAAAAACACCAAACTTCCCTGTGCAAAGCAAACAGGGCACCAACTTGGAAGTAATTGTACTGCTCCGACACCAGCACACAGCAGAACACTGCAGGACCCTAAAGGTAAATCCTGAAGTGGCTCCTCGCTGGGATCCAGCAATGCTTAGGGACAGATGCAGCAAAACCCCCTCCTGGGTAGTGACAGAAATCTCTGGGTACAATCTATAGCACATGAAGAGGCAAAAATAGATGGTGGCCACAGCCCTGAACCAGAGCAGAGGGTCTGTGCTCTATATAGTGGGGGATGAAAACTGCTGGGTGGAAAAAGCTCATTTCCTTCAAAGCAAAGTGAGAATTCCCAGCCAGCCACACAGCTGGGAGACATCTGCCCGTGTCCAGGCATGGGGTTCTGTGGCTGGCAACCTGCTGCTAAAATATAATCAGCAACATCCAGAGCAGCAGCAGCAAAATGGCAAAACCTTATGGGAAGGCAGAGCTGAGGAGCTGAGCTGTGCCCGAGGCCATGTCTGAAGGCTGTAGCACTACAGAGGCATGGCAGATTTCTCATCCCAGCTGGATTCCCGAGGCTGGCTGTAGCTCAAATACATGTATGTGAATCTAAACCAGAGCACTGGTATGACTTTAATTTAACAGAAAGGCAAACTCGCACAGCTTAGGAGCGTGAAGACCAAAGCAGTGGGAAGAAGTTACATGTGGTTGTGTTCATGCCCCAGGAGGAGGTTCTTCTGGGCAGCCTCCCAGACCAGGTGATGTCCCACTCAACCCTCCTCAGCAATCTGTGGTCACTGGGGCTGAAGGTCACCCAGGCACACACCACAGTGGGGTCCAGGCCCCTGTGCAGGTGCCACGGGTGCCTCTTCATGTTGCTCTGCAAGAGAAGTACATTCCTGAGGAAGCCCACCCCAAATGAGATCACCAGTGTGACCACCCTCGCGCTTGACCTCCAGTGGCGGCCAGCCCCCTGTGCCAAGGATGGGGGTAGAATGGGGCCATTTCATGGCAACTGCCTCCCAGAATAGTCCTCTGCCACTCTTCATCCCAACCACCTCTTGAGCTAAAACTGATTCTGTGCAGTATGACTTCTGCTGGCTTTATTCTCTATTGATTTATTGAGCGCTCATTAATCCTTCCACTAAATTCAGTAGATACTGTGCTTTTCAAAGTCAGAATTAGGCTCTGTGATTAAGGAGAAATTGTCCTATTTAAAGGAGGGAAAAATGAAGGCTCCAAGAAAGATTTGCAGAGGTCTCAGGGCTTGCAGCTTTGTTTTGCAATGCTTTAACACATCACTGTGTAGGTGGTCATTTCATTAGTCTGGCATCAAACTGTAAATTACTCTGTAGTTACAGCCCTGCTGAGTACCTGATACATACTTTATTAGAGATGTTGCACCAGTTCTTAGAAACAACAGATACCTGTTGTGTTACAAATCACAGAACAGAGTATTATGGTTCTAAAAGGGAATTTATGAGCTGACTATTGCACAGGTACTGTCTGGCAGACCCCTAAAATCAGCATGGGCTATGGGAACCCTTTATTCCAAGATCTCTTCATACTAACTTCCTGCCATGAAAGTTCAAGCAAGGCTTTAGAGCATCAGCCCATCCACTGTATTATTTTCAGTGACAGGCAGGGCTAATTAACTTGTATAGCTATTGCTTGCACTACTTTATCTTCATTATTCCTCTGACTTTCCATGCAGGCAACAATTATAAAGCCGTAAGGACATGCAGAATTATGCCTGGAATCTCTGGTTTAATTTAGAGGCAGCACATCCACTGCTAACTGTGGATGCCCATCTGACAGATTTATGGAGGGATTTCGTGTGTTCATCTGCCCTTCCTCTGCGTCCCACACTGCACAAACTGAATTTAAGAGCTGTCAAAAAGGGTCCTGCGGTCCCTGTGCTTGCCAGGCTCAGCAGAATAAAACACCTGACTATTGAGGCCTCAGTGCATAGTCACTTGAAGATTTTTAGGAAGCTAAAGGTTTTTTGGGAAGCTAGAGGTAATGCTTATTTTAAGGGAACACACAGACTGATGTTTTCCCTCCAATAGCCTGTTCCAAGCCCTTGCCCTAGTTTCCCCTTGGAAAACAAAGCTGCTGTTTGGCACTTCAGGTGATGAATTTCCATTTCACTAGACAGCTTGTTTGCAATGAGACATCTGAAAACAGGGACGTGGCTTATTCCTCCTGAAGCACTAAACTGAGACTACCCATTTTCAGGATTTAAGCACAAGGTCATCTACCCCGTGTCATGACTTGCAGCGAGCCAACAAGAACTTGTGTGATACCTGCTGTGTCTCTCCTCAAACACTGCAGAATCACTTCCCAAGCCCGGGATCTGCAGGAAGCTGCATCCCTGCAGCCCCTCTCCTGCCATGACAGCTCTCCAGCAGAGACCTGTGCTGCTCAGAGGAATGTACCAGCAGCTCTTAGCAAGACTGGATGGGCATGCCTGAACTTATATCCTCTGAAATGTGGAGGTGAGAGCTCCACACCAGCACCAGCTGGCAGCAAGGAGGGGGGAATTTAAAGGAGAAGAAGTGTAACATAATATGGCTGTTTTGAATAGTTCAGCTGAAGCCGAGTGAGACTTCCTCTGTACCCTTCAGAATTGAACAGCCCGACTGTAGCATCTCCAAGACTAATATGTCAATCAAACCCAAGGGAATAGTGGTCAAAAGCTGTAACAGGCTGGGAGGTGAGTTGACATTAGGTGACACAAACACACGTCACCTCGTTGCTGCAGCCCAGCACTGGCAAGCACCTTGTGTTAGAAGAGATCTGCAGCTACACCAGCACCTCATGCCTTTGGCTGTACCCTCTGGAGCAGTAGCTCCCACAAGGCAAAAAAGGATATTAATTTACAAGGTGATGTAGTGTTTTTATATATTTTTTTAAAATAAATGTCCTTGTGTTGCTGAAACAGTGTTGTTGCTCTCCAGGAAGGCTGCACTACATGGGGACATCAAGGACAGACATTTTGCTTATCCCAAGAATGAAGCAAGTCAGAGGGACCAAAACATAGAGGGATTAAAAAAGGGGAAAAGATAAAGATCTTGCACAGTTGTGTTGCTTGTAGCTGAACAGGATTTTAGGTGTGCATTTGTTGTTGATTGGCAAAGGTGGGGATGTCCAGCCTGCTGTGAAAAGGGGAAGCAGCAGCACATCATCCGCACTTTGCTTTCAACAAAGCTCACTAGATTTGTTCTTTTTATATCTCCCAAAGCTTTTCTGGGTTCATCCCATCCATGCAATTTTACAGCCATTCCAATCCATGTGTGTCAGAGCCATGTGTCAAACTGGGAACAAAAGGCCCTCATTGGGCTGTTTCATGGAAGCAAATGGTGATGTTGGCAGTATTAACTATTTTTGTAACACAAACATGGCCACACATACTTTATATTGCCTTGACATAACAGATTCCCAGGGCTGGAGTCCAGATATGGTGAAACTTCTATGAAGGACCATGCTGGTCCTGAGCAAAAATGAATCTCCCAGCAGAGTGGTCTTTAAAGGTCTGAAAAAAAATATAATTGGAAACCTTATTAGGGTAATTTAAAATCCTCAGTGTAGATGACTCTTGAAGGAATATTCAGTACACCAGGTACCTGCACCCTTATTTAGAGTTTAAGCAGTTTTAAAGGCTTTATAATCAACATAACACAAGAGAAGATAGCTTGGTTTATGTACATGAGCTGAAGCATGAACTTGGTAATTCCAGGACTTTATAGGCTTAAGCTACACCAGATTTTTTGCTCAGGGTCTTTTTTTAATAAAGGGGAGGAGGGGACAGTATAAGGAAAGGATTGTTTTAGGAAGGGGAAACATTTTCTGAGTGCAGACTTCAGATGCTGTTTCTGGAAGTGCAAAACTCTGCCCTCCCAGCAGGAAATATCCCTTCCTCGTAAACCATCCCTTTGCATATCACCTGAGAGGTTACTCCTATCAAATAAATCCCAAGTTTTTGGAGTCCCTACTAACATCACATAAATCCCATGCTTTTGGAGTCCCTACTCTGGCATTCCTTGCTGCAATATGAAGGGAGTTTATTCAGGCTCTCAGGAAGATGAGGAAGAGCATCTCACCTCATGCCAATGTGCAAGAGCAGTACCTCTACTAGGAACTCAGCTTTCTGCTCCGTGGTATCCCTACATAGAAACAACATTCTTTTCCAGGCATTTCTGCTTGGTTTTCCAAACCCATTTTACTCCAGATGTCTATCTGACCCTACTAGAAAGCCTTCAGCCCCAGTCACAGCCTTCTCCCATTCCAAAGTGCTACCTGCCCCAGGGTGGTGGGCAGGACAGCCCACTGCAGCATTCCCTTGCCACACCAGGGGTTCCAGCAGCCCCCTGCCTCTTCCCACCGCCACACTTTCCTTTGCCCAGCTGGCAGAGGCAGAAGAGAGGATTTAGGCAAGAAGCCTCAGAGCTCTGTGCCAAATCCTCCTCCTCGTCTCCTGAAATCCCTGCGTGAGCAAACTGGCAGCGGTTGCTGGGATGAGCTCAGCGGTGTTTGCTGCAAGCCGAGGCGGCAGAAGGGAAGCCCCTGCTGCCTGCGTGGTCCTCCCAGGCACTGGGAATTACCAGGAATTGCCACTCCTGGCTCCCTCTGCCTGTTATTCCTACAGAGCAGGGACCTGCAGCAACAGCTGGGGTGGCTGCACCGAGTCAAGAACACAGCTGCAGCCAGACCAAGAGGCAAGCTGGCAGCACCAGTAGCTAATTTACACCTAGATAGATACATATATGCATGTGTGGCTTATGTCTGTATGGAGAATGGAGCAGTCACAGGAGGTCTGGGAGACTCACTCTTACAAAGCAAAGCAAAAACCAGCAGCTCTGTGCCATTTCCCTCAACACAGAGGGTTGGTGTGGCAAAGCACAGCTTACCTCCAGGCACTTTCTTCCACTAACAGGATTTAAAATACTTGATCTCCAGAAGAACCTCAAATTCCACAGGTGAATGCAGATCTTGCCTGGAAAAGCTGAACCAACTTATGCTATCTCCAGTCCTTCTCCAACAGGCATAAAAAAAAAGCTATCACTTCAAATTCACTGATTTTTACATGTATTTTTATATATTCACTGACTTTTTGGGTAGTGTCTGACTACCCCAAATGTAGCAAGTGGTTTAAAAAAAGGAAAAAAATAAACCTCCACCTATAAAAAAATAAAGCTCAGTAAAATACCACTCCAAGCTCCTCTTCTTCCAAAACATGCCCTACAGAACCTTCCTGACTTTAAAATTTCAATTCCTTCAAAAGGTGATGCCTTGGTGCTCTTTATATTTACTCCAAAAAAGTGCACCCATTCCTGTTTCATTTTAATTGACCTTCCAGAAGGTGTCTTCTTGATGAGTACTTAATTAGGGGAAGTAGCCTGGAAGAAGTGTATTGGATCCACTTGGGGCAAGTTGAAATAAATGTCCTCCCCCTCCATTACACTTATAGCATAGCCTTCAAATGTTCTCTTCAAAATTGTTTTTTTTTTACTGCTTTCTGTTGGCTTTTGCCTGAGTAATCCTGAAGTCTAGCTACCTGCCTTTGTTTGTGCTCCAAGTGATAAAAACCAGGGAAGTACCTTTCTTTTCCCCTAGAGAGCTAGGACTCAGTAAATGGATGGATGGATGGATGGGTAAGCGCCCATACCTTCCTCTGTAGCTCAAATATGTACTTTGAGGGTGTCTATTTTATTCCCTAGGCACCCATGCCATATAATTGACATATATTTAGTAAGCTAAAGCAACATCACCCATGTCTGTCCTACCCTGGGGAGGAGGCAGGCTCTGAGCGGCCAGGAGCAGGCACATGGCGTGGCTGTAATGCAGCTCTGTTCATCCACACCCCAAAGGTTTTAGTATCTGTTCCTGCTTCTTTTAGCTTATTTTAGGATGACAATAACGCAAGCAGTGTGCATGCATGTGTGTTTAATAGAAGTGATAATCTGCAGAAGCACCATTGCCTTGGAGATTGCTCTTGAGAAATCCTCAGCAATGTCTTTTTTTTGTAGGAGTTTGGGTTTGTGCTTTTTCCTCCCCCCACTCCCTTGCATTGTATCAAAGTTTTCTACTCATCATGAGGATGACTGTTCTAGGGCTACGGGATAATTAAATGTACAAAAGGCTTGGCAGTTGTAGTAGAGAATATTCCTTTAGAAATGCTAACAGTATGTTAAATTGAAGAAATTTCACTCCTGGCACTCCATGGGGTCATAAATAAGTTCAGTGCAGGGGATAAAAATATAAATGACACCATTTGAAAATCAGATACATGACTGGACTATAGACATTGAGTTTTTGTCTCACTTATCCTTTACTTACTAAGGGTAGTAACCCCTCCCCCTCACTTCCATCATGCTCATTATTTTTCACCTGAATAAAATCATATATGTAATTCATGGGTTTTTACTTCATGATGTCCTTTGTGCTAGAATTAAATGGAAATACATCACTCTGCAAGTATTCCCAACTTTTGTGGGAAGTAAACTCTTGCCACCCCTCCCCTCCCCATGCTAACTGTCCAGCTATGAAACAGGGGGCTATCTGCCCTCCAAGTGAGATTTTATTGCTAAAATAGAGTAAAAATTGTTTTAAAACAAAGAACACACATCTTTATAGTAAAACTCAAGTTTGTTTTACAATTAGAGAAAAGAGTCACATGGTCCCCCAAAACCCCCCAAGTTTTATATATATATATATATTTTGAAAATATATTTAAAAACATAAAAAACTCTAGTTAAACATATATTATGTTAATCAGTACACTTAAATATAGCTTAATTATATTTACAATATGACGCAGTTGCTTTTAAATTTTAATGCCAATTTCAGTATTTTCCCAAAAAACCATAAAATTATATAAATATACAATAAATATTTATGTTACACAAAATGAATAGTAGAGAACAAGGCCACAGACATTAACTTACAATTGCAAGAGTCTTTAACACAGCACTAGGCCTGCTGACATGCATGATATACTTTTGTCACATACAGACCACAGCAAGAGTTTAATTAATACGAAAGAAAACCAACCCTCCCCTCTCCATCTCTGTTTTAACTAAAACTGCTCAGCCTGTGATCAGGGATGTATCAGGGCAGGCAGGAGAGAGCCATGGGACTGCAGCTGAATTGCCACCTTCACCCTGTCAGTAGGTAAAGCATTGCCATGTTATGGGGAACAGCACTCTGGATGTAGTTACAAGACACACTTCTCCAGATTCCCAGCTCCAGCCTTTGGTCCCCTCACCTACATGGGCTGCCCTTTACCCCTCTGTGCTTACCATCCCCCTGTTCTAATTCTGCCACACCAGTACCAGGTGAGGATTTCTTAGTTAAGGGTACAGCCATAATGAACTTTGGGAAGTGAGGACTTTATTTCTAGCATGATTTATGCATTAACACTGCTCTTTTGGAAATTCAGTTTATTTAACTGGGAATTATTTTATTCCTGTATCCGAATTAGACTGTCACATCCTAGCTACCTTTTTTTTTTTTTCCAATCCAGTTGAGTGATCTGCTTGTTATTCACACATCAGCATCATCCTTTCCTCCTTATAAGCAATCACCCCTTGTTTTGATAAGAGCCACCATTATGTCATTTCTCTTCTGCACTTTAAGAGTATTGCTGAGATAGCTCCTGAGACACGTTGGGTTTAGTAAATACAAATTATAATAGACACACACAGGTACTGGCCAAAGGGGAATGAAATAGTGAGAGGTGTACTTGCCCACAATCTAGATGATCTTTAAGGTCCCTTCCAACCCAAAACATTCTTTGATTCTGATTTAATTTGCACAAAGAACACCTTAGTTGAAGTTTTGATACATTTCAGTAAGTTTGGTTTGGGTTTTTTTTTCCATTTCTAATTTCTGTGTGGTAACCTGAGTATCAGCAATGAATGGGGAAGGCTGAAGTTTAAAGTTCAAGTGGATTGCACAACCCTCTCTTCTCACTCACAGTCCAGCAGGCACAGGGCCAATGCAAAAGGTAGCACTTTGACAGAGTTACCCTCAGGAAGGGGATGCCCTTCCACCCCAGTAGGAAAAAATCACTGCTTTGAAGGCGTCTGTTAGCTTCCAGCATGGGTTTCTACCAGTAATTACATAAATTCAGTGTTAAATATGCTCTTCAAAAGAGCATTATTAGGGTGATCATATTTCAGTAAGCTTTGCCCGGTCTAGGTTTTAATTAATGCAGTTTCTGCAGCATTCAGAAGCAGATCTATTTTACAGTATATTCCTCTTTGTTCAGTTCTTTTTCTTCTTCTACAGGAATTACAAATATAGCATCAGCCTTCAGTGAGCTCACTAATGAGCTATTTCTGCTCTCAGCCCACGGGAGTGAGTGCAAGTGCTCTGCACAACTCTTACAACCTGCCTTTTTAGCAAGACTTCTGTCAGGATAGACAGGGGGACTGGGGAGCTAAATACGTCTCTCAGAACCTAAGCAAGTTAAGCCAACTCCTCCAGCCCTTGCCCTTCACTTACTTCGAGAGTAATTTTTTAATGGCAGTATTTGTTTCATAAAATAATTCTGGCGGCAGAGGTAGAGCCACATGGCCATAATGCTATCTGCTTTCTCCTAGAGGCAGGGCTCCTTCCTGCCTCATTCCCAAGCTGGTCCCCTGAGCTCCTGCAGGCAGAGATGCCACCAGAGTTTGCCCCCCAGCTTTGCAGGCTTGGGGCTGCTGGCACACTCTGGAGGGTGAGGGCACCCCTGTACCCAGCCAGGCTCTTGTAATGCACAGGGTCACCTTCAGTAATGACTGCAAGTGGGACAGACCCAAAGCACTGTTATTTGTCCCCAAACTGGCTGAGCTATTCAGTGTCACAACCTGCTTGGATTTCAGATCCACCCTCATCTTTCTAGACCCTTTTCCTAGTGACGCTCTCATCGTGCCTCACCAAGACATTTGATCCAAGCACAGTCTTTTATGACATGAAAATCATTGCTCTCAACACTCTGTAGAATATTCTCTAGATGACAAGCTCCAGTTCTGTGGTAACTGAAATTAAAGATCACAACCAGTGTCCCTCCAGAGGGAGAAAAGGGGAAAGGAAAAATCCCAAACACAAACAAACATGGTATAAACAAATGCAGGTCTCAAAAGACTGCAAATTTAAAAAAAACCCAACAAAAACAAAACAAAAAAAACAACAAAAAAACAAACAAACCCCCCCACAAAAATAAAAAAACCACCAAGAAAGCATGTTACCATACAGTTAAGTAAGTGCTGTCTTTAAGCCTGAAGTTCAACAATGTGAAGTGGAACATCACCATTCTTTTTCAGTTGCCTCTTTTTATTATTTTTTTGTCAGTAGTTGGATTGCTATTGCAAACACCTTCACAACATACAAAAAACAAATTTGTTTTTAATCCAGAATAAGGTAATGATTTTTTTTTAGTTTTTAAATCTGATGGGAGTTCAAAAGTAAAAGAGAAACAGTAAAACTATGACAACAGCACCTTGACATTGTTTTAATTCCAACGCTATCAGAAGTTAGAAGCAGTAAACATATATACTAACAGGAATAAAGATACTTACTGTCTAAAATGTAAACAGAATGTTTTGGTTCAATTTATTTTTCGGAAAGAGGACAGTTTATCATTAATTCACAATTGAAGCAGCATGCAATTTTATTAGTTTTTTTTTTTAATTTTTATATTTTCAATTCTTGGCAACGGCGACAAACCACAATGTTATCGAGGAATGTAATGTAGACTTTTTTGTTTGCTTGATTTTCTTTTTTTTTTTGTTTTTTTTTTTTAAATTTTTTTTTGGGGGATGTGGGGTTGGTTTTTTTTTTTTGTTTTTTTTTTTTTTTTTTTTGTTTTTTTTTTTTTAATTTTTTTTTGGGGGATGTGGGGTTGGTTTTTTTTTTTGGTTTTTTTTTTTGGTTTTTTTTTTTAAACTTGTGCGCAAATGACTTTTGTTCCCCTTCAGGTCATGGATATGTTCAATAAATAGATTGTGTAACCACTGTACTGTATAAACTTCCATCATACATGCAGTCCATAAAATTAGTTTTTACCGAATAATTTACCCTGTTATGTATATATACAAATAGATAATTTTGTCTCAATATAATCTATACAACACGAATCCACTATCTTCCCCTTTTAATGGTTAATGTACATACACAAGAAGTGTCTATCCTTATAAAGCGCCAGCCAACTCTCTTTTTATTATCCATGGTGAGAGCTCTCACGTAAGACTGGGTAGTTCGGCACTGGGAGTTCCAGTGCCTCTTGTCTATGCCCCTGCAGCCCTCCTTTGTGTACCCCTTGGGGTTGCATTTGGTCTCATAGAAGTATTGCTTCAGTTGGCCTTTGGGTACTGGGACTTTCTCCAGGACTGTGACAGTCGCCCCGGACATGTCCACTGCAGTCTTTTTCTCTGCTGCCGTCACCCACTCACTCGTGCTGTCACACACACTCAGTTCCCCACGGCGAGCTGGATCGGAGTGGCGCCGGACCCTCATGGACATGTTTGCAGCATCCAAGTAGTTTTTGTACTCCTCGAGCAGAAAGAGCAGTGGAGGTTCCAAAGGCACTTGACTGCTTAGCATGACTCGGGATGTGTACAAGTCTGCATCCTTGTTTTCCTCACTGGGCTGGATGTCCTGGTCCTCATCTAGGAGCTCCTCTATGACATGTTCAAAAGTGTCTGCCAGCGATGTCAGTCCTCTTGAACCAGCACTGGGCCCATTTAGGCTCTCAAGAGTCCCGTGGGTCCGAAGACCTGGGTAAGCCAAGCTGCTTTGTCCTCTTAGACTAGCTTCTTTCATTGGGGCAGCTTTCATGCAACTGAAGTATGAGATAACCATAGTAAGGAAAAGGATGGTCATCACTCTTCTCACTTGGTGGAACTGTTAAAAACAAAAAAAAATAGATTAACTTACAAGGTTTGGAGTAACAAAAATTCACCCAAGTTGTCACAAGGCTTGATGCACTTTCTACAGAGATCTGCTGCATGCAGCTGCAACTTGTTACCAGAGATAAAGCAAGCTCTTATAGGAGAGTGTTCCTGCATTTAGAGTTTCAGATAAGGCACATGCTGCAGCTTAGGCAATGCTGATCCCAGCAACTCAGAGTTCTTATGTGCCAGACTCTCTGTAGTAAGCATTAGATTAGATACTATGCAAACCCCTTCATTTATTGACTGATTACACCTATTTCAAGTAACAGCAAAAGCAGAACTGCTACTTAGCAATACAACATTTCAGCAATAAAAGACAGCTTCACAATCATGAAAGGCGAGACTTCCATTTCAAGTGCAAATGTAAATATTTGACTTTCAAGATCTCTCTATGGCAAAAGTAGTTCATCGTTCTTTCCACAAAAAACTGAGCAACACCAGGATAAATTGCATTTGTATTTTGAAAGCAACCTTCAAAACACAGGAAGAGGCCATATAATTCTGAGGTCTCAGTGGGTCAATTCCTCATTTAAATGTAGAACATATATATACATAAATATAGAACAAGAGAACAAGCCCAGAGCAGTATATTAAATTTGAGCTGGACAGACAGCTCGTGTCATGTGAATGGCATGGAAAAGACCTGCTGGATAACAGAGCTGGTAAGAGCTATGCTGAAGTGACAGCAGCAGAATCATTGTCCTGTACTCTCCCAAGCCTCACACCAGCTGTTCTCAAGTGGGCAAAGCATTTATTTAAATGTAGTTAGAGCTCAGAGCCCGCCATGAAAACGAGCACAACCAGTCCTTCTGCCATACTGAAACACAGCTTGCCTGTTTCTCTCACATTCTGCCCCAAGTTCTGGCACATGTTATGGTCTATGTTTTGGTGTTTATGTGTATGCTTGTCTCTGTCCTCACCAAGAGTGCAGGGGTAGCACAGAAAGCAGTGCTGCTAAGGAAACTCCTCACCAGGTTTGGAGTCAGCACAACTCACTTCTATCAGCACTCCCAACAGCTTGGAGCTTATTTGACTGCTCCTTCTCAAGAGCTTTGCTAAGTCTCCATAGACTGTATGATCCTCAGGGTACAAATAGTTTCCTTCTCAAGAGCAGACACTCGAAGTACTGTTACAAGAACCCCCAAATCCTTCAGTGACAGAGAGCTATACTTTCTGTCTGATCCCAAGTGCTACTACAACATCCATCACATCCAGTTGTTATTCTTCCGCCTTCTGATCCCCGTTCTCACCAGTCCTGCTTGCTAGAAAGCAATGGCATTGTTCACATTTTTGAAGAAGCAGCTAATGCTTGTTCCAGAGCTTTTGAAGTTCATTCGGAAATACCTCACACTTGGCAGTGCTCATTGGAGTAAATGCTATTTCTGTTTGCCAACAGGGCGCTATGTAAAAAGACTTTATCTCCTGCAAATATGCTGTGGGAAACTAGTACTCTTAAGACTTGAACATGGAAAGACAATTTATCATAAAACATACAAATAAAATAAAATGTGTACTAGAAAGGAAATGCCCAAAATATAGGTCTCAAAGTTTACTTAATAAAGGCAGGGTGGAAAGTGTTTGGGTTTGTGTCCATGCCCCCCTCACCCCCAGCCCTTCACTGAACAAGAGACTGGCCAAGAACCCTCTCTACCCCAGCACAACTCTTCCTTTGTCCCTCAGTCTCTCTTCCTATTTAAAAGTGATGTTGTGGCATAGTTTTATTAAGATTAAACAAGTCTGACATCCATGACTCACAAGAGCGTAGTGTTTGCTCTAACCATGCAGAACATTAATATTTTGCAGATTTTTTCATCCTAGGGTTTTTAAAACATTCTACAGGAAGTGTCAGATTTCTTTCTCAAAGGGAAGAGAGATACTACAGAGGTGATTTACAAAACAAGGAAAAGATTGTTATTCTTCCTTTATCAAACAAGGAGGGACAAGATAACTCTTGTTGTCTTGAAAAGGGGTGGCTCAGCTAACAAATGCAGAGCCAGGGGAACAAAAAATAATACTCACACACTACATCTTTGGAGAATTGTTTTCTATCAGACCTCAAAGAAAAAGAACCTCAAATACCCACATCACACTTTGTGACCACCAGGGCAGTGAACAGAACACAGATCTTCTGGCTCCTAATCAAGTTCCTGTTATTTTTATTAAAGCAGTGCCCAGAGGTCCCAGCCAGTTCTTGACTCTGGAGGACAGAGTCTGTCTGAGCACAAAGTACCCCAAGGGACCTCCCAGCGCAAAAGAGAGAGGGCACAACACAAGAGGCACTAAGACAAGCTCAGAACAAGAAGAAGCTCGTACCCCTCAGGTAAACACACAGCTTGGAGGCTCATCAGTTGCTTTTCAAGTTAGGTTGGTGAACAAAGGAGAGAAGGATCCCTGGACCAGGCCACGTCCTTCACTATTGTCATTGGGCTGTTTACCTCTCATGGATGTGAAGTGAACAGAACAATGGCTGTGCAACTTTACTCACATGGACACCTTTCTTACAAGGAAGACCATGGAGAACAAAGGTGCAGGTTGACTTTGATAAACCCTCAGCATTGTCTGCCAATGGCTGGTTGGTCACCAGATATAACAGGAGTTCATATATCACATTAAATTAATTCTTTCTTAATCAGTTTTGCCTTCCATTTAGCCAGGAAATTGCTGTCAAGTTTGATCAATTTACATCCCATTCAATGACATACAACTGCCAGCATTATCTGGGGTGGCATGCAGTTGTGTACAACTAGACTTTGGAAACCAACAACTTTTAGACAGCCATTACCCACATAACATACTGACAATACACAAGAAAACACGTCTGATTAAAAGCCACTCCTCCTCCTCCCATTTATAACAGCAGAAGAGTATGTCAAATTAAGCTTAAGCAGCAAAGACACATGAAATATTGCCAGCAAGCAACCACAGATCAAACATCTACTTCTTTTGTAAATGAGTCCCAGACTAAGCTGAACTCTGCAAGCAGGACATGAAAAGATTCTTCTATCTTGACAGTGACTTGAAGAATATAAACAGCCCTTGTCTTTGGCAGCGAAATTATAACAAGTGATTTAATACATGGAAATAATATTTTATCACCTGGGAAATATCATCATTTTAGAGGTCATTAATAAGAGTAGTTGCTCAAAATTCTACTAGTTTAACATGCTATAGGAGAATAAGATATCTCACTTTGCAGGTAGAATGACAGAACTTTTCAGCTATTGTTGAACTGACATATGAATGCACGGTTCATCTCTTTCTTAGTGAGGCAGAACTAAAATCCCCATGTAGCACCAACAAGGTCCTTGGAAACACTTTGGATGGCAGCTTTCAGTCCTTTTCCTCTCTTCCCCAACTATCAAACCTTCATTATATTGCAAAGATCAAAGCTACCTCCTGTCCTGTTACAATAAGTGCCTTGCAAACCCCAAACACTAACACACTATGTACATTTTTCCGATTATAAGCCCATCGCCATGTCACCCATGTGTGGAAGTAGAATTGGGCTGGGAACATGGGAGAAAACTGTATTTTCCTGCTTTCCCAGCATGCTACTACCAGGTGAGGCACTGACCCTTTCCATGCTGGGCATATCCACCACTAATGAGACGCCCCAGTATTTCTGTGTACAGCCATGCCTGAGGCTACCCTGGCAGACTGAGCAGCTATTGCCCAAGGAGGCTCACTGTGCTGGGTTTTTCTCAACTGGAGCAACCTGCCTGATAGTGCATGTTCTGTGGGCACCCATACAACTGAATGCCACACAAACAGAGCAGCCATGACCATGTTTAGTAAGACATGCAGCCAGAAAAATACAATATAAAAATCAGTGTTGATACAGCATGAGTCTATAGTTCTACTTTGCACTCACTCCCTCCTTTCTCAGCTGTAGGAGGTTCAGGTCTCTACTCCACACCTTCTAGGAACAGCAAATGAAGACTGCAACCCTTCTGCACTCCTGTTCAGCCACATCTTCAGGCATAAAAGACCAAAGACCTCTCTAGGAGAGAAAATCTTGCTCCAATTGCTGTACCATAGATTGCTGTATACAGCCTCTAACTTGTGTAACATCAACTAACCTCCTTGAGGGTTAGCCTTAAACTGTTCCCTCAGGACACATAAGATCTCTGTCAGAAATCACATTTGAGACTGGCTTCCTGAATGCCATCCATTCTCATGGCTGCAAGAACATCCTTCCTGCTTTCATGCAGCATAGCAAAGCTGTAGCAATGAAAAGAGGTCACCCACCATGGACCAGATCTCAGGAAGACATGACCTAGTTTGTACTTCAATAAAGTCCATACAATTACAGCTAGAATAAGGGCACATAATTGTGGCAGTCATCTCCACTAATGGGTAGGAGGCTCATTAAATGAAGGTCATGTCAATTATCTACAGCTAGTTTACATATGCAGTCAGTTACCTTGTTGTACTATTTATTTCACAGTATTTGTATTTAATGAGGCTTCACCAATTAATTGTTTTAATTATTTTTAATTACTTTAAGCAGAAATCTAGCAGCTTAACAGGTTGTATTTCCAGCAGAGAGACCCGAGGAACAGCTGTGAACATGTACTTGCTTTCCTGCATCCTGATATGTGCCATGGAAGTTGAAATAACTTTCAGTAGTGAATAGATTCATAATGCTTTAATCTCCAGAAAGGAGTGTGTGGAGGAAGATAAAATTAGCAGCAAGATGACATTCATTTTCTGGCTTGCCATTTTCTAAGATCTTCACACAAAAGTTCAATTTACTAAATACTACTGCATGCCACAGGCATGAGTTTTCTGCTTTACGCATCATTACCAGAGTGTGTGAACAGCTATCAAAATGGGATGCATGTCAGCACATGATTTGCAAAGCCTAAATGTACAGAGAACAAACAGTATTAACCTTTATCACATGCATAACTAGATGTCTGACACACTGGTTATCCTCAAGGCTATTTATGCAACAAACTATATAATTATTTTTTATTGCTGCAAATAAAGCTCCCACCCCCCAATACAAACACATGCACACCCACATCCAATTTGTATTCTTGTAAGTTGGTGCTTCATGTCAGGAAGAAGAAACCTATTTTATTTTTATTCTCATGTTGGTTTTCCCCGAGGTAATAACATCTACTTAGCCATAATGCCAAAGATGACAAAGACTAAGAAACATTTTGATGTCCAAGAAAAACAGCCAGCAAATTTACAAGCAGTGTTAACTTTAACTACAACTTTTAACATGAGAAATTTGCTTTCATCCTATGTTACTAAATGTTGCCTGTGGTACAGCTTCTGAGAGCAAAGAGACACCAACAATGCCTACACTTGCTCTGGAGAACCATGCATCTCTTTAAAGCACTACAAGGAGAATTTTGTGGGGTTCCAAGGTTTTATCAGGTTCTCTCCCCAATACATACAAAAATCACAGCCTCTCCTGAAAACCAGAAGTGGAAAAGAACCCAAAGAAAATAATGGCAAAATCATAATGCCATGACATCACAGTCCTGATCCTTCACAGAGCTGCACATCAGAGTTTCCTACAAAGTTTCATCATACCTTTCTGGACACTCAAGCAGCAAAGTACACACTGGCTTCAGAGCTCTGAGTGAGAATTAAGTTGCTTTAATGGGCACAGAGCAGACAGTCTCCTCATTACAAACAAGCTTATATTTAAATTGGCTAAGTGCAAGACTAAAAGGAGTTCCCAGCAGGACCTCTGCCGGATGGATCGCAGACCCATTCTGCCCATACCAGGAAACAGGCAGGATGGGTTTTGGCAGTATGTACAAGGGAAGGAATAGCAGGCCAGACTCACAGATAGTGTCACAGCTTTCAGAGAGACAACATCCACAGAAGAGATGTGCACTGCTTTAATACTTTGACAATGGAAACTCACTGTGGAACCAGTGAGACACATACTGCCTTTCCAGCTGTTTGCACAGCATCCCACACTCGGGGCACTCAGACTGCAAGGAGAGTTGTGATTCCAATTGTAAACAAGGAAAGTCACCTCCCAATGGGTACTTGTGTGCATGCCACCATTCATATCAAACACAGTGTGCTTCACCACACTATCTTTCTGACAAGATTTCATGTTGAAGTTCCAAGCTACGCACTGAATGTCCTCCTCAAATAAAAGCACCACTGGCATGTTTATTTCTGCTCATCAGAGTATCATGAATAGAGTATCATACTGCACTTTTATTGCCATGTCACAAATAATGTGCAGTAGGGACAATACTTCCAAGCCTAAAGCCTGTGCATTCGCAGATTTCAATTTCAAAACTGCCTTCAGGCTCAGAAAACTGCATTAACCTTTTTAGAATATATGTCAAGGTATGTTCATGCTATTACTGTGGTCGTTCAGAAGTAACATTAATACAATCCCTGCGAAAGGAAAGTTCACATAACAGTCTAATAGTCTACCTAACCCGCCCCAAAACATGAAAAACCACCACAAAAACAATCCATGAAATAATTACTACATGCTAAGATACTATCTAGTTCCTCCACAGAGGCAGATAATTACAGCTCTCCGAAATCATTTGCTTCAAAAGCCAGTAGAGCTTCATGGAATGCTAATTCAATGGGTGTGCAGAAGGATGTTAAGGCAGAACCTCAGACCTTTGAGCAGCATCTGTGGCTTGTCTTCCATTTAACGATGGTTCTTTGGTATGAAACACTGTGCTGAATCATCACAGGACTACGCTATTCTGCCAAGTAAACACATGAAGCTGCCACTGAAGTCAAGGATAATTGGCACCCGAGAGCAGGAACAGAATGGATCATGTTGCGTGCAATCTAGTGCGAGTTGGATCCCTTGCACCGTGACATGTGTCCAGCAGCCCTGGAACAACCCAGAAGCTGCTGTACCAGTTGAGCTTGGATCTTACACAGTGCCTATGAACTACTGAAAAGCACGTAAAGCATCCCAGGCACACATCAGTTCTGCTGCAAGGGGCAAGCTTCTGGGGACCTATAGAACATTATGCACTCAATGAGAACATAAGAGAAGCTTTGCAAGGAAAATCCATTGTTAAAAAGCATAATCATCAGATGAAGAAGTTACTCATGGTTCGGGCAGGCAGTGCTTTCTCCAGGGTAAGGGGAGGAGCACAAGGGCTACACCCACTTGTTGCAGGACTCTTTATCTTTGCTGGGACTCCTGACTGTGTGTGGCACTGCTGTAAGAGAATACCTTGCTTTTAACCATAGTCCGTACTTGAAATGAAGCAGATCAGTATGCTGTGATGTGCATGAACCAGAAACTGGAAATGCCTGTTGTCAGAGCCCTGACAGGTATTAACAATATGCGCGCATTTACCAGTGGTGTTATCAGTCATCTTTTGGCCGTCCGCCCTTGTGTGCAGATTTCTCTTGACACACGCTCAGTCCAGTTGTTAGCACAGAATCTCCATGGAAATATTTTCCATAGACAGGGCAAGAGATAAAAGCTTACATTGAGGTACCAGAGCAGTTTCTTGAAGCATTTGAGTCCAAAGTTACACGGCAGTAGAACCAGAGGAGGAGCAGAAATTTTTAAGTTTGCAAAGTCACTTCAATCTACGTTAATGGAATAACGAGGACGTTGTATCGAATAAGGACACACTCATTAGGAATCTAACCCACTCCACTGGGCAGCCAGCCCCACATGTGTCTTGCTGTGACAACAGCTTTCTTTTCAGAGATAACATTGTTGGAAAATTATGTCAACATTATGTTAACATAACTGTATTGAAAACACTTTGGCAAGAGGCGCTCTTTCACCACTGCTATTTTACTATGACAATGCAGCTCACCACAGATTTCAAAGCATTATACTTTTCAGCTTTTTTTCGTCACCTCCTAAGTGGTTTCATGTTGAAACAAGACTTTTGCAATTGCTATGCCTCTCACTCTAACTTAATTTAAAAATTGAGGGCCACCTTCAACGGGATTCAACAAAAGGATACACAGGGTCACACTGTGTAACCAGCATGACAGTAGCTGAGGCTCACCCAAATAAGCTCCCCCCTCCTCCATTCTTAGGCAAATACCTGTGAATGGGCTTATGGGCTTACAGCACTGTATTTTTGCTTTCATTTCACACCCTCCACAGAGGGAAAGGGTTTGCAATTACTAAAAGGGGTGAGAAGGTACATCTGGCAAAGAGGCAAGTGTTTGAAAACAAGCTTTATCAGTTGTACTGCTCAAAGTACAAATGTTAAATGGAACATATAGAAAAAAACCTTGCAGCCTTGCAGGAAAAAATAATTTATCAAACTCCTGCCTTCTCCCAGTTGTAGAATGGCATAATTTCTTTTACAAGGGAGTGCTACACTGTGATTTCTGTGAATTACACAGACAATGGGTTATTCTCATCCCCAATTAAAAATGAAGTTACCTGGTTCATGACTTTTCTCACTTTCCACCAGATATAACTACAGATGGCGGCGTCGTGGGGAATTATTTCCACAGAAACATTGAGGTTCCTTGAAGCAGTAAGCTCCAGTGGACCTAACTCCGGTGGGCACAATCACTGCCTGGTAGAGTGCTCCATTCATAGATTTATACCCATTGTAAAGGTGGCCAATATTTATGTGGTCAGAAAATCACCACATAAATACAGAGTCACCACCTGAACTTTAGCTAACAGCTGTATCAGGACAAAACGTGGCAGGTTTCAGCAAAACAGCTTCCTCACACTCAGGACTCCTGAGGAATACAAGCATATTTGGTAGCAATTACACTTTAAGGCAGAAGAAAAAAGCTTTCTAGGTGCGCAGGCTAGCTCCCCTATCCCCCCACTGCTATAAGCACATAAATAGCCCAGACATGTCTATAAAGAGAAGTATGCAAAATCCAGCCCAACACCACCTAATGTTCCTCGCTTGGGTGTCCTGTTTCATCACACCCCCCACTGAAGAAAGTGGCTTTGCTGCCAGCAAAGTTCTCATTGTAAGAGCCCTTAAGCTCCAATGGGTAGGTTTGTATATGAGATTTTAGCCATTAAATAAACAGTTCTCTAGAAAAACTTCAATACCTGTCCCTTCACGTAAGCAGATCCTACTACCCTGCAGGGAAGGATGGCTTCTCTTCAAATAGCTGGGGGTGGGGGTGGAAAGAGAAAGTTAAAGCAAGAAACATTAAATTACCTGACTAGTCTGTTGGAAACAGCTAAGTGTTCTCCTTCCACAACATCATATAGAGAAGTCACCATCCTATTCAAAATCAAAAGCAGAGCTGTCATACCAGAGATCATTAGTAGTTATAGAGATGAAAAGAAGTTGCAAAAGCAGACCTGGTTCTTATGCTACTGTGACTCTCCAGTTGTACAGCATTTCTTGGAGAACACACTATCAAAGCTTCCAAAGTGCTTAGCAAACACTGAATCTCAACATACTTAGGTAAGGAAGAACTGCCATCAGAAACTCTCTTTTCCTTCTGGGTAGCCTGAAGCCCAGAAATATGTTTAAACATCTTACCCCAGATTGCAGAGCAGGTTGCTCCTGAACCAGAGAAGAGGAGAGCCCCTGGTCCCAATCCCTCCCTTCAGCCTCTACACAAAGCTGTCTTTACCACATGTATCATCCACATATTTTGCAAATCTCTCTATGGTAACTTAGATGTCTAACACAGAAAGAGGCTGATTAAAACCTTAGAGGTATTATTTGGAATACACATGCTAGCTCACTTCCATCTGTGTTGTTAATTAGTTCCTGACTGTAGGTTAAATGTAGGGCATGTTGTCACGAGCCTAAGGTGGGGTGGCAGGAACTCCTGCTATGGCCATATGGCTTTTTGTTTCTTCTTTCATTCTTCAGCTTTCAGCCTCATGCTTCCAGTTTGTGGGCTCAACCATCATATAACAAAGAACAACACTGGAAACAAAGCTAATGTTAAAATATAAATTTTCTTCACCATTAAAACCCATAAGAAGTTTGACTGAAACACAACAAGTTTCTATCTCGTCCAGAGGCTGCTTTTACCTGCAGCAAACTTGCCATGACAAAGACCTATTCCCATGGAGAAGTGCTACTGCACAAGTAGGTATTTATCAGCCCTATAAACACAAACCAGGGACCAAGGGTCAGCCTTAATTTGGATAAAATGAGAAGAGCAAGGCTGTGCCTACTTGTAATACAGATATCTAGCACTTACAGGAGATGAAGCCAGTGTAGCAGCACCATCAAAACAATAAAAGGAAAAGATGACTGAGTTCCAGGCATCCTTTTTTTCCAATGCATTTCCACAGACCCATAATTTTTGTTAAAATACCAATGGCTCAGGCCTGTCCTCCACAAAACTACGCCTGAAGATGACAAATTACAAGATATGCAGAGCATCAGCAGTTCCCCTGCAGCCATTTTTGGCGAGTACAACTTGAATACTAACAGGCCTGGTGGTGCTTTGCGACTGAAGAACTTGCTCCAAAGTGTTTAATTTAAAGTAGACATGGAAGTTATTTATTGTGTTTTCTGGCTCTCACTGCATACCTGTCCTTCCATTAGCTAAAGGCAGGGGAAATGATTTATAGTATTTCCAAGCATAAGAGTCTATAAGTCTCCTAACAGTTACAAGAATCAGAGCAAGGAAAAAAATATACCACAATATCCACGTTGAACAAAACAGGTTAAGAAACCGGTCATGTGACTCCATGCTTGAGGCTTATGGCATTCAAGATGTTGCCTCCAGGTTTGTCAGTCTCAAGGGTAGACTTCTTTGAAGGCTTAGACCTCTAAGCAATTTCTTCTTAAATATTATTATTTCTGCCTTTTTTTTTTTTAAATGGAGGCATGTGGAATCGACTTACTTATCCTTTTGCAACATCCTTGGCCATTGGTGAGATTCCCTCTACTTTTGCAGTTTCGATGGCAGAAAAGTTTTGCACAAGGGGCAGCACAAATCTGTCATTAGTGCACAATTGAAAGAGAAAAGGACTTCAAATGAGTCTTTCAAGGAAGGCAGCATTATTTGTTTGAAACTCATGTGTCAATCATTAGCTTTAAAGGGGGAAACTAATTTTCAGATATTCTTTTGCTATTCATTACACGAAATTTTTATTTCTGTGAGAAGATGTAAAGAGGCACCTGCTTGTTCTCTCTTTGCACCATTTCATTGGCAGCAACTTGCCAACGCTACCTCAGTCAGTGCCCTACTGCTGCAATGACATGTGAAACAACCTTCTTTGCCCCTCATAAAATAAAAACAATCCTACTTTACCACTCTGTGGGACATAAGCTGCCAACAACAAAAAAATCATTACACTGGCATAAACTGCAATGTTTATATCTGGAAAATCAAAAATGGAGAGCTTTAGATGTGTTTATTTCTAGTTTTGGTTCAACCAATTATAAAGGATGGTCATGGTGTTCAGTAGCACATTCATACTTCACCACAGTTTCCTGGCACGGATTCTGGTTAAGTCACCCTTGCCAGCTTGAACTTGTTAGTGACTTTGCTTCCCCCTTGGACTCACACTGGCTTTCAGTACAAATTCTATCAAATAGCATTTCTCTCTTGGCATTTACGGCTCAGTCAAACTGGATTATCAACTCAGAAGGAATGTAAATAGCAAGTGAAGATCCAAGTCTTAATAGAGTCAGCCAGCAGGCACAATTACCTAGAAATACTGCAAAACAAGTCCTGTCGCTCATCCCAACAGTGTCCATGCACTTCTGTGGTGCAGTGACAAATATGACTAAAGGGAGAGACTGGTTTACTTTCTAATTCAGCCTTTGAATAAAGTTTAGATTTAATTTCTTTTCTGTTCAGTGTATCAGATACTGAACGCTCAACAAGAACGCCATGGCCAGTGTAAGGATGGATAAACTAAACCATATGGATTCTACATGTTGTACCAAGCTTAGAAAGTAAGTGGCATAAGGGACTAAAGAATCCAGAGATCACAACCTTTAATTCTTTGATCTAGACAAAACTGCATTTCTCCAGAAGCTGTTATGTTTAAAGAAAGCAGCTTTTAAATCACATAAGATAAGCCACAACAGGCACTAGAATTGGCACAAGATTAAGCTTAACTCACTTTTAAAAGATACGTACTATGGGATTCTGGGATGAGCCTTTTGCATGCTGAATTAATAAAGAGCATGTTAACAGCATTTTGCTCAAGATTTTGCTTAATTCAATTTTTTCCAGGCTTCTCCTCTATGCTACATCCACATAAAGCCAAGGTGTAGCTCAGTGCACATATAGGAAAGGCTGAGGTTGATAGGGAACTTCAGTGAGCCAAAGGTAGTTTTTCAAACTCTAGTTTGGTATAACAGCTCTCATGCACTCTGATATGGTATAAAACAGCTTGCAGTTGCCTCCTGACTTGTGGCAAATAACCCTGTATCACAACTCCTCAGTTTCCCCACAGGAAAACTCTACTCCCTAAGAAGTTACACATTAAGCTCTTATCCTAATATACCTTACACTGACAGACTTCAAGTATCTTAAGACATTTAAAAAAAAAATCACATGGAAAGTTATATAGTACATGCAATCAACCAGGGGCTTATCAACTCCAGGTTTAGCTACACTGAGGTTTAGTTGTGTTGGTTTTCTTATTCCACTGAGCGTTTGATAGCCAAGAGTCAGCAGTTACTCTAAAAGCCCCCAAATCACACTGTGTCTCTAGCAGTCAAACAAATAACTGCACATGAGATTATGAGTTCAGTGGGTAAAAAAGGCTCATTGTTTCTCCTGTAAGCAGTTCTTCACAAATTAAACAGGGAACAGTACTCTCTCACATGCAGAGAACCTGCTATAGCAGGTTGATGTACCAAACAAAAATCAAAAGCTGCAATCTCAAAACAAAGAACCAAGGGACAGATTCCACAAGTGTATTCCATGTTGTATTTACTCAACTCAACTTTGATAATTAATTTTTAAGTAGAGAAAATTATGAATCTAGTGAAACCAACATAAAGGCTGCTGACTCAATACATTAGAAAAAAAATCAGAATTTTTGTCTAGCCCACCCAACATCTATTAAAGGACAGCCCCTGACAAGTAGACTTCAGTGATGGGATAGAGAACAAATCTACCCTTAACCCAACTCAAATCCTTGATACTAATTCTACATTGCATTTTATTTTTGCAGCCTTTAGATAAGCTGTCAAGTTTCACCAACAGCTGTACCGAACCATATAAATTTGACTTGCAAATGCTTCTTTAGGTGTAGTCAAAAGTTCAGTCAGCAAACAATTTACTGAAAGTGATGCTTCTTGTTTACCTCTTCAAGCTACACAAGGAAGACTGTATCCAACTTAATTACCTGAATCGATAGAACAGGATTCACAGGTAACACCTCAGTTACAGGGCTAAAAAAAAGCCTGCACTCATAAACTAAATGTACACTGAGGAGTAAAGATTGGGATTAACTCATTTTAATGGTGCAGGCTCCCTTGCCAGAGACAGCCTGAGCAGCCTGTGTGGTTCGTGCATCTCTAGGTGGCAGTAGCTGCTCAGATTTTGAGATACCATAAGATGCTTATCTCAAATTTAGCAACCAGTATTCCTCCCATCCTCCTAGAATTGCCTTTCCTAATGTGAAATGTGACCCCCTCCCCCATTTCTCCATAATTTATAGTAGTCTGTAGCTGAGTCACAAGGATTTCTGCATTTTCCTAACCAAGTACACAAGAAAAGAAATGAACTGCCAAAGGATTGAGGTAATTTATAGCATAAAGCATGGAGAGATTCTAGTCGATCAAAGGACTCAGAGAAACAAATATAAGAACAATCATGCCTTCTGTTCTCTACAAATGCCACGGCCAGAAATAACTGTCCTAATTAACTGGTTTCAGAAAATGACTCCTCTGAAAAATTCTTACCAAGGAAAGTATACAACTTCTACAGCCTTATGGCAGCTGTCACCAGGCATGAAAAACCACTAAAGCAAGTCTCCTTTTGCTTCCTCTGGTTGTCCATGGTACTCATCTTTAGACAGCTCTATCCATTCGTGATGGCTAAATTATGCTGTAATGGGACATTCTGATCCCACTAGTATCCGTGTTACCAAGAACCACAATCACATCAAGTCAGTATCATCACAACTAACCCTCCATTCACTGGTTATAAAGGGCAGAAATTGTGCCTGAGATGAGGTTGACTTTTTTTTTTGTAAGACTCTTGCCTGTTCAGTCAAGTCCATGGCATTTTCAGTATTTCAGACTGCTCCATGTTCACTGTTGCTATTGGGTGTAGCAGTTTAACTCCACCAGTCTACAGTTTCTTGATAATTAGGCCCTGAATGCAGAAAAGGAGGAAAGGCTGTGCCTGACCCTACAGATTACCTACACCTTAGGCATAAGACTGTTTGTCCTGTTCTGCATGGACAACTCCTGCAAACAGTGCTCCTCACTGGACTGCCCAGAGAACAGAACTGATAACATGTAAGCCATGGCAGTTGTCTGTATGCACTACATAGCAAAATCTATTATTTATTGTTTGTATTACAAGAGCATTGATAAGTCCTTGTCAGGTAGCAGGAAGAGAAGACAGGCAAGACTGTCTCTGCCTCAAAGAACCTGCAGTCAAAGATAAGACTGAGTAGTAAGTATGGATAAAGAAAAGAAACAGTAAGATTTGTGAGTTGAGAGACTGTGGGCACAGCCTACCAGCCCCGTTCCAATACATGAAGCAGTTCACTCAGTACACACCTGTGCTGCTTCCCAATGGTGTATCACAGCAAACAAGAGTTGCTACACACAGCACCCTCCTAGCTGGAACTGAAGACAGTAAGTTATTAATACTTCATTTCAGCAACACACAAAAATAGCTTAGCTACAGTGCCTTTTAAAAGCTTCCTTTTAAAGGGTGTTTACAGCTAAGCATTACCAAGAATGTCAGTGAATGAACTGATCTAAGAAATGATTGAGTTTCCCAATTAAGCAGCATTTCAGCTATTTAGGAGGAACCAAGCGCTCACAACATATGCTTGAAAACAGGTCAAGACAAGTTAGCAATTAACCTATTAAAAGCACATATCCTTTCCTAGTAGAGCCTCCACCAATTCACACAATGCCTAACGTAAGATTTCTAGTGTAGGCACAGAGCACATTCCTAGAACTTTTCAGCCTTCTATACAAACCAGGAAGGCAGGTATGGGAAATACTTTTTTTTTTTAAAATAGGATCACACTTACTACATGAATAACTCAGTAGAGTGAATTGTTTCTCATCTTCATGCAGTACTTACCCACAGGAGGGCTGAGAGGCTCTCCTACTTCCAAGTTACATGTGACCTGCTTTTTTATCTGCAACCTGCACCCCCTCAGAGAATTATTATGTGAGCAAAACATGCAGCTTCCCGTGTTTTCCTGACAGAAACAGCAGAGTAACACTTGCACAAAGTGCTACAGGTACTGCAAGGACTTTTAACTGCAGCTGCTTTCAGCTCAGCACTGTATGCAAAGCTTTTAAGCAAAAGCACAGAAGCTTATTTTCCTCTATATTCTTTCACATGATAACGAGTCTTTAAAATCCTTTGCGCCTGTGCACTACATTCTGTAGTATTCCAGGATACCGTAGTACTTCCACAGCACTCCTGTTACAACATAATGCCTTGGTGCTTAAAAGCATGCTGCTTGAAATTAAACTTTTTTCAGTTTAGTCCTGCTCCCTCCAAGATAAAAGTTCTTTCCCATTTCCCTCCACCATTATATCTGCGTTATTCAGATAAAAATGTTCTTCATCTTTCTGACCTGGTTTACCCTGATTCCACAGCCATATAACAACAGGATCTACCCTGCAGCTCCGGAAAGCAGAGAGCACTGGCAACATGAACAGAAGGCACACTGCTTACATATGGGTTTTTTCAGCCGCGGTTCAGTGAAGCTGAACATTAAGTGATAGTACTACAGCAGAAAATTGTTGTTAGTTACAGAGCCCCGCAGAAAGGCTCCTGTATCTAGCTGTATTAAGTAAGTAGCAGAAACATCTACCAGCTCCTTTAGGCTATTTGAGAGTAGAAGCAGAGTCATTGCCTTACCCTGAGAGCAAGGTGAGGTACGGCACTCGCTGCTGCAGAACATCACTGTTTGTCTTCTCCCTCTCCCCAGGTGTGTTTACACAGCCCGTGCCCCGCCGCTCCACGCACAGGAAGCCGCAGCATCCCCCTGACAGCTGCTGCCTCCTCTCACATGCCAAACCGCAGGATTGGCAGTTTGCACGGAGCCAAGAGCGTCCCCTCTGCTTATGTTGTCTTCTATACGCAGACTAACCCCGGGCCATCACTGGGGTCACGTTTTCACCCAAGGGCTTGCAGGCAGCACTCCAGCTTTGCAAGCGGAGCCATTGATTTGTAAATCAATGTGCCAAGGCGCTACCCGGCACAAAAGAGCAGGACGATGCGACGACCTCCTCACTCGGGACAGCCACCCATGCGCAAACACAGCAAACTCTTCACTTCTGCACAACCAGCCACTCAAACTTGGTGATGTGAAAGTTCCTCCCACCCACGAGCAGGTGGCTCATTCCCCAGCCTTTCGCTCGTATCTACAGACAACCAAGGAAATTCATTTTATGTACTTATCACCATGAATTAAAGATTACAGAAATACTGGCTGGAAAAAAAAATAAATGTATTGCCAGGATAGATTCTTTGCATTCATTAGAACTGTGTTACTAGAAACATAAATAAGTAATGACTATTGATCTTGCATAACCTCAGAACAGCAAACTACAATAAACTGAGAGGAAAAGGACGTATCTTAACTGGAATGTACAGACCAAGATACCAAAACACCAACACCACCTCTTAAAAACAAACAAGCAAAGCAAGCGTGGCCCCCAGCGGCAACACCTCATGCTTTTAATCCTAAGGGGAAAAAAACCCCAAAAATCAGTGGGACAGCACAAGGTTCCCAAAGCACTAACTAAACATTTAGCCGGCCAAATTTACCATTCAGCCCCAGCTCCCCTCTGGCTGAAGGAGCGCCGGGCACCCCGGTACCAGCGCGCCCCTCCAGCCGCAAGGCAGGGCGCCCCCGGTCCCGGACCCGGTCCCGGACCCGGCGAGGGTGCCCGGCGTGCCCCGCATTCCAGCGCCCGTCCAGCTCCAACAAGTGCATCCCGCCCCTCCCTGACGGCGCCTCGCCCGGCCCTGCCCGCAGCCCCGCAGCCCTGCAGCGCCGCTCCCGGTGCGGGCGGGGGACAGGGACAGGGAATCGGGGAGGGAAGGAGGGAATGAGAGCGGATGAGGAGCGAGGGGACCCCGCAGCCCGCCGCCAGGGGGCGCCCCCCGCCGCCCCGGGGCCGCGCC
>WBMV01002743.1:308923-326588 GCA_013396655.1 Campylorhamphus procurvoides | reverse complement strand
TCCCTCTCAGCTCAGCTCCGATCCCCTCCGGTCCTCTGCTCTGCACTCCTCTCCTCTGCGCTTCTCTGCTCTGCCCTCCGATCTGCTCGCCTCGGCTCCGCTCCGCTCCTCTGCTCTGCCCTCCTCTCCGCTCCTCTCCTATTTTTTCCTCTCCCCTCTTCCCACTCCTCTCCGCGCCCCTTCCCTCCACTCCCCTCCGCTTCTCTCCCCTCTACTCCGCTCCCCCCGCTCCCCTCCGCTCCCCTTCCCTCCGCTCAATTCCTCTCCTCTCCGCTCCCCTTCCCTCCGCTCAATTCCTCTCCTCTCCGCTCCTCTCCGCTCCCCTTCCCTCCTCTCCCCCGGTGCCCCCCGAGCGGAGCGGGGCGGGGGGGGGTCTGCTCGCCCGCCAGCGGCGGGATATTGGTTTACTCCGCCGGGTATTAAGCAAGCCCGATCCATTTAAATATCGCTCCCGCGTTGACCTCTCCGTAGTTCGCCTATTAAGAATGCAATCAAGATAATAACAGACATTGCTTATTAATGAGCGCCCCAGGTAACGTTACACCGGTGACTTTCTGCAGGCGCGCTCCGTCCCGGCGGCCCCGAGGGGGCTCTGCCTGGACCGGGACGGGACCGGGACCGGGACTGGGACCGGGATGGGACCGGGATGGGACCGATACCGACTCCGGCACCGACTCGGACTCCGACAGCGGGGTCTCCCGTCGCATCAGACCCGTCGGTGGAGATGGGAGGCCGCCGAGCCCGTGGATCTTGGGCGAAACGCCCTGCTCGGCTCTGCCTGTCCGTCCGCGGGGTGGATTCTGTACCCCCTGTCAAAAATCTGTCCGGCCGCTTCTCCCTCCTGCCCGTGCAGCAAATACAGTAAATTATTGATAGTGGAAATTGCAGGGTGGAGGCAATAATGGCATCCCCTGATTGAGTAGCTCCATTTGATCTTGGTAAAGACAGAGAGATGGCACGATCGCTGGCTGGGCTGGCTGCGGCAAGTGGGAGCGCACGCGTGTGCTGGTGGGACACAGCGCCTTGTGCCACATCCCACAGTGAGAGCCACCCGTGGGAAGGGCACTGACTGCACTGCCTGCCTGGCGTGGGCCGTGGTGGCCTCACCTCTGTCCTTCCCTGTCCCCTCACTGGTAAAATTGGAAGTGGTTGATTTTCAGAAGAAGGTACCACAACTCTTTTGCAAATTGGTTAAAACATGTATCTTTGTACACCTCAAGCCTGACTGCCATCTAATTGCTATTAGCACTAAAGGCCCGTTCACTCCAGCACACCTGTGGCCAGCTAGTTATACTGGGAGAAATGTGTGCAACTCATTGCTTTCCTCAGACAGTCTGATCGCCTGTGTGCTTTTGCTATGAAACACCTGCATTGGTTAGATCAGTAAAGTAATAAAATAACACAGGCGTTTGAAATTTGAGTACACCTAAGGCCCTCCATATAAACCAGCTTTTAATATATATTAAGGGAAAGATTCCTGGTGGTTAATAACCTTTGCAGCTTTAAGAACGTCTCTAAAAATCATGTTTAAGTACCACATTACCATCCTTCTGGCACTTGGGGGTTTGGTTTCATGTGTTTGAACTAAAAGTGTCACTGAGCTATGAAGACAGTTCTACTTCTTTAGTCTCAGAGTTTTCCAGTCAAAAGCTACTCAATTTACAAGAAAGGAGACAAATTTTCAAAGTCTTCACTAACAGTCTGGGCCTGAAGAATCACACCCAGACTGTGCTGGCTGATAGATAGTCACTAATATAGGTAGCTCTTTAGGCCAAGTCTTGCTCTGCTGTTTCTGTTTTATTACAATTCTGCCATTAGGAATGCATCAGCCATTCCTCTCCCCACTCTAATATACTGATATAACCTTACATCTCTCAGTGATAATGTTGGGTGGATGTCTGAGAGGTATTTAAAACACGGGACCGTAACCGGAACTTGCAAAGTTCACGTGTGCATTTTATTTGCAGGTTTCAGACTTCTTTCCACAATACCATTCGGCTTTCCGGGTACGACTGTATTAGTGTGGGTGCCTGATTTCACCAAGGCAGCAGGATTTCAGTAGCCTTTTTCCACAGTGATAAGAGCAAAATTTCAATAGTCTGTGTTCGTAAGATGATGCCTGCAAATATTTGGATGATCTACCAGTCAAGTTTAAGAGTAGCAGCAGAGGCTACTTTAATCAGCTGTAATGTAATACATTACACACATGTTATTCCTGGAGGAAGGACTCTTCTGCTGGTACACTAGACATGCAGATGAGCAGCAGCAAACATCATGCTTTAGAAACACTGAAGCATCTGCTGGCTTGTTCTCAGGAGTGAAGGAGAAGGCATATACTCTGAAAAAGTCTGCTTGCAATCAGAACAAGTTTTTAATTTTGGAAAGGATGTGTATTATGGACTGCCTGACAAGTCCTCACTCTGTGGTACGCGCTTTCAGCTCAGTTCTGCTACGAACGTGAGAACCATTAATTCCAAGCAAACATGAAATTCCCATTTTGCTCTGCTACAAACATGCTGCCTTTTGCGCCGGTGTAGAGATTTTCCTGTGGAAGAGGTGTGGTCAGAGAGCTGCTGTATCTTGTAGGTATAATCAGCCCTTTGGGGATTATTACCAGCCCAGTGCTTGATTACTGGGAAAATGAAAAAGTAGTGTAAATAATTATCTGTTTGAATTTTTACTGCACATGCAAGCTGGGCTTAGTATTTTTCAATTGGACTC
Source organism: Campylorhamphus procurvoides (assembly GCA_013396655.1). Lineage (NCBI taxonomy): Eukaryota > Metazoa > Chordata > Aves > Passeriformes > Dendrocolaptidae > Campylorhamphus > Campylorhamphus procurvoides. The sequence continues at coordinate 323,867 of WBMV01002743.1, read as the reverse complement.
TGACTTCAAGGAGAATTCTGTATGAATAAAGAAATCCCAAAAAATTTGACCTACAAGGTATTAGTTTGTGAAGCAACTGATAGTCATCACACAGAGGCACTGCCCTAGTTGGAGCTTCACTCCTTTGTCCATAAGATGTACTATAAACATAAATCTTCACCACTGAAGTTTGTGGGATGCACAGGATGCAAAGATCAGACATCCTGATGATTTCTTGGTAGCCACAGAAAGAGTTCTCTCTTGTGTCTGAAACAGATGCCTTCCAGCCTGTCTCAGGAGCAGCTGTGTTTTCCCCATTTGGATTGTACAGATGTCAGAAGTGAGTGGCACTTGAAAACAAAGTCACACCACAGGCTGCATAGGGAAGAAATGGGCAGGCAGACCCTTTTCCAGTGGTTTTAGATAATTCAGTGTGTTGAGCCTCTTGGTATTATTGTCACAGCATGCCCACCTTACAGCATTTGCTTTGAAACTGAGTGTTTTTTCTGTACCTGACTAATTAAAATTATTTTTTGCATACACAAATCACACTTCACCCTTATCCATACAGGAATAGGAAAAAGTATGAATTGTCAATCAACATAATGTTGATTTATGCCTGCAGTAATATTAGATTGCTTGCAGGAGGGCAAGATCATTGCTTTTTGCTGAATTCAATTTAAACTGTAGCATAGGCACTAATGATGCTGTAGATACTACAAAGAACAAAGCAGAAGCACGCACATCTGGTTTCTGTCTCAGTGGAGGTTATGCATTATAGTGATTGATGTACGAGGTCCAAATTTACTGATAAACTAATTATATGATGAAGTAGTTTGTGGGGCTTTTAAATACCCCCATTGCAGTTGTAAGACAAGCAATAAAAAAGGTCAATATTTGGAAAGAGTAGCATCCTTAAGAGGTCCATAGTTAGTTGATAGGTAACTGATGATTTGGTCTCCCCCTCCAAATGTGTCTTTACACTCCCCATTTTATTCATGTAGTATCTTGGCCTGGTTTTGAATGAGAAAAAGGTCAAGAAGGTACAATTTGGACTGCTTCTCACTCAGCTGTCAGGAAATATAAACTAATCCTGACTACAGAAAGGACAATGCTGTTGATGTACTTGGGTTTTGACACTAGAGGGTTTTTTTCTATTAAAAATTTTAATTGGCTGAGTTCAGTTCTTATATCATTACAAGCATTTTATGTTTAATTGTATTTATTCATGTTTCCTAGTTACCTATATTTGCTTTTTTCACATTAAAGGGCTGGAGAGTTCATGGAAATAAATGCTTCCAACTCAACTAATGCTAAAAATTGCAATGGATTGTATACACAACTGGGGATTGCAGGCATGGTGCTTTTGTAAGAAGATGACTGGGCTGTGATGCCACTCTCTGATGATTCAGGAATCACAGTACACACAAGAGAGCCCCTCATGCTCCACATTAACATCAGAACTAGAAAACCCTCAGCATCTTGGAGGACCTAGCCCAAATTCTGCTCAAATTCTTTGTAATCCTACAGGCTGTGACTGAGGTGATGAGAGAAGGATGGTGGTGATCACTTCCCCAGCCCACCCCTTGCACTCAAGGGGTTGGACAAGCTACAGTCACAGCCTCTCCTGGGCATCAGTGTTGTGTGGTAATGCCCTGGGGGTTGGTGGCACTTGGATCTCACAACCTTGAGGTTTACCTTGTGTCCTGCCATGGTTCTGGTCTGCAAACAGCATGCTGGGTTACTAGAATATAACCCGTGCCTTAAATAGTACAGGGTACTTGCTCTTAATTTGGAGCATAATTTTGCTTTCAGCGAACAACATATGTCGAGAGGCCTTTCAGCCTCATTTTAGCAGTGAAAGCATTATATGAAACAGCAAAGACAGGGATACAGCCCCCAAGAACTTTCATTAGACATAGTTTGTAGGCTGCATGTGCACAGGATAAAGCAGGGAAACCTACCCTTTCAATCACAGGCACCGCAACCACAACATTTTTCCTCCAGAAAATACCACCTAATAGCTCAGAGTCGTTACCCTGCAGCTACAGCAAAAGTGACTTTAAAACTTTAACAAACAATTAAAATAATTGGTCTCTTCTCATGTCTGCTAGAGGTATGCTAGCTTTCCATCACATGGTTGGATCTGTACCCTGGATCTTGTCCCATGCCTTCTAGTCAGGGATTTTTGCACAATTTATGTGGATGAAACCGCTTCTTTGACAGAGCTCTGTGGTAGGTGCAGATTAGTCTTTTGCAAGTGAGGAAGTACATGTGTCTATTATATATAAATTTATTCAGCTGCTCATGAACATACTTGTTTGGTAAGCACACCCCTTCTGAGTTTGTTCCTGGCCACCGCTCATATAGTTGTGTCTACGGGCATCAAGTGTCACAGAAATGGAATATACATGTCATATGTGACAATTACCACATGCATTGAATGATGCACACACACACAGATAAAATCCTCCCCATCCAAACCTCTAGGCTTCCCTTTTGGATTTTTGCATGAACTCCATGCGCTGCTTGGACAGTGGGACTCCTAAACCACATACAAAATCCACCTTCCTCATGTGGAAGGGCTGGGGGAAGCCAGGAAGATAATTCACCCTTCATCCTGATCACCTGGTTCCGTGCCAGTGTCTAACTGTGCCAGGCTGGCCCCACACTGAGGGGTAGAGGGCAGATGTCGAGGATGGTGGCACAGCCAAAAATGTGAGAACCGTGAATAAAAATTAAGCAGAGAATAAATTCAACCCAGCAGGAACATTGAAAGTTGGGTTTATCATTCCCTGATGCTTTAACACTCACTAAAACTGGCAATTCATCTCCTGAGTGTCTCTGCCTTACTGCTGTTGCTTTGGAGGCATGTTTAATAACCCAGTACCTGAGCAAAGAGCAAAGTATCTGGGTTGTGCCCGAGAGTATCCAGTGTACTGGGTGTCTGGCATGTGGTGCCTGAACCCTTCCCCACTCCCTCCTGACCTTCCTGCCAACAGCCCAGCCATGTCTCCATCCAGCAGGCAGAAAAGAGGGCATGGAACAACAATAACAACAAAAAATGCAGACTCTGAGGATGCTGCAGGCATGGGAAGGGAAAAGAAAATCCCCTCTTCTCCAAAGAGGTTGTGTGTGATTCCTTGGGATGGGGGAAACCCGAGCCGAGTGTGGAAAGATTAGATGGCTGGAGATGCACTCCTGTGACGAATCAGGCCATTGGAGCTCTATGATTAAAGAAGATCAGAAAACTGTTGGTGCACTTGTGGGTGAAAGGTGTTGGGATTGACTCATCTCTCCTTTCCTCTGAGTATTCAGTGGGTTTCAATTAGATGCAATACAGTGGGTTATTTTTAATATTTAAAGGGATCAGATTCCAGGGGGGTTATAAACTTAGACAGGCATCTTGTCAGAGTAGGTATATGCCTTACCAAACTCTCTTTAGCGCAGAGAGCTTATTTTGGGTATGTCCTGGAAATAAACAAGCCCCCAAATCCCAGGTCTGCAGCCCTGTGAATGCTCTTTTGTAGTTTATTTCTATTTAAGCAACTAAAATCTCCTCTGACATCAAGCTCAAGCGCTCCATCCGCCAGGTGCGGCAGCTCAGCGATGTTGCCCGGGGGGGTGATGGCTGATAAGAGATCTAAAGCAAACAGTCGGGGAGGGGAGGTGCAGGATGGCAGTGGGTGCGGGGGGCTGGGAGGCGTTCTGGGGTGCCCACCACCCACAGGGCCCTGCTCTGGCCGGGAGCTGGCAGGAGGGATCCTCCCTGGGTGCGTGGAGATCCTTGGGAATGAAAAGCATGTGTAAACATTAAATAGTTCTTCTGGCTCTACTGCCCTGCACGACTTTCGTATTAAGGCATTTTACGCTGCACTTGGATAGTTGCCTTCATCTTCCTGAAGAGGTTAAGGTGCTGTGGCTCCATCCCTCTTTAAAGCACAGCCAGGTCAATAGTTTTAACAAGCTGATGTGTTTAAAGATGTAGTCAGGGTACTTTTTCTTTAAATAGGGTATCAAGGTATTTCACCAAAGAAACAACCCTAGAGTTCAAAACATTTTCTGCTAACCACCTAAAGCATTAAAGAGAGAAGTATTTGCGGAACAGTAGATATTTTTGTTTATTGCAAGCTAAAATTATCAGTGAAGCAATAAAAATTAAAGAGACCCAGACCACATTATGTTCTCCTCCTCCAGTTACTGTGACTTGTGGCTCAAGAAACAAGTACTGGGTTAGTCACAATGAAGCAAAAATTTCCCTTGACTAAAACGTTTCATTTGTATGGTGTCTTTTCTGTTTATTGAACACTTGGGATTGTTAATCTTTCAGTAATTTAATGACTGGAACGATGTTGTGTGTAAATGTTACTACATTCCACTTCAGAGATTAATAGGCAGCCATGTGTCTGTCCAGCAGTTTTCACTTGTCCAGATAAAAGGCATGGTCTGTTTATCCGTGGCAGAGGAGCGCCTGGGTGGCATGTGAGCACTGACAGCAGCAAGAGTCACCACTGGGTTATGTGCTCGCCCATTCCTCAGGGTGCACTAACACACAGCAAAGGATGCCAACAAGAAGGGTGCCATCCCTGCTCCCTCTTTCTTTTCACTGTGCCACCCAGCCCCAAGGAGTGGGAATTGCACGGGGGCCTTTATTTCTCTGCATTGGCCAGATGAAATTATTTCATTGACTTGCGTTGCAGAATTGCTTTAGATAGTAACTAGTATCAGTATAGCTGTATTTTTGGTACTCCTATTAAAATATTATTTTCCTCCTCATACGTATGGTATGGGGGTAATTGGATGCATAGCTGGTTCTCTCTCTGCAGCACGTGACATGCTCAGACTATCATTTATAGATGCAGAGAGATGGGAACAAAACACAGGGCGGATGTATGGCTACTCTGGAATTCAAAAATCCTGAAATATTGATTCAGAAAATCAATACAAATTTTAAGCTATTTTAAAATAACTTTCCTCACGTTCTACACCATTTCTCAAATGGGAAAATGTATTGATTTCTCTGTCCCAGACTACACAAGGACAGGGTGGGTCTTGAGGGGTGGTGGTGGGGCAGGAGCATCCAGTGGCAGAGACATGGCCACCACCACAAGACTCATGAGAGCATAACCTTAAGCTGGAGGAAAGCAATCCTGCATTTGACATGCTCAAAGCCCCTCTATTTTTAGGGTTGGAAACAACTCAAAGACTACTCAAGTAAAATACACCCCTGGCTCTGGCAAGACATTTAGTGGGGCCTTTCTTGGTGGTTCAGGACTCATTCTATTGGAGTATAAATTCATAAACAACATTATCTACATTTATTTTCTGGACATTGTTTATTTTTCATGTAGTTTATACATCTGAAATGTAAGTGCTTGCAAGGGAGTGGTAGCTTTAAACACCTCTTTGTATTTCCTTAGTTAGCCTGCCTAATCTGCTATAATTTATTGCAACTTGCAGTTGTACTCATGGTGCCTTTACTTATTTGAATATAAACACCACTGAAGTCAGCAGGAATGCAAAGTTTTTAAATCAGAAGGGAGCTGAGTGCTAGATTTTCAGCAAGGACTTTGCAGCAAGGCATTAAACCCCTTATTTTAGACTTTTGTTACGTTTCTGTTTGATGCCTTACCCTGCTACGTGCTCCAAGCAGAATCATTTTCCCTTCCAGGCATGTATAGCTTCTACCCCTTTGGTTTCTTAATTTGGGTTAGATCCCATAATATGAAAAATATACTCTGATATTGCACCTAGAGCACACTGATGAGGCCTAAAGAGCTCTTCTGTGATGGGAATTAAGATCAAAAAGGATATGGAATTTAAATATTCAACATTTCTTCTTGGATATGAAACAGAAAAATTGTTTTGATGCAAAAGTCATTGCGACAGAATATGTTACTTAGGCTCTAAGACCATATTAGGATAAAATGGCTTTTTTATATAGGAATTGCTCTGAGAGAAACTCCTTCATATGGAAATTATGACATTTTGTCTATTGCTTCTTACTACAAATGTTTAAAGGATCTGTTAAAATATTCTTTTAAGAAGTTGTATCAAGATAAAAGAAAGTAAATAAGAACCAGTATAATTTTCAGTCTTAGTTCTGATAAGCATCTTAATTTAGATCCTGTTAACTGCCAGAAAATTGCACCAGCTTCTGGAGCTGGGGAAGCGTAACTGAGAGCATCATTTATTTTGCAGTTTGGGTTTGCTGTGCTTTTGTCAGGCCCTCACCCTCGCAGTGAATGAACCTTGTGTTAATTCCACATACTGATGGGCTTAGAGAAACCCAAGGAAAAGAGGCCCAGCCTGAGCGCTAATACAAATGAAAGACAAGCAGATGAAAAACACATTCTCATTTTCTATTTGACAAACTGGTACTAGACCTCCATTTAAATTTAGCCAATTGATTTTTAGCTAACCATTAATCTTTACTAACATCCCACAAGACGTACGGACTCAGAAGACATGGACAGTTTCCATCATCAAGGCTTCAGGTACAGCCAGGCAGGACACGTTGCAGATGGCTGAGGGATTGCTAAACAAGCTTGCTGGGAACATGGACCTTTCATCCCCTGTTCCCCCATACTGGTCAAGATGCACTGCTATTTCTTTTCCATCCAAGCACTGCTTCCCTAAGATGGGCCAGCCTTGGGCCCACCAGGGCTCCAGCACTATCCATCACTTCTGCTTGCCCATCACCTCCTGGTGCTCCCACGCCTCCATGCAGCCCACAGGAGCCCTGCAGGGCTTCCCTGCAGGGGAGTTCTGATGCTAATCAGAGCACCAGAGAGCTGTCACACACAAGCAGCAGCTGGTGAAATGGCCTCTGGTGGTACCAAGTACATTGCTTTGGTGGTTGTTCTTGGACAAGCTGATGGACCCAAAAGAAAATAATTTTGAAAGGTCTATCATCTTTGACTTTTCTTTTGACCTGAAGTGTATGCCTTGCATTAGTCTGAATTTACACCCTGCTTTGTCTGGAAGATCCATATGGAAAATGAATAGGAAATTCTGGCCATTTTGAATTAAGCCTTCTTGTCAGATATTTTGGTTTCCTTAAAAATTGAGAGATGGCAGAATTTTCTTTAGGGAATGCTGCAGAAAAGCTTTGATGGGAAAGTAGATGATAAAAATAACTATTTGGTGCCAAAGGGAGTAGACGGGGGATTAAAAGCCCCTCTGAAGTCAGTGACATTTGGGTCTCTTGGGCTATGATCATAGTTGGGCAGCTGATTCCAGGTGAAGGATTTGGGAAGAGGAAAACAACAGGTGGTGGGCGGAAAAAGCATGAGAATCAGATCTGTCTGGGGAATAAGTGGTGGATAGAGTGACTGACTACTGATATAGGAGTGAGTGACACAGAGAAAGAGGTGAATCTATGATTAAACTCTTACCTCTTGCACCACCAAGACCTTTGTGAAAGACTTACGCACAACAACAAAAAACTCAAAACCAAACAAAAATCAACCAACAAACCAAGCAAAAAAACCAAACCAAACAAATTAAAAAACACTAAGGAAAAATCCTACAATTAAGTACTTGTTCCCTCAGAAGAGGATGAGAGCAAAACATGTGACAGGTATTAGTCATGTCACTTAGAAAGGTGTTCAAATACCATGATGAATGATGAGTGTGGTGCAAGGACTTAGAATAACGTAATCAATAAACCAAATACAGGACACAAAAACGGATTCATATGAGAAATACTGTAAGATGCACTCCTTCTCTGGATGACTCTGACCAATAGATACAATATTCTTTATTTTCTCTCTGATACAATAAATCCTCAGCAATAGCATAAGGGGTATCACACTTCAGGCTACAGAAAGAGACGTACAGAAGAAAAAGGCATTTGAGATGTATTGTCATCCACTGGAAAATTCAAACCCTGAACTTAGCCTCATTTAAAAACTGCTAAGGCTTTTTGTTTTCCTGGTCAATACTATTTTATCAGCTATCTGTTTACAAAATTCAGCCAAATATTTTCTCAGATGGTTTTATAAACTTCTGGCAGATATGAGTGAGCATATATTTGACAGAGCCAACTAACACCTAAGCATCTCCAGTCTCGTGGTCTCTACTCACGACTCTTGCTGCATCCCTTTCTCAGTAAAGTTAGTTTGGTTTAAAAAAGTATTTGCTGTCAGAAATCAGCTGCTCTGTTTGTTTGTTTGTTTGTTTCTCTCTCCTTTTTTTTTTTTAAACTTTGGTAGCCACCTGTTTCCTTGAAATCCATTAAATCCATTGTCTTTTCATTATATTATTTTGGTTTGAATCTGAATATTTGATCAAATGTCATTGTCAGACGACTGATGATAGCTTTAGAGGGAATTACTGAAAGCCTCTTTGAACAGTCTGTAAAACAATACAGAACAGAGTTTGTGTCAAAAATATTGGAAAAAAAGAGATAATTTTGAAATGTCAAACATTTTCAAAACTCTGCCTTCACAATGTGTGGCCTTTTCCAGTTCCTCAGGGAAAATCTGATGGGAGCTAAGTTACAGATACAAACAACCTGTGGGCCACCATACAACCTCCTTCCATTGCTGTCATTTCAAGGTAACATGTAAAAGAATAAAGAAACCTGAATGCACGAACAGGGCTGAAGTCAATGCTTTGACATTTCCACAGCTGTACAGGTTTAATGTCTCTACTATTAGAATAACATGCTGCAAGAGGGTGTGTTAAGCTGTACTGTTATGTCTTGTCTTGGGCTTGAGCAATCACCACCTAAACAGCCTCCATCATTCTCTTCACATTCACAAGCGTTTCTTAAAAACACTATATATTCTATATATAAAGAAATGCTAACTTTATGGTTGGGTTTTGGTTTGGTTGTTTGTGGGGTTTTTTTTCCTCCAAATTTATAGGGATTTTTACCTTATTCAGTGCTCAGAGGGGAGTCCAGTAACAACTCCGTATATTGTTGGTTAACAAATAGAGGTCAAAGAGATGGAAAACTGTGCCACACAACACAGAAGCTGTATAGGAACTAGGCTTTGCCCTCTGTGGGTTATCCATGGAACTGGTCTTCCCTCCTGCCTGTCTTTAAAGAAGACACACATACAAAGCCAATCCCCTGAATGCTGCTTACGTGCTTCTGCTCTTGCCAAACAGATGAGAGAAGGGTTAAACCTGGAACCTTCCCACTGCCAGGTTCCCTTCCTCCTCAGCATGTCTCACCCTTTTTTTTAAAACTGCTTTGACTTGTATTTTACCATTTGTTATAATAATGGAGTCTAGTGTGAAGCTTGTGGCCCCATAAACTTTAGACATAATTTTAACTGTGTCAGCTTTAAAAAGTCAGTATCTGCCTCATCAAAGGGCAATCATGTCCAATGTGGGTGTCTCTGTCAATTGTGTTTTGAACTGCAGCAATAATCCAACCAAACCATGCAAAGAGCTTTTCTACACCCACATTTCTTAATTATCATCATGAGACTGAGGTAGCTGAGACCAGATCTATAATGTTTTCTGGATGTCAAAATGCCCACACACCTTCTGTAATCCTTGTGCTACCAACCCCCTTTCATATTGCTTTTAGTTGGTCCATCTAATTATCTACTACTATAACTTTTTACTGCATTATTCCCAAATCCCACAAAGGCTCTGTTTAAGAAAAAAGAAACAACGGGTCTGATGAGACCTCCTTAACTGCACAATACTGTAAATGTTTTAGTGGATGATAAACTTGTCCTCACCCCTTTCAGAAATGAACCATTATTTTTTTTTACAGTCAGGTAAGACATAGGGCCTTAAAAGTCTCTGCATATATTACATCCATAAACAATGCAATTTCTTGGGAGCTTTGGGGTCTACTGTCCATTTGGAGAATAAATAAGTTCATTATTTTCACATGTGCTAAAGTCAATAAGGATCTGGAATGGGAAAGTAGTGAAAATGTTATGACTTAATGAACATGTTGCATAATCATTCTTGCCAAATGTCAAAATAAATTGGAGGCCAGAGTGTACAGTTTACGCTTGTTAAATTGGGGTTTTGTGTGCTATTTTGGGAAGGAAAAAAAAAATAAAAAGACAGACCAAACCACGAAAAGGCAGGGGGAAGAGAAAGTATACACTTGGCCACTTATGGCAAGACCTCGGTCCATTACGGTCCCACCACTAATGTTCCCCATGAGAGGCAACACAACAGGCTGGGACTGTGGGGAAACCACTTACCGACAGCAGAGTTGGCCCTGTGGCAATGTCCTGGCCCCAAGGCTCTCCACCAGCATAGGAGAGGCAGGGGTCAACCTCCCACAGCCCAGCTTATGCCACAAACCAGACCTGGCTGATCCCTGCCTCCCTGGGAAGCATCAACCTGCACCAGGGATGAAAATCAGTCACATCCATCAGTGAAAGACTGTTTCCATCAGGAGACTATGAGTTTGCACTCTGCCATGAAGTTCAAATGAAAACATGAATAACGTGACTGGAGCCAGATTGCACTTTTGCTGGAGACTGTTGTGTCTGTTCTCTTCTAGAGGTAGCCCATCGATTCCACTTTAGGCATAGAGGTACTGAGAAATGCAGCTTTTGCCTATGTTATGCAAAGAGTTTTCTGTTTGTCCGAGTGATGAGTAGCTTGAAAGCTCCTAGTTTAGAAATATCTACACAGCTGAGGACCTGATCCTTTGAACACCAAAGTGTGTCACAGCTATTTTCCCTTTGAGATTGCCTCAGGAAGAGACCAATTAGGATTACATGGTAAGTAAAATTATTCCCATGATGCCATGGTTAGGAAAATAGGTCCTTCCAACTGCATGTTCAAAAGGTGATCAAAGCTATATTGTTCTTTTGCAGTTAGAATTTTGACTTATTTGTGGTTTTCCCCATTGAGTACATGTTCCAATAACACCAAGAGGCCACAGGGATTTCTTTACTTCCCTTCTAGCTTACTCATTTCTTGCTTCTTACTCCTCCTCTACATCTAGTAATGGGAATGCCACAGAAGTGCCTGCATTTCTTGCTGCCTGCATGAAATGTGTGGATACATATATGTGGCTTTCATTTATTTTGTTTCACGGCACAGGGAGGGGGGAAAAATCCTTTTCATACACCTACATCTATCACAAAGCAACTAAGAATAGAAGCAATATTGAGACAGATGGAAATGTTAATGGTGACAGCTCACAAGCACGAATCACACATTTGTGAAATAATGAAATGGGTGGGCAGTTGTTATATGAACTCCATGTCAGTCGGTATGTTTTCCTGGCTAGAATTTTGCAAGAGTATGTCTCAGAGATATTTTCAGTTCATGGGAGAAGTCAGTGCCCTACCCTACACCTTGCTGGCATGTGGGTGTAGGGATTCACCAAAGCTGGTGAGCAGCTTGCAAGAGAACCTGCTCACCACGTGGTCTGGGCACTGTAGGATGTCCCCTGACATTTCTCTGTCAGGGCATTTTAGTATTCCTAACAATGTGGTGGGAGAGAAGCAGAAAGGAGGTGTAAAAGCATTTGGAAACTCATACATGAGAGAAACATGGGATACTCACTCTTGTTTCAAATTCTTACTTTCAGGCATACAAAAGTAATACCTTTTTTTTACATATCATCTGCCCATATTCTGTGGTCCTTATGACTAGCTGGACTTGCTGACCATAAATGAAGATGACAAAAACCAGCCCTGCATTTCTTCATTCTTTCTTTCTGGTTCTTCATGCCCCAAAAGCCATCAAATCCATTTTAAGGACCACTTTGACAAGTCTGCTTTGCTAGCCCTAGTTTCTTAGCCCCAATCTAATGTTAGCTCAAAGGGGAGGGAGCCGTGAAAGTGTCTATCCATATGTATTTTACCTTGTGCTACCTAGCTCTTTCCCATGGTCTAGGGAACGGACTGATTTTCCACAATTTTGAGGTACTGTTTCTTACAGATGCTGTTTACAGGACTTGATATGACTATGTTTTGCTAGAGGAACAAACTAGCTCTCCCAAAACCTTATGGATGCTCTTTGTTTGTGTATCTGATTTAAAAAATTCCAGCAGCTACGTGTTCAAGTGTTCTGTGGTGATTTACTACAGTGATTCATGGTACGACTTACAGCTCTGAGGAAAATCTGTCCCTTGGGATTCATCCACCTTTCCAGAACTTCTCATGGCAGGGCAACCGTATGCCACTGTATTTAGGAAGCAACTTATGCTTACTAAATGGCAGACAGTCTGCATTTTCTCAGGGCATTTCTAAGAGCTCAACAGTATTGATGTGATAAAGAAAAGAAATAAAGGACTTGCTGTACAAAGCCAAATATATGCGCCCAGCCACCTCAGATTAATGAAATGCTAGACATTAATTCGTCAGCATACCTGTGAATGGTGGCCACTAAAAATAAATACTGAGAACTATAAGACCATTTGAAATAGGAAATTGTTGAACAACACTGAAAATCAAGAAGTTATCCAAGTAGAGAGCTGCTGAGAATGGCAAACTTGCAGAGAGACAATGCCTATGTCAAATCCCATATTAAAAAAAAGAAATGTCATGTTGGACACAGAGATCTGACAGATACCAAACCACTGAAGACAACACTCATGGTACCCAGGTAAAATAAAAGCATTAAAAAAAGGAGCAAGAAAGACTGCCATGTCAAAACTTTGCAGGATGAAGAGATATTTGAAGAAGATTGGACATTTTACAGTATCATAACCCTAAGAGATGAAAGGTGGTGATGAACGACCACCAAAGTGGTGACAGCTCTTGGAGAAATAGTAGATACTAAAATCAATAAAGCTACTTGCAGATTAAGGTATGAGTCACTGTGAGCAAATGTGACCAAATATGGCCCAGTGTCATTTGTTAGCAGCTGTCTGTCCCATGCATCTCTGCAGAGAATGATTAGAATTCAACAGAAACAGGGCAACAGAGGCAGAAAGGGAATAATCAGAGTTTTTTAAGAGCTGGTAAGAAAGTAATGGGTGCAAACTTACAATATAGGAAGATACACAAAATTATGCATGGAGTGGAAAATTCATATAAATAGAAGCTCCTTGGCAACCTCCTATATAACAGAACAATTTATTTTGGGAAGTGGATAGATTTTTAGTAGGGCTCATCACTCATTAGTTCACAGTGGATGTATCCAAATATTAGCTCTACCACATGACTTTTTCCTAGGTGAAAAAAGGTCAGACGGCGTTTCATTATGAATTTAATGGAACCAATACCGCAAACTACGAGTGTTTGAGTTTCACCCAGCCTGCAAATGACGGAGGCTGCTGAGACCTGGCTCTTCCCGTCCTCCCCTCTCCTCGCCTTAGAGCTGCCAAGAACTGCCTCATATGGCACCCTGACAGGCATCCCCAGTAAATGCAAGTTCTCCATGCGAAAATGGAAAAATCCACGGAGGGATCCTGCTCGGTCCCTTCCCCGGCCGGCCTGGGAGCGGGGGGCGCGGCGCGGAGCCCGGGCGGCCGGCAGCGCATCTCCTGGAGAGGAGAGCGGCTGCTTCGCTTTCGCCATAGGAAAACCCACCCCCCGCCACCCCAAACACACATGACCGCAGCGGAGGCGCCAGGTGACCGACTTTGGAGGGAGCCCCGCGGCGGGGCCGTCCTGCAGCACCTCCATGTTGGCTGCGGGCGCGGTGCCGGAGCCCGGCGCGGTGCCGGAGCCGTCCGGGGGCCGCTGCCGAGGAGCTTCTGCCGCGGAGCGGAGTGGGCGGCGGAGCGCCGGCATCCCCGCCGCCCGCATCCCGCATCCCCGCGCCCCCGGCCCCGCAGGACGGAGCATCCCGGGGGGAGGCGGTCACCGTGGCAACGGCGGCGGGGGTNGTCTCCCGGCGGCCGGGATTCCCCGGGCGGGGCGGCGGGGGCAGCGCGGCTCCGTGCGGACCCTCCTTCGCGGGAGCGCACTACCCCCGGCTGCGCGGGGAGCGGGGGCGGCCGGGGGGGCGATGCACAGCCTCCCGTGCGGAGACGGAGACCCCCAGAGCCTCTCTACCTGCCAGCACTGCTGCTACCGCCGCTGCTCCGCCAAACTGCTGACTTTCCAGAGCTTATTTTTAGCCCGGAGACTAAATATTATTAGCTACATTTCTACGTAGGAAGAATCGGAAGCGAGGAGGGGGGGTTGTGGGGGGAGGCACTAGAGATAGGGAGATGAGCAGAAAGCTTATCCGAATGATCTCCAGTTGGGGGGGCTGCGTTTGGGTTTCAGGCTTGTCAAACACACACACGCACGCACGCACTCACATCATTAATTATAGCAAAGTAGATGCGGATATTGGATCATCAGCAATACATGCACGGCTCTCCCTTTCAGCCGTAGGTTGCGTACACAGAGGGGTCAGCTTATCTCCATGTAGGTAAAGATCAGCTGCGTCTCTTTATCTATGTAAGATCAGTCGTGCACAGTGCCAGCTAGAGCTCAGCTGCATCTCTTCAGCTATGCAAAATCAACTTGCATCCTTGGCTAGGAAAAAAAAAATCCGTCGCATCTGCTAGGTAAAGATCAGTTGCATCTCTGCTCAAAGCATGCACACGCACATAGACGAGATTCCCGGGTTAAATCAGGCACAACTTAACTCAACTCGTAGTGCAATCTCATCCAGCTTCTCCTACCTTTTCTAGTCCTCACACACCGAGCAGCCAGCAAGGTAACAAAACTAGGCAAAGAGCAGGCACCCATCCCCGCACCACAGAGAGAGAGGCAGGAGCCGGAGGGGGCCGCCGGGGGGGTTCCCCCTCCGCTTACCTTGGTCACAGCTAACACCACGAGCAGTGGCTAGATCGCGGAGATAAATACTGGCATTTCCCAAAGTTGACACCGTCAAACCAACCCCCGGAGCTTGCAAGACTCTTTTTTTTTTTTTTCCTTCCCTCCTCTCTTGTTCCTATTCCAGCCCGCACCGCTAGGAATTCAACTTAGCCCAGCTCCAGCGGGGCGAGAGGGCGGCGGGCGGGGAGGGGAGGGGAGGGGAGGGGAAGGACCGGGGGCTGGCGGGGGAGGGAAACCGGTAC
>WBMV01002743.1:0-307500 GCA_013396655.1 Campylorhamphus procurvoides | reverse complement strand
GCAGCGTCCCGGCTCCGCCCGTCATTTCTATCGCTGGGTTCATTCCGCCCCGCTCGCGTTGTGAGAACACCCGCGTAACTGCGGTCTCTTTCCCCGAGAGAGGTGGCCGAGCCCCAGCGTTACTCCTGCGAAGGCTCACAAAGTCCCCGTCCCCATTTTGTCTCGGTATCTCGAGTTTATTCTCAGTGGCTGCCCCGCCTCCCCGGCTCAGAGAACCTCGCGGGGAGGGGGCGCGGGAGGGGTGGGGGCGATGATGGGGATGGAGGGGCGGGTTTCTTCGCCTTTGAAGGCGAACTGTAGCCAGCGGAACCGGGACTTGCCAAAGTTTGTGGGTGCTGCCTCTTATAACAACAACAACAACAAAATAAAATAAAAAATATGACCAAGACCGAGAAGCTCCTTGTCCACTCCCGTTCTCTCCTGATTGACTGCTGGAATGGCATTTACGGATCGTTTCTCTCCAGAGTGCCCGTTTCTCCCGCCCCCCGAGTCCCAGGTACCTCTGCCTGGGAGCCAAAGCAAGCAGCCTCTTCCATGACAACCATCTATGTTGATCCATGCAATAACCAGCAGATGCTGCCCTAAGACTGGTACAGCTGGTACTTTCCTGCCTCGGCTGTCCTGGGGGCAAGGTGTTAGAAGAAAAGTCAAGTGGTCTCCAGCAAAGCTGCCCTGAGGAGAACTGCTGAATCCCTTCACCTGCATCACATACTCTGTATGCCATGTACAGGCAGAGCCCGTCAGAAAGGCTGTTGCTGATGTAACACTGCACCCAACAGATCACCCTATCACTGATAGGGTGTCACCCGAGATACATCCTTAAGTGCTGATCTTCAGTTAGGAAGCTGAAGTTTTCTTCTGACAGTTGGAGGTACTGCTAGTTAACACTGGTCAGGAATATCAGTTTTTAAATGGCATTAACATAAAAAAAATGGAAAAGAAAAAACCGTATGTGTTTCAACAAGTGGACTTGCAATGCTTTCTCCCAATCTTCTAAACAATTTGCTTCGACCTCTTCCTCAGAGGAGTAAAATAGTTTGGTAGTATCTACTTTGAGTAGTAAGTTGCACAATTCATATTTTGACTACATAAATTCATATCTAAATCTTCAAGTTTCTGACTTTGGGGAGTCCTCAGTGGTTTTTTTTATAGAGTGAACTTTATAAAGATTCAGTTAGAAGGTATTTCTACATACTTATTTTATAGCTCAAGAAACATAGTCTTTCATCGAGAAAGTAATTCTAGCTGCAGCATTTGCGAGAAAGTACTTTGTCTACAGCACTGTTCCTTCCCTACTCCTTATTTCATTTACTTCTAGATACCTTAATTTTCTCATAAAGGTCTCAGTAGTTAGAGATGGCCAGAAGAAACCTTTGCTGGGTCATAGTTTTATATTGATGTAATGCTAAATTTACAAAAAAAAACCCCAAACCAAACCAACCAACCAACCAACAAACCAAAACCAACAACAAAAAAACCCAAACCCAAACTTCTACAAAAGCTTCCCAAGACATCCACAGCAGGAACTGAACATCCAGCTGCCCTTTCCGGAGCAAACTGATGGGATTTGCCAGGGTCATGCTGAGAGAACCACCATCAAAGATACTCATTTAGAGAGCTAACTCCTTTAGAAGAGCTCCTGGTCAGGATTTCTGCTTAAGAGCAGGACTCCACCCACTTCACTGGGGATAGGTGACAACTGATAACCCATCTCATACTCAGTAGACCAAATTAAACACGTGTTTGCTGAGGGAATAGTTTGCTTTGGATTGCTTCAATGGAATTAATGAAATAAATAGGCACAGTAATCAAGGGCATGGTACAAAAGCGTGTGGAAGAACAGAAGGTCATTGGTAGGGTTAAAGGGGATGCTCCGGAGCATGGGAATTATCTGACAGAAGAGGAGGAGAAGGTAGTATAAATCACAGTTCTTTCCTCGTAGTGCCATTCACAGGTGAGCAAACAGCCCAAGTAATTCTGATGGACCAGAGCTGAAGCTGGGACATCAGTCAATGAATAAAAATGATGGAGGAGAGTCACTTCTCTGTCAGACAGCTGTGAGGGATTCCTACAAGAAAGGCATTAGAAAGGGGATGGAGTAGAATTAAACCCAGATGCCTGTTGAGTTTCCAAACATTTCCTTTCCCTACATTTTGTTTCCAACTATGTTTTTTTTCTCTAGAAGAGCTTATTCCTAGACCATGGGAGACCAAGCCATGAAAAATCACTTAAAGTAAGTAGGTATGGAGAGTTACTTTTCCTTATTACCATAGAGGGGCACGAGTGACTCAAAGTTACTCACTTAACAAGTCATACACTTCAGTAAAAGTTGGGACTCATGAGTAGAGTTTAGCCCATTGTCTAAAACTAATAATCAGTGATCCATTTACAGGGTGTTGAAACAGGATAGCTGTTAGCGTTTGCCAGAATAACAGGGCACAGCATTTGCTATATGCAGGTAGTTCATACATATAAGGCAATGTACATCTCTTGTTCCAAGTCTGTTTATCTTGGATTTACATTGTTACCAGATGAAGTATACAACTGCAGGACCTGACTTCAGTGAGGACTACTCATATGTAAATAGTGACATAACTGTTTAGCAGATGAGGCCTAATTAAGCGGGAATCAGTCATACATTTTCCCTCTCTTAGACATAACAATATGAAGAATACTGCAGGAGCATTGCTAAAAAGTCAGCGTGCCTTAAACCAACCCATGAAACACCCTGAAACTCTAAGCAAGCTGCAAATGTTCTTTCCCTGCCTTAAAATACCTTAGAAAACAATGAACTACTGCTGGTTGGCTTTTTCACAGAGTTGAAAGGCTACCAAAACGTGTGGATAACTGCTACGCACATGCTAAAAGACACCTTCCATCCATTATGCACAGCTGCTCCTTCAGGGATCACTGAAAACCCCCCTCAGACTCCAACGTTAGCAATCTGAGCAGAATCAGACGATAACAGTAGCTGTCAACTTTACGGAGATGCTTCTGAAATAAGAGCTATGTGACATCATTGCTAGTGTGAAACGGGGCTGCCAGCTTCTCTCCATGCCAGCAATCTAATCATGTGTTTGAAAGAAAGGTCCCTCAGGGTCATGGTGTGCTAGTTTTGCTGGTAACCTCCTGCTTCTTCAACAGGCAGATTTGGCACCTTCCCTGCTACTGCCTGGAGGGTAAATACCAGCCTCCCAGTAGGTATTTAGGGTAGCCTCCCATCAGGTGTTGATTTTCTGTGCCTGATCTCCTCCTCCTGGAGATTATCTTGCTCTGGTATTTCCATCTTTTCCCCTGATCTTCGTGCTGCAAGCCTTAGCAGTCTTTCACTCTGCCTCCTCCCTCCCTGGAAGTTTTCCTTTCTTTCTGAGCCTACTTGTCTTCAAACTGCATGTATTTCATGCTGGTAACATGCAGATGAACATCGTAGTCATGATCCCACTCAGATACTAAACAAGCCTCCCACCAAAGCCTTGTCCTCCTTTAAAGTGCTAGAACATTTCGTCTTGCTTTTAGTCTCCTGAAAGCACCAGGAAATCCTCTGGAGTAGGCAGGGAGCAGCACGTGTGCCTGTTGTGTTTGTACCTCAGAGAGTGGCTTGTCACGGACTCACCTCCAAGAGCGTGTTTACAGGGAAGAGACGGTGAGACCCCCACGGGAGGGTGGGGGGTCCATAGCCAGCACAGAATTGAGGCTCCTGGAACCAGAAGAATCCTACAAAAGGTGGATTTTTTGAAACGGGGGCGTTCTCACACTCCCACCCACCTCAGCCCACAAGAGAGGAGCTTCGCTGCCACCATCAAGGGGAGGTATTTTGCGTGATGACTTCTTTTAAGATGACAAATTTTGCCAAGCTCATATTCACGTTTGGTAAAACCAGGAGAGAGACCTAAGGGCAGCTCAAGCTCAGTATGCCCAGGGAAACCCAGCTCTGCTACAAGTCAGTGTAAATCAGGGTTTCCATCATCCAAGCTGTTTGAAGCAAAACCCTTGAGACAGGCTCCTTGGCCATCATTCCTACACTGGAGAGGCAGCAGTGCAGGTGCAGTGGGAGATTGTGTGCTGGGTTAAAAGCACTGGGTCAGCCTCCAATTTGCTAATGCTGGGGAATCCTTTGCTCTGCACTTTTGGCTGGCTCTAGGTACCCCCCATCCCTCTTGCAGCACAGTGGGGCTGTAGCGAGGCTTCGAGAACAGGTCTGAGAGTTTCGCATTAATTATTTATTTGACATCCACTATGTAAAAAAAACCCCAGCACTGTTGTAAAAAAGTTTTGCATAAACTATTTCTGTCATTTATGGAAGAGGTGTGTTTCAGGAAAACTTCTAGAATTAAGGTTTTGTTTTTCTCAAACTATCACAGAGACTAATGCAGTTCAGTGCTTGCACGGCATTCATTTAGGTTAGCTGCAAAAGACAGGAGATGAGATAAATGTAATGGAAACTATTGGCCCATGTAAGTTCTCCTGGATGACCTGAGCAAAATGAGCCACCGGGTATCTCTTACTAGAAGAAAACCAGAGATAGGGAGAGAAATCAGAACCTGGAGAAAAAAGAAACATGACAGCAGTAATCTGTTACTATTGCAACCTGATTATGGGATTCGTTGACAAGGTGGGGGACCCTTTCTTTTGGCATTAAAGTCTACACCTTGCTTCATGTAACCACAGAAAAGTATTTCCAGGCGCTGCGATCTTTGAAACTATTCTTTCTTCATTTTTTGCAAACATACAATATGACCATGAATAAAATAAGCTATGCCACCACCTCATCATATTTTTAAATGCTGTTATGTGCTGTCCTGAGTTAGCAAAGAACTCCAGCACTTCCCGTACAGAAATACCCTTACAAAACTATAGGGGATTAGCCTTAATTGTACTTAGGAGTGAAAAGTAAACACATACTTGAGTTTCCTTCTAAAGTTAATGTTTATAAGGAAACAATCTCCCAAACCATATTAATCTACTTCTTGACAGTCAAATACCCTATCAGCTTCCATGGGAGTTCACAGTAACAGCTGTGTGTTTGAACCTCGTGGAGCATGATAGAAATGTGTTATTGTTAAGAACAAAATATCTGCTGTGGAAATTATACATTGAGTAGAGAGCAAGAGGAACTGAGTGCATATCATATGAGGATTATTAAGAGATGCTGGTGAGCTCTGAGTAAAGAGTGACCTTTGACTTTGTCTCAGCATTCATATGATGAACTCTTTCAAATATGACTGTGTTCTCTCTAAGTCCCCTGTGTAAAAGAGGAAGAAGGGGAGGTGACAACAGAAAGAAGAGAGGAATAGGGAACTAGTAATGTAGGATAAAAACACTAAAGGAAGGTAGAAATACAGAAAAATTTAGCACTGAACTGAGGGCATTTAGTAAAATAATGACCTCCATTCAGACTCTTGCAACAAGTTAGCTAAAAAACCCCCCATACCAGCTATGTATGCAATTGTCCTGTCTATTTTTATCCTGTCATTTTCAGACTAAAATGACAAACAAATTCTCCCCTGAGACAGCATTCACAACAAGCAGGAAATAGTGCTAATGTTGACCTAAATAAATAAAGCTGCTCCTGCGTAAGAATTCCTGCAAGGATTCTTTAACACAAGATACTTTGAAAACGTTTGCTGCAAAATGCATATGAAACCCTGGGGGACAAACAACCTGCTAGACACTATAGTCTCACTATCCCAGTTTGACAAGCGAGGTTGAGAGCTTCATAAATACGCTGCTGAAGAAAATAGGGCTACTTAGGGTAAGACTTCTGATGCCAAATCACAAGGTCCCCATAAACCTTTCAGTTAGAACACAGATGAATTTTCATAGAAAATTTTCATAGAAAAAAAAGTATTATTTTGTGGAGTGGGACACATGGGTTTGAGCTAAGGTGTACACGCAGCTTTAACTATGTCTTAGGACAATTTGCATGATGCTTTCTGCCTCAGGTGGTGCTATTACTCCTGCTTAACTGTTTGATAGCGTCATTCATTGCTGTTAAAGAGAGCAATTACACACTTAAACAAACAAGTTATTTGCATCTTTAGAGGCAGTGTTTATTGAGGTGAATTAGATCTGTTGTCCTTATTCAATCTGAAGCTGTAGACCTGAGATCCTTTTCCAAAATCAAGCCTCGCAAAGACAGAGCCAAGTCTAGAGGAAAATTTTGTGGAGGCTTATTTAGGATTTCATTGCAAACTCATCAAAAGCAGCAGTGTTAGAGGTTGTTGGTAAAAATATTATTGCTACTCCTACTTTGTATTTGCATCATAGATTTGAAGATGTGTTTGCTCCATTTGCAGCCCACATACTGCTGCAGTATCCTTTCCTTTGCTCTACCTGATAACCTGTCAAAAAGGTGGGCTGTTAGCAAAGCCTCCGCTGAGCAGCAATTAGCAAGTCTTCTGTTCCAGCAGAGATGACAAAACTGACTTTTGTTTTCCCAAGACTTGAAGGTAGAATGGCACAAAAGGGCCATTATTTTCATTTAGTACCCCCTGTAATGCTGCCCATTTGCCTTAAAGGTGTTCTGCATGGGCTCTATGAGTCCTTACCTGCGACGCACATATGAAGCTTTTGGGTGCACAGATGTCATTATGAATTAATCCATTCAGCCACCAAAGTCCTTTCTGCCTTTCACCATATCCACTGGAGTTGAACTAGGTATAATCTACACATTTTCTTTTCGACTTTATTTTTTGATGTTCCCCTGTTCTAATTACACTTCATAGGAGCCAAAGTAACTTTCGTTTGTGAGTTGGGGAGCTTTATTGAATAAATATATCTAGAAGTGTTCCTAACACTGAACAGCACACAAACTGCATGATTACTTTTAGTGTCTCTTATTGAACTGAAAATATTTTAATAACCTGAAAGATTCTTCAGTGAACCGTGCTGGACCTGCACAATTTATAGCATATTTAAATATTTTTACATTGGTACCCAAGATTGAATTCCAATATTTCCCTTTTGTAACTCTGAACATTTTAATACACTTCTGGGAACACTTACCTTTTATGATGAAACCAATATTTTCTAACATAAAACTGTGATTTCAGCTTAAGTGCAACCATATGTATCTTAGGGTAAGGACTTTTGGTTCTAAATAACTGGTTAATGTTAAGCATCTTTCACAATGAAAATGTCACAAAGTACCTTATACCAGCTTTCTCGAAGAAACAAAGATGCAGGGCACAATGGTACAGCTTCAATAGTTAAGGATAAATACTCTGAAGGACAACTACAAATGGAGATTTTTTTTCAATGAGAGTGGTATAACGACAGAGAAGCACAAACAAAATCTGCTTAATTTCATGAGCCTATCTCTCTTGGTATGAATTAGATCATGTCCTATTTTAGTTTGCCAGTCTGATTACTGGTGGGTAATAACGCCACTAAACCTAATTCTACAAAACTATGCATATAACTTATTCCTGAATCTGTACAGCATATACCCCTCATCAGTAGAAGCATCACATTTGGTTATTTGGCTTCAGGCACTGATCTCAAATCTCTCAGAAACCTGAATTAATCTTCACAGCTTTGAGGGACATATTTGTGTCCATTTTACAAAGAGACAAACTGAGGCAGAGAGCATCTAAACTGCCAGTAAATGACTCTGGTAGTGCAGCCTGGTCCCTAAGCAGTTTACCCACAATAATAATGCCGGTCAAGATTTGGCAGTCCCAACACTTTTTTCTAAGAAATATATAATGACTCTTCTTCTGTGCCTTCTGGGTATATTACTTTGACACTGGGAAAGGATCCATGTAAAAATATTTCTATCATAATATCAAGGATGTGCATGCATTCATGTGGCCTAAGAGCAAAGCACTGGCAAGGAGCAATTATTAATTTGGGGCTAAGATGACTTTAGTTGCTCAACGTGTACATAAATTAGAAGGAAAAGCAGAGGACTTGAACAAACAGTGAGGGAACAGCAGTCAGATTTCCCAGTTCTTAAGCCTTCTCAGACTCACACTGTCTACTCTAAAGGTTAAGAGTCACCTGTGGATCACGTTTCTTGTGCATTACCCCATGGCCTGCACCCTGGGGTAGTGAATTTGGGAGTTTTATGGAAGAGCTGTGAAATCATAGAAGAGCATCATAGAATAGCTGAGATTGGGAAAGACCTTTAAGATCACCAAACCCACCTCTTAGCACAGCACTGCCAAGCCCATCACCAAACCATGTCCCCAAGTGCCACATCAGCATATGTTTTAAACACCTCCAAGGTTGGTGACTCAGCCACCTCCCTGGGCAGCCTGTTCCAATCCATGACAACCCTTTCCATGAAAAACTTTATCCTAAAATCCAATCTAGACCTCCTGGGTGCAACTCATGGACATCTCCTCTTGTCCTGTTGCTTGTTACCTGGGAGAGGAGGCCAATCTCCACCTCACTACAGCCTCCTTTCAGGTAGTTGTAAAGGGTGATGAGCTCTCCCCTGGGCTTCCTTTTCTCCAGGCTGAGCCCCCCAGCTTCCTCAGCTGTTGCTCATATGATTTGTGCTCCAGATCCTTCCCAGCTCTCTTGACCTGCTCTGGACTTTCTTGTAGTGAGGGGCCCAAAAATGAACACATAATTTGATGTGTAGCCTCACCAGTGCTGAGTATAAGGGGATGATCACTACCCTAGTCCTGCTGGCTGCACTATTGCTGATACAAGATGGAATTCCAAGGCCTTCTTGGGCACCTGGACACACTCCTGGCTCATGTCCAGTCACTGTCAACCAGCGCCCCAGGTCCTTTTCCACTGGGCATCTTTCCAGCTGCTCTGACTCCAGCCTGTAGTACTGCATGGGCTTGTTGTGACCCAAGTGCAGGACCCAGCACTTACACTTTGTTTGCCCTCATAAAATTGGCCTCAGCCCATTGATCCAGCCTGTCCAGGTCCCTCTGCAGACTGTTCCTACCGTTCAGCACATCAACACTCCCACACAGCATAGTGTTGTCTGCAAGCTGACTGAGGGTGCTCTTGATCCCCTCATCTTGATCATAAAGACATTAAACTGGACTGTCCCCAACACTGAGCCCTGGGGAACACCACTTGTCACTGGCTGACAGCTGGGTATAACTTCATTCACCACCAGTTTTTGGGCTCAGCCACTCAGCCAGTTTTTACCCAGTGAAGAGTGCCTCTGTCCAGGCCATGAGCAGCCAGTTTCTCCAGGTGTAAAAGACTTTGCTAAAGTCCAGGTAAACAATATCCACAGATTTCCCCCAGTCCACTGTACAGGTCACCTTGCCATAGGAGACCAGTCTAGTCAGGTGTTAGCGTTCATGAAGGGAGGGGATGTTGCTGCCTGTGAGCTGACAGTGGTGGTGCTGCTCACCTGGTGCCTGCTTTCCATTTGTGACTGGGTATCCTTCTGAGCCCTGTATTTTGCCTTAGAGCTGCAGGAGCTGGGTAGCAGGGTGAGTGCAGGGCTCATGCCCCGAGCCCCTGTGCAGTGCTGGGGTGGCTGGAAGCACACAAGCCTGGGTGGGCACTGGCAGTGAGCCTCACCTGCGAAGCCCTGTGATGCTGGGGGCCCTCCGTGCCACAGCAGCCATCCCATGCCGTGCCACCAGCCTCCTCTCTTTAATCAGGCTTTTCATCAATCAGCACCTGGGACAAAGCACAGGCCTGAAGAGTAGATGATGCATGCCAATGTTTTCTGATCTTTTATGAGTGACTCATATTTTCGGGCAGCCTGCCTTCCATGAGAAGGAGAAGGCAACTACCAGGGAAGGGAGGTGGGAAGATTCAGATAACTACAATAAAGATAATTCCAGATTATTTGTCAGGATAACTCAAGATGTCTATCATTATTAAGAATTTCGGTCTCTGAGGTCT
The DNA here is from genome assembly GCA_013396655.1 of Campylorhamphus procurvoides. Lineage (NCBI taxonomy): Eukaryota > Metazoa > Chordata > Aves > Passeriformes > Dendrocolaptidae > Campylorhamphus > Campylorhamphus procurvoides. Next base: position 297,669 of record WBMV01002743.1, on the reverse strand, counting down.
GTGCAGTTATGCGAGACCAAAATGAAACTTGGCCTAAGGTTTCCCTGGCTTTCAGTGGGTTTGATTGTTGGCTTAAATATACACTTGCTGTGAAGTTGCTGCCTCTCATAATCTTACATTTATCTTCTTTCTTGTGTTTCTCACAAGTTTTTTGACATTCCTTGCTCAGGAGTAATCCCCACTAAACCTTAAGTATGTGGCAGTACTCTGAAGAAAAAAATCTGGGAGTAAAATCTAAAAGATAAACCATAAGGTGAAAAACAAATGATTAATTGCAAGTAAGTAGGTAAGAAGAATGTCATGGAATACCAGTACTTCTCAATTATTTAAACTTAATCAGGAGCATATAAATCACTGTATCTTAACATGACACTTTCCTGTACCACTAAGTCTCTCTCAAGAAATGTATTTTGGGTATTGGTCTAAAGAGTGTTCTTAGAGAGTAGGGCAACACAAGCCAAAACAACAGTAAGATGAAATGATTCAAACCAAAGTTATATAGTTAATTAACAACATAAAGCTATGCAAAGAGCCTTCAATGCAATTTGAAAAGTGCAGGCTGGATTCCTAGCTGCTTAAATTGATATAGGACTATGGCTTTGTGGAGCTGATCCACCTTGCACAGAATATCTTGTAGTCTTCCATCTGTCTAAGGTGCCTTGGGTCTCTTATAGAAGCAATAAAGGACAAAAACAAACAAAACCCATTCAAATCAATCCAATGATGGCTTGACTATATTGATAACTAAATTAAGCTAATTAAAAACTTTTTCCCTGACTTAATTCTTTATTGCGATAAAGGCTTTTTGTTGTGCAAACTGATTAGTAGACCTTATTCTCTGTCATTTATATTTACTAATATAGATAGCCAAAAATTACTGATGAATAATCCATGGGTTCTGAAACCCTTCAGTATGGAGGATCCAAAGCTCATAGTCATGTGAAGTAAATAAGTACAATGTGCCAATGTTTCCCATCCTTATGTGTGCCATTTTATAAATTTGATGGCTGAAGTTGTTCTTCCCATTGCAGCTTTGCTGGCACCGTCAAAAGCAAGAAACACCTGAAATAATTGTGTCCTGATGTCAGAGGGCACACTAAGCCCTGGGAGGTGGTGCTGTGTTTTATGGAGGGAGGTGGGAAATTGGCTCTTTCTGGACCAGCCAGAGAAGCTGTCAACAGCCTGTGGGCTCTCGCTAGCAGGTTCTCCAGAGGAAACAAAGTAGGATTGGAGCACATGGAGCCAGGAGGGATTAGGTGCACGTGACACCCTCTCTGCAGGTTTCTGTTTGGAAGGCAGGAAATGCTAATAGGTGAGGAGATGTTTGTTGGGGATCTGCAGCAGGGAGGGCACTGATGAGCCCCAGAAGAGCTGATAGCAAGAAGGCCCCAGTGGGAAGAGCTGTGCCAGTCCAGCACAATAGCACCTGGGGAGGTGCTGGTGCCACAAGAGCTTAGATATCTCAGGTGCATCTGTACTGAAGGCAAGAGGAGGCATCTCCAGGTGTTGCCTCCAGTGCGGCTCCAAATTCTCAGAAAAGATTAAAATCTGAGGCTCTCTCTTGGATCTCAGCCCTTGCGACCTGCTTCTCCTTCCAAAGCAGTCAAGGCTGGGATTTACAAAAGACTTTCCAAGTTTACCTTATGGAGACGTGGCTGGTGGTCATGCACCATGCCCTGGCAAATCCTACAGCCTGCTCATGGGAGGGGAGGCAGGCAGGGAATGGTCCCCCTTCACCACTTCACATCCCCATCAGTGCCAGGGCTGCCAGGCAGAGGAGAGGATGGGCTAACATCTGCAGAAATGGCAGAAGGGCTCTGACAAGTGAAAAGGATTTTACTGATCTGAGGACTGTGGGTATGTAAAAGAATGTCATGTCCCAACATGAATGGTTGTGCATCATATTGACCTACTGCTTCCCAATCTTTCTGTACAAATATACATATATGAATAACCTATGAATTTATATGCACCTGTATACTTTTTACATGGAGACAAAGACTGGCTATAAACCAGAATAGAAATACAACAATTTAGAGAATAAAAAATAGAGTTTAGAGAACGAGAGCAAAGGTGCGAGAAATGGTTTTCCTCAGCTCCCGATGCCATGTAGATTGAAATGAGCTATCTGAAGCCTTTTTGCTGGAGGCACACTGGAGGACCACTGTCAGCATGGGTGCTACACTGAAAACAAGTTACTTGTGTGAGATAGGGCATAAAAAGTCAGGGGGACTCCATGTATCTGCCATGCTGTCCTATGGATGTGACCCTTTCACATGCAGAGCTTCTTGTTTGTAGGAATAGGAGAGACTATGAGAGCAGGATCTGAAATGCCCAGTATTTTCCCTCAGTCTTATCAAAAGCAAAGCAACATCAAAACCTGAAGTTGATAAAAATAATTTTAATACAAAATCATTATTTCCCACATAAATCATGGCTAGATTGGTAAAAAGCATTCTTACTTAACCACACTCCCAGACAATACACAGTTCAATGGCCCAGTGACAGTGACAATGGCCCAGACTAAGAAGTGACAGTGCTTCTCCCAATAAAATTAGAGCAGTACAGTGTGTAAAAACCATTGTAGCTGTGCAATCTCAGACTCCCTCACCTTCTCCTCCTACACATGCATGGTCTACAAAGGACAAAGGTATTGGTGAAACAGGCAGGATCTTGCAAGGTGAACCTGGACACCCTGGAAACTCTAAACCTGACCTTCTTCACAGTTCCCCATGCCCTCCTGGACAAGCCACCTGATCTCTCCCCTGAGAAGATACCAAGAGCCGCTTGAGCTCCTTACCTCCTGGAAATGTTGGGAGGATGCAATCTTCCATCTGCAGGGCACGCAGGACCTGCCCCCATGGAGATTCACCAGTCAGACACACCAAAGCAAACACGCCAGTGAACACACCAATAGATTTGTACAGATGTAAGGTGCTGGTTGTGTAACAGCCCAGGTGATTTACGTGTGCTATCTGCAGATAGGGATGAGACATGGGTTGCATGCTCACACATGCACACCCAGAGGGAGAGTAAAGCAGAGCCCTTGGAGCTCAGTCAAGGCAGTGATTCAGAGGCAGAGCAGCATGTGTAGGGTGGGTAGCTGCTAGCCAGTTACTTGTTGGGTGGGCTTGGGCTAATTAAGCTGATTGGAGAAGGGGATCAAGGATTCAGGAGTGAGAAGAGAACAAAAATACAAGTCAAAATTCAGTGCCTGTTGACTTGGTGTGTAATTTTGCAGCAGTTTACAGACCTATGTGTGAGAACAAAGTGGAAAGCATCTGTTTTTATGTTGTGGAGGGATGCTGAGCTGAAGACGAGACTTATTTCATGAAAGGCAGTTTGGCTTCCTTTTAGTCTTAATCCACCTCCTGCTACACACTCCTCTGTTCAAAACACCACGCGTCTTCATAGCATCACTTGTATGCGGGGTAGCCTTTTTTGTTGCAGGACCGGGTTCAGGAAATTGCTTTCTGATGCTCAGAATGGCTTTATAAATGAATGATGAATGAAGACACAGGCAAACTGGGAGATACAGGGAAGAAATTGATAAATAGAGGATAACGTTGTGGAAAAAAACCAAGACGATCTAAATTACTTACATAAAATACACTAGTAATTTTTGTTCTTGTTATTAGGTATCAATGTCATCTCTTTCCCTGCTGCACCAAAACATGCTTTATATGCACAAATAAAGGAAACTGTCATCCACCCCAGTGTTTCTGTTAGTTTCCAAGAATCCCCACATTTAATTCCCAAGCTTAAAAGGAAATAAGAAATCTGGAGCTCTAGAGATCATTGCTGTTTCCTCTCAGAGCAATTCTGCATGTTTGACATCTTATCTATTGTTTATGTCAGGCAAACAGAGACTGGACAACACAGAGTGGGCTGCAGCGGTGAGACGGCAAGTGAATACCTATGAGCCTCGGTGATTCATCATTCCAAGGAGCTCCTGCTTTAATCACAGAGGGCTGCCAGATGAGGAAGACCATGAGGATTTATGACTTTGGGGCAGAGTGACAGCTGTCCCAGGCATTCCAACACAAAACTACAAATCAACGCTTTTATTAGAAAGTGACGGCATTAGTGGTGAAGGGTTGAACAACCAAACGCTCCCCAGAACAAAACTGCCATGTGAAAGAGCAATCCTGCTTGACCCATGGAAAAATCAATCTGAAATTAAAGCTTTTCAGTAGCTCAGAGGTCCATCTGTAGGATCTCTTCTATCTGAGGTAATCTTGCCTTTATGAGTGTTGGGCTTCCTGTCTTGTCACAGACATGAAGAAGTGTAGAGTTCAGTTCTAGGACCTTGTAAGCAGCAATTAACCATAAAGCATCACCCAGTGCTGCTGCCATCCCTCCGTGGTCACTTCATTTCACTGCTCCACTTTCAGAGAGACCTTTTCCTGCCCCTACTCCGCTGTTTCAGATGATGTTTGTTGTCAGTGTCGTATTTTACATACCACTGATATTCCCTCCACATCTGCACTTCTCGTGTACCACAACCAGCTGGGTCCTGTCTGCAAGCAGCAATCCCTACATGTCACGGAAAAATGAAAGCTTCCCTCAAAACTTGTAGCGGGGGTGTATAGCTAGAAACTAAGAGACCTGGGCTCTATCATCCCCTACAATACCCACATGTGCAGGCGAATGGGTTTTTATCTCTGTGACTTGGTTTCTCCAACTCTGAAATGGAAAACTTACCTTTCTGGAGGGATTATTGAAAAAAATGGATTTGAGCCTTTCAGCCAGGAGGAGATACAAAAATGCAAAGTACTAATATGGGGTAGTAGTCATGGCCTGATTGCACTCAGAAATAAAGAGGATGAACTAAAGGAGGGACATAGTGAATGCTTTCATATCTCCTATTGCACAACCCTCTGTATAAACCAAGAAAAGCATTTTACTTCAGCAGTGGGCCCTGCCCTGGATAGAGCAGGGAGGAACAGGGGAACCTTCTGCAGGGCCCTCCCCCAGACTGACCTGCTTCAGCAAAGGTGATACCTGCTTTCTAACCTCAAAGAAATTTCCATGGCAATCATGTCACCTTTCCAGCCCTATATTAGTTACTTAAAGCTGTGAGCCTTTCCAGCCTGCAAACACTCAAATAATCGAGATGTGTCAGCCCATACCTGCTGCAAGGACTGAGCCACGTGGCTGCAGAGGGGGTCATTACAAAGCTTCATCAGGGTAATTTAGGGTTGGCTGTTTAGTCTGTTTGATTTCAGTTTTCAGTGGCTGTAAAGCAGCACAAATACTTGCTTTCTGACTGCGTGTCCTGCAGCTATTTGTAGACAGCAAAGTCAAGAGCAGTTGTGTTCACAAGCCAATGCCCATTTTGTCATCACAAATCTGTGGAGCTGAGTGCTGATATGGGACAATGGACTCCTAGTGCTGCAAAGGCAATGCTTTTCTTCGGAGAGAACACGAAATCCTACGTGAAGCCCATCATGCTGCTGTGGTGTCTGCCTTGCTGTCCCTGAGGAGTACTGAGAAGGAGGAGGGCCACTACTCTCAGAGCTGCCAGAGGCTGCCACTTCTCACTCTGCAATAGTTGACTGGGCTGTCATTAGCTTGCAGGAGACCAAGCAACAAGCTCACCTCCTGAGAAAGGCAACCCTCTCAAAGCCTTAGGGCTGTTTGTAATGACACTCTTCTACTAGACTCCATTTTCTTTCAAGGGTGATAAGAAATGTAGCATTTGAGGAAGAGAATTTTGAGGAACTCAACTGCTTCAGCTTTTATTGAATCTTCATGGCATAATTTTACCATTTTATTAGGAAATACTGCTATTTTTGACTTGAACTTGAATGTACTGGAAAGGTAACATCAGTAGCCAGAATCACCATTCAAGTTTCTGTATGGAAGTATCCTCACCTGAAACTTCCAAAGTGTTATCCCAAAATGGTATAGCATATTTCTACTTCTACTTTCACTTCTGCAATGGGTCACTCTCCCCACCACATACGCAGGACCCAGTGTTATTTCTGAGGATGAGATTTTTTCTATCACTGATGGGAAAGATAAGGACTACCTTCCAAGTCATTACTGTGGCTATACTCAGTTATCAAGGAAAACCATGAAAAATATTTTGAAACATATAACATAGAACAGTATCTAACAGAGATTTTTATTTTCTCTTCATTTCTAAGTAACAAGTCAGCAGCATAAATTCCTCCAGCAATGTGAAACAATATTCTATCATTTTCTTTGAAAAAGGATTTCCTGTGGTGTTGCCTCTATATGTACAAGGTAAATGTTTACATGGCTAGATCCTAAGCTCTATACGTTTCCATCTAAAAGATAAAAAAAATGGACAAGTTTGAAAATGTCACCTCATTTGGGACTTTTGATCACAGATGATTCTTAGTAATGACAATGGTTCTTGGAATAAGATGATGGAGAGTTTGAAAGAGAGAGGAAAAAATGATAATGTCAAGGTATTCCTGGTGACTTGAGGAGAGTTTTGTAAAGATACAACAAAGCTGATGGTGTTTGGACTGTGATGCTCCAAGCTGTTTATCAGCTTAGCATTTCTGGTCTGGAGAAAATCTGAATTTTACCTACTTTCCTGCTCTCCAGAAGGGGGTGGATAAACAGCCTTGGAAAACAACAGATTCGAAGGTCTTCTATTAGACTATTTCTAATATTTTAAAGACCTGGGAGCCAACCAGGGGGATTGAGGTAGTATTTCAGTAACATGCCTCCTATGTTTTTCTTCACTTCTTAACCTCCAGTGTGGTACAACATAGTCAGACATCTGCAACATGTTGTGTCATGGACAGGCACCAAGAGTGCTGCATATACAGTAGGAAAAATGCAGCAGTGACACATTGCACCTATAGCTATATATGCACACATGCTCCCATTCAGGTGAGCACAGGTAGCCAGAACTTCCCAGGCTGACATGTTATTTACTGTTCTCTCAACCTTGGAAGATTTTTCCTGAAGCTCAAAACCTGCCCCTCTCTAACAAGGCTGTGTCTGGGGAATGGACCTTCCTGCGAGTATCTTCCACCAGGCTCACCTTCCATCCCAGGTGATGTTAAGTAAATACTGGCTTTTAACTCCTGGGGAATTGAACTATTGAACTTGACCTTTGTACCTACTGCAAATGCCTTCATAAGCAAATGCCTGAGGAACAAGGGAGGAGCAGATGGAAGGACTCAGGAGAAAACCAGCATATGCAAAACTCAGCTGAGCTCTCTGGTCACTACATCCTTACACAAAGGTGACTGGGGAGGTTTCATGATGGAGGACATCATTCACAAGAAGTACAAGTCTGTAGCTGTCAGCACAGAAAGAGGTCCTTAAAATTCCAGCAGCTGAAGCCCTGCAATCCATCAGGTAAAGGAACAAAGACATCCACCCTTCCCCTTGGCCAGCACAGGAGCCCAAACGGTGAGCATAAGTCACAATCATTTTGTTTGTTCAAAACTCCTGGCCATGGAGTCACAAATGGTGCTTGGGTTTCCTGTGTGCACACTGTTATTTGTACTGACAGGTGTATCTGCACACAGGGACTCCCGAACTCCCAGTGTGCTGTGCTTTTCCTACCTTGCAGCAAACTGGTCAGAGGGAATATGCTGCTGCCTATTATGGAATCACTGTCACGGGAGTGCAGTGAATTCCTAACTGCAAGAATAATTGCTTTCATAAACCATTCTGGAAATGAGATCAGTGTTGTTCAGGCTTCCATTTGCAGGCATTCAAATACTATTGTAATCCAATTAATCTTTTCCCCCCTCCCCCTTTTGATTGTCACCTGTCACGTAGGGTACAGAGTAGAAATGGTTTTGTCTACTTTTCTTTGGATCTCAGCAGCCTTAGTTTTTAATTGAAAACCACACTCTTACACCAAAAAGCCAGATTAAATGGATTCAAACTTCACTCTGACTGAGCTTTGAGTATTTTATAATGGTTTAGACTGGAATAAAAAAAGTGGTCTATGCAATGCACTCCCTCTTCAGAATCTTTGAGGAACTTTGCAGATAAGACACACCTTTTCCCCCTGCAGCCCTTGGTTACTTGCTCTGGTTCCCATCCTCTGCATGCTGGCTAAACACAGACCAACTCCTAGCAGAATAAATAGCATTTCTCAGTCAGTACAAGAGTGTGTGACTTTGCCTGAATTCTAAATTCTCCACAGGTTACACCTGTGGCCAATGTGGCCTGAGGGATAAAGCAATGGGAAAGCAGATCATTACTTGAGTAAACATGAGATGATGCCACAAGAAAGTGTTTGGCTCACCAGGTGGCAGAGAGAAACAGCAGTATTGTTCTGCTTCTCTCTGTTTCTTCATCAAGACGGGCACCACCGGCCATTTTTCACAGCAGACTGCTGTCCTCCCCCATCCCCTATGAATGAAGCTGTGGTTTTGGGGAATGATGTAATCCAAGCAGGAATTTGGGCTCAACATATTTTTCTCCCATCGGTTTGAGGCACCAGCTGGGGAACACCTGCAATTGACAGGGCCAGCATTTCAATACAGAGAACACAGGGCAATTGGCAGAGGATGGTACATCTCATCATCCCCAGTTTACACGTGGGAAACCAAGATAGAGATGTCCAAGCCAAGGCACATGTAGTGCCACAGCTCAGTGTCCTTATCATTTAATATTGACTTTTCTGGGCTGAAGGGGAGCTACCTAATGAAGGGAGAGGAGCGGGGTTGGTCACCAGCCCCCTTCACACAGCCAGCCCCCAGGCTGGCAGGATCTGCTTGCTGACCTTTCCAGGAATGGGGCTGCATGTCTGAGTGAAGACTCACTCAGATCAACCCCCGTGACTCTGGATAAATGAAACACTTCGCCGTCTGGCATATCACTCAGTTTCCCACGAATGGCACAAATAGTCACCGTGGCATGTACAAACACAAGGAAATCTATTATTGGTGCCTCTTCCTTGGCTCGCCATCATGACGTCCAACCTGGAGGCAAGTGTTAATGCCCTTATAAGGCTCCTTGCATACATTTAAATGTGTTATCCTTTGGCCGATGATACAAACTGCTATCTCAGTAGCATACGGCATGGGGAGGTGGGAGATTTTCTTGGCTCTGTGGTGAGAGAGAGAAATTAAAAAGGAGCCTACAATGCTGAGTCACTGTGACAAATAACTTACTATGGAATACATTCAGGCTTTAGCAAGGAGGCAGCTGATAGTGAGTCAGTGACTGACTAGTGCCTCCTAGATTTTCCTCCTTGGGAAAGATTCAATTTAATGGGATGAAGTGCCAGCAAAAAGTCCTTCTCACTGTTATCGAGTCAATATCACTAATTATACACATAGTTAAAACTGTCAAGCTATGTTATATGTCACATAAGATGTGCATTTTTTTGTGTATAGCATCCCTCTGTTAAGGAGCAGTTCAATATGTCCCATTAAAAACACTGGTTTTCAGAAGCTGGAATTTTTGGCAAACTTCAACTGTTTGGCTGTGTTAATTCAAGCCTCTCCTCTCTTTTGGCTCAACTTTGCAGGTTTATGAATGTCCCATTTAATGTTCTGGTTTAGCACTCCATGGCACAATTTAAACCAAAATAGATAGTTTTGTGTTAAAATAAGCCTTCCAAGTGCAAAATGGGTAAGGATTTGAGACGGTAGAAGAATGTCACAATTCTTTTGTTACCAGTGAAGTCAAATTTGTATTTGCTTAATCACACTCAAAATTGTGTATATCTTCCCCCTCCCCTCCAGTGTGATAGACCCATGCCCGGTCAGGATCTCGCCCAGCGTAACAGCTCACTCAGGACCGTGGACCCAAAGGAGGGAAGCAGAAAGCAGTTTTGGGCGGCTTTCTTCTGCTCCCTTTCCTCTGGAGCCCAGGTCACATACATGCCAGTGAAACAGCAAGAACATCAGGAAACAAAGCCTCCCAATGCCTGAAAAGCTGCAGCCAAACCCCTTTCCTATTAATACACCTCCTTTCTGTTCACGCTGCCTGGCCCAGCTGCCAATTAGATTCTCAAATATTCATGCCATCCCCTACCACCATGTGACTGACACTGCTCCCTGTAGGAGACAACTTGCTGCCTAGCTGAACGTAAAAACATATGGAAAAAAGTTAAAAGGCAATGCTGTCACCCCAGAATCAAGCACCGGAGCCTTTTCAGCCAGCCAGGGGCATCAAGGGACTTGGACAATAATGATCCCTCCTGTGTTGCCACCAGGCTGCTCACCCAGCTGATGTTCCTTTCATATTTGCCTGTGCTCTTGCTTTCAGAGAGCCTCTATGGCATCAACCCTGAAATTCCTAAGATACCATGCTAACCATAACATTATGGGAAAGATTATCACTGTTCCCAAGCAGACCGCACGACCAGGTGGAAAGAATTTCCTATCTTCCACTTCCACCTGCCCTCCAGGAGGAGACATGAGACTCGGCCTGGCACAAGGAACATTTTCCCTGAAGTAATTCCAGCTGAGCCACTACAGTCAGGCTGCCCTTTCTGAGCACAAGTATCATAAAGTCATAGAACTGTTTGCATAAACTGTTAATTAGCAGCTGAATATATTAATGCTGTTGTATGTTAAAGATTGGCTGCTAAAATTTAACACTTATTGTCCAGCTCATATGAGCTACGGTGGTCCAGTTTTCAGTGAGTGGGGTTCATGAAGCTAGTCAAATATCACTACATGTTATTTTTGTTTGTTTCTTGGACAAAAATGTATTTCTCCCCCTAAACCAAAGCTTTTCTTGAGAAATGGTGGTATCATCAGCAATGTCACTGTCTTTTTTTTTTTTGCCCACTGCACCTCTCTCCCACCCTGTGAGGCAAAGGGCCTCCTTATTTCCACCACAGCTCTGCTAAATCCCATTACAAACCCCACTATTAAAGCAACCAGCATTCTGGATAGAAGGGCAGAGGGACAACCAAGGGCTTTTCCAGGCCAGGGAAGAGGCAAGTCTACAGGGCTTCATGGAACTACTCATCCCAGCAATGCCAGCAGGGGCTCGTTTGTGGTTACTGAAGGACCTTTGGAGCCAGGCTCTCCTTTGCCAGGAACAAGTGAAGTGGTCTTAAAGTAAACGTGAGCATATAGTTAGGATCAGAAGGGTCTTCTTTCAAGGAAGAATTGCCTATCTCCGAAAAATCACACAAAGACCCTGCTTTTAAAAGCTGCTAGTACAATTTTAAAGGAAAAGAAATTAATTGTGTTTTTCTTTGTACACTTGTGAAGAGAGGCTCTCGAATGTGACCTTTCCGAAATGCTTGTCATTGATCAGCTGTAAAACAAGAGATCTCAGTAATATTTTTTCTAATGCAGAGTAAAGAGCAGCCAACTTCCCATAGGAAAGGAGGAGGATTTTCTCAAACTAATTTTATTTCCTTATCTTTAGTCATCTGTTGAAAAGAAAACACTAAATATATTCTTCAGTCTACTCCTTCCAGTGATAGCTCGAAGGAGTAAAGAACCATATGGTCCTTCAGCTGATCTATACTGTCTCCATGACAATGCACATTTACAAAGTTTGCTTCTAACAACTTTGTAGTATGAGATCCAATTGCTTGTAATTAAGGGTACGAGGAAGCCTTTAGGGAGGGAAGGGCTGCTTGCTGCTGTGGCCGCATTGGACATGCTCTCTTCCCACCCCTTCTGGAAGGGGCTGCCTTTGGGCATGGGATTTTAGTGAGGCCATTACACTCCTGTAAAGAAATTCCCAGCCCTTCAGCTGGTGCAAATTAGTTTAGCTTCAGCCATGTCAGTCCAGTTCAACCAAGAAGCTGACACACTTAGTTCCTTCAAGTTCCATACAAGTTTTAATTCACATGACACCTTAAAAGTACTTCTCAGAAAATCTGGAATTTTCGAAGTGTCCTCCTTGTTAAAGAATGTTTTGCTCATTCACTGTTTTTACTCAGTGAAGCCAGATTTCCCAAAGGCTCCCTTCTCTGGGCTGCCCCAATATCTTGAAACCGTGACCTCCTGGAGCAGGAGTGAAGAGTGGAGCAGCAGGAGCTGAGCATGGGTGCCCTGCACAAGAGCACCCACCACAACGGGGACACAGGCAAGGGGAAAGGCTGGAGCTGCTTGGCAGGGAAGGGAAACAGCATGTCAGAAAATGAAGGGGCACAATTTATGAACAGGGAGGTTTAAGTGACCGTAGTAAAAGCCAAAAGGAGCAACTCTAAGGTATGAAGGTACACGGTTGGCACCCACAAGGGAGAGTTACAAGATTTGACAGCATCGCTTCTTAAGGTCTTAAAAATATAATTCTAAACATAGACATATTTTGAACTAGGAAAAAAGAAACAAAAGCCAAAACACCACAAGTCCTTGCTTGATCATCTTCCCCTTACTTAAGGCAGACTGAAAGTTGGAAAGCCTTGTATTTAAGGCTTTTACTCTTTCTTCTGGGCCAGCCCAACTCACCCCAGCATGATGGGCCAGCTTTTCTCTCTAGGCTTAGTGAGAACATCAGGAGGGGTGTCCCTAGCTGAAATAGCAGGTCACATCCCCCAAGGAAACAAGACCCTGCCTGCTTGGCCATGCCACCCTCTCTGCCTTGCAGGGAGCGGGTATGGTGAGCATCATCTGGGATGCTGTCACAGCCTTCTCAGGATCCAGACCCTAACAGGCCAGGCTGTGTCCTGAATCTGGTGGCACTGCAGACTCACCTCAATAGCATTAGCTATGCACTAGCACTAGCTATGTTAGCTTACTGACATTTCCTGGTGTGCCTGTGGTTAGCAGCATGCTCTGTGATGTGAACAGCTGTCTGCTAAGGGTGAGGGAGCCACCCAGCAGAGCAGTAGGGCTAGGGCACCTCTGAAATTTAAGGATCTTTTCCAAAATAGCCTTTAGAGTGGTCATGATCAAGAAGTCACTTTACCGCTCCAAACACATGCACCTCACCTGCAATATTGTGTGCAGTTTTGGTGTCTGCAATATAAGAAAGATATTAAGCTATTGGAGAGTGTCCAAAGGAGGGCAGTGAGGATGGTGAAGGGCCTTGAGGGGAAGGGTGTGAGGAGCTGCTGAGGGCACTTGGTGTGTTCATCTGGAGAAGAGGAGACTGAGGGGAGACCTCATTGCAGTCACAACTTCCTTGTGAGGGGCAGAGGAGGGGCAGGCACTGATCTCTGCTCTGTGGTGAGCAGGGACAGGACCCAAGGGAATGGCCTGAAGTTGTGTCAGGGGAGGTTTAGGTTGCATGTTAGAAGAAGGTTCTTCCCCCAGAGGGTGGTTGGGCACTGAACGGGCTCCCCAGGGCAGTGGGCACAGCACCAAGGCTGACAGAGCTCAAGAAGCATCTGGACAATACTCTCATGCACATGGTGTGGCTCTTGGGGATGGTCCTGTGCAAGGCTAAGGGTTGGACTCCATGATCCTTGTGGGTCCCTTCAAATTCAACATATTCTGTAGTTCTGTGATACCAGGGGTAACCTGTCAGTAAATACAGTCACCTTCTTGGCTTTTTATCCTTTGCAAAACACTGGGCAATATCAGCCCTGGGATATCTGGGAGCTATCCAGGAAAGATACCAGCCAACAAAAAGTCAGCCACTACCACTTTTCCTGCCCCACAGCTATATCAGGGCAATGCCAGGGAGAAAGATAGGAGAAGAGATGATGCAGTGGTGGGTTTCACATATTGGTTCTTTAGATCTTTTGTATATTTCTCAAAAATAGTAAAGAAAGGATCTAAAATGCTGGCAGGTGGGCAGAAGCATGAAAGCAACTGATGCAGAGAAGCAGATTGCCCATGATGGGGACCACCACACCTGAAGATGCAGGTGACCCTCCTGAAATAAAGTCTGACCACCAGAAGTGTGGTGGACCTCTTTATTCTCTTTTAAATCCTTTATATTCCTCTCTCCCCTCCCCACCCCCCTCCCCTGGCAAGTGTCTTAGGCTTTCCTTTAAAAAAAGGAATAATTTTGTATTGGTTTATATATTTTATCTGTGTTTTGCACTTGAATACATAGTTTACCAGAAATTGTTGGCATATTCCAGTACATAGAGAAATTGCATCACATACCAAAAAGTGTACAGTGGTTTGGATTTAATTCCAGCCAAGCAAGCCATGATGTCCAACTTAACTACTTTAATGGACAAAAATAATCTTACACTGCAATATAATAGCAGAAAAGTATCCAGGCAGCATCTGGGCCTCATTGGCAGCCTCCACCTAAACAAGTGCAGAAAGATGTTATATTGGTATTTTCAGAGCCAGTGGGTTTCACCATTCCTTGATCAGTACAATAGCTGTCAACAGTCCTGTTTTGAATTTCACACATTTGCTTAATCAGAAACCAATAGAAATATACAACCAGCTGAAGTGGTGCACAGGATGAAACTTCTTCTTTAAATCGAGGAGTAGCCCAAAATACAGGTTGCAGATCAGGTTAACCCCACCTAATCGGTTTCAAATGGACCTATAGCACATATTTCTGCTCAATATTAAAAACTGCAGCTGGCTAAGATGTGACTGTGTGAAAAAAAAAGTATACAAGAATAATGATACATTTATTTTATAACAAACCTGACACATTTATTTGATTTGGCAGAACAAAACATTTAGAGATTTTTTTTCTTTCTGCAGTTCAAAACCCCATAAACTGACCCAGGCAGCAAAATCCCTACAAACTTATCAGCTATTTGGATTTTTGCTAGACTGGCAATTTTCACTAAGAAACCACTGCCATGAACATTTTCACTGTTTCTATATCCCATTTAAACACAAAAAGGACTTCAAAGAGCTGGCAAACCCCAACTCCTGTTGAGCAGCTTTCTGCTGCTCTGCTCCCCCCAGCCCTGGCCCTCCCAGCAGTCAGGCTCAAGACACTGCTCACAAATCACCTCCACATCCCTTTGACACCCAAAAATACAGGCAAGTTCTAATTAAGCTTGAAAACCCTCTAGAAATTCAGATTTCTTTTTCCCCTGCCCTGAAAATGCCAGATTGCTCCTGAAGTCTATTTCGAGGAAGTGAAGCTAAGGCTTCTCTAATTAGAGCTGAGTCTCCAGTTATCTCTTCACCCCATTTACCAGGAGTGAAGACAAGTCTTGCCAGAGAGGAGTCACATCTAGACTAGTCTACCAGCATTATGCAATGAAAGGGGGCGTGCTGTGCAAGGAGGAGTTTCTGCTGGAAAGAGAGACAGCTCAGAGTCACAGCTTCCTCTTCAGCCTTCCAAAACTGATGGAAAGCTTTGGTTTCCCTACTACAAAACACCCTCCTTTTGGGGAAGAAGAGGCAGGCCTGCCTGGACATTGCTAATCTTCCCATTTAGTGGGAAAGCACACAAGATCTGGTGTGCCAGAAGCTTAAGAGGCACCACTCGAAGTTATTTGGTGCCTCTAAGAGCTTCCTGGTGAATGACAACATAAAGAATTCAATGTGTGTGCCCAAGCATCGAGCAACTGCTGCCTATTAAAGACTTCAAGGAAGGAAATACTTTCCAGACACACAAGCCTTTTCTAAAGAATTGCTACCCATAAGATGTCAGACACATAATGCCAATGCCATAAATGTCTCCATGCAGTGGTTTTCATTCAGGAAATACGTGATTGGTGTCAAGAAACCCCAGATAAATATATCTCCCTTTTAACTCCTCTTACCCCTGCATCTTTCTTGAGGGATTTGGGAAATAGGCTTCAGGAGAGGCTTTCAACAGTCATGCAAAATCAGTTATCTCCAGCTCCCTGAGAGTGGGAAAGAGCTAAAAAGTTGCCACATCTTTTGAGACTGCGGGAAAGGGAGTGTGCAGAGCTAACATGTAGCTCCAGCACAGGTTTGGTGCCTTCACAGCCTGTCTCCCCAGCCCGCTGCACCCCACAGTGCTGCCAGCACAGCCCACCCTTGGGGATGAGCAGCTGGTAGGTCCCAGGGACCTGCGAGACTCTTTTGCTAGGAAGGATTTCAGAGCAGAAGTCTTGTGGGGGAAAAAAAGAGTCATCAGTGCAGGCAGAAGAGTTGTTGCTTCCTGCAAAATTATTGTATCCCAACAAGAAACGGAAAAAAAACAAAACCCAAAAACCAAACCTGCTTTTTCCCATCCTGTTTGGGGCACATGCACAACAAAGAACAGGTGGAGCCAGGGGCATCTTACAAGGCCGTGGTCAGCAATGTCTGTTTGCTCCCATAACACTGAATTCAGGCTGGGACTGAGCTGCTTGTCTTCACGTCCCTTGGGTCTGGGAACCCTGGACAGGATTCCCTTTTCCAGGTCTAGAAAAACTAACCTATTTTTCTTATTAATTTCTCCTATTTGTTTTACACTTCCCTAAGCAAAAAGCACAGCTATATTTATTAATTTTGACCCTAGAGGAGTTCCTCTGGAGGTGCAGGGTAAGTGACTCCAGTTATGCTTCCACAGCACTGGCACCCTTTGCGTAGGGAGATTAAGATCTTTGTTAATTTTATTTAAATGCCTCCAGCTCCTTTTATCAATAGGGACAGACAGACACCTCTAGGGGTGACCCAAACTAAGATGGACTAAACCTCCTGGAGGAGAGCCTATACAATGCCTTATAGCAAAAGCCTTCCCGGTTTAGATGTGTTAGAGAAGTGGGGTTAAATCAGGCTTGAGTTTACTGGCTCAGGACTGTATCCAGGCTTGGATTCAAGCTGAAAGTGTGCATCTGGAACAGGAGTCGCACCCATATCCTTGGAAACTCAGACCAAGGCCTGGACTGAACATTCCATATGAACCCAGTCCATATTTTTCAGGGTGTTAGTGTTGCATTTTGTGGTCACCAAGGTGTCTTTCTCCCTCCTCACCTCCCGAGACGTGACTCCCCAGAGTGGGCTGTTTGTACCCCCAGCAGAAAATAAAGAGTCACACCAGCAGCAGAGGGTGTGGGGGCAGACGCTTTTTGGGCATCAGAACTGGCAGTTTTTAGAGCCTCCAAATGAGTAGGCGACAGTGCTGAGGCTCTTTCTCCCACCACAAATCACGAAGCCAAATATCTCAGCTGCACTGCATGTCTGCAGGAGCTCCTCCCCCCGTGCTGGCTAGTGTGGGAAGGGCTCTGTTGGCACACAGCTTGCCCCATCACTTGCGTGCGTGTGGTCAAAATTAAGGCAAGCCTGTGTTCAAGATCCACACGCTGGCAGAGCCCTTCTGCCACTTCAAACCTGTCTGGCTTCTCAAGGACACCCAGAGCACACCAAACCTGGGACTGTGTGCAGACAGCCAAACCCTCCAGGGATGCTGGCACTTGAATAGCCCTACGCAGGGAGCAGGCAGGGAGGTATCAGCATAAGGGCACCAGAGAGCAGAGGTCTCTGCTTCTTAGGGAAAGGAGGGAGGCAAATTAGCTAGAGATACTAGGAAAAGATGGACTTGTCTATCTTGGGCCCTATAAAAGAAGGGCATTTCCAGTGAAACAGATGGGTTTAAGTGCCATTTAAAACAACTCCTGCTTTACCCAAGAAAGCCTCACATAAACTTTGCATGTGGATTACGCAAGCAGTTTATACAAGAGAGAGTCTGGTTACGCATCTCTAACATCACAGAAAACCTTCTTAGTCAAACCTGAACCAGAGGAGTCAAGAAAAACAACCCCTGCAGCCTTGAACTTCAAGAAGTGCTATTGAGTTAAGCTACCCGGGGTTGGGAGCTGAGCTTAATTTGTAACTGCTGCTTCTCTTTCCTTTTTCTGCTCCCATCCTTTGATAGCCCAGTCTCAGGGACACATTTTTTAGGAACAGGTAACAGCAGGGCTTCATTCTTTCTCACGAATTGCAAAGGCCATCACAAAAGTGCATAGGCAAGAGGTTAAGAGGTTTCAGAATAACAATCACGCAAGCAGAAGTTGTCATCGGCATTACATCTCTAAACTCTTCAGAGTCGAGTCACTGATTTAGCACGTTCTGCCTCAGTCTCTTAGCACCTTCCCCTACATTACTTTTCTTCAGGGATCAGAGCAATGAGAGCTAAACAATAGCCTTCAGAGGCTTCCTTTTTCTGTCTCCTTTCTTTTGCAGTCATGTACAGCAGACTAGGGTCATAACCAACATGTACTTTAGACTTGTGAATGGTGAAAAATGTGAAAGACGGGTAATTGCTCATCATGTTTAGTGGAAAGGCACTAGACACAGAAAAAGGTGGAGTTATTTCTTCCCTTCCAGTCAAAGCACTACTTAGCAGCCAGAATGTCAAAAATCAAAGCAGTGAGAATGGTAAGATAGTCAGACTTTGTTAGAATAATAAGTATGGAGAGACAAAAGATTAGCTTGAATGAAATTTAGAGAGAATGTTATCCTGTCACCCTTGCTCCATACAGGCTAGTCCAAGCACTCAGCTCACACTGCTGCTGCCATTTCAGAAGTGATGGCTTTGAGAACAGGCAGGGCTGGTTTTCAACACTAAGCTGATGAAAGCCCACACAAGCAACAAGTGAATACAAAAATCCAGGGGAAACTAAAGTGTTTCTAAAAGGGAAAAAAAAGAAAAATAATCCTAAGGATATAAAATAGAGAGGGGTAAATAGAGCAGAGTCAAGGCAAGAGGCTTCCAGCAGTGAAAAATAGGCTGCAGCTTTGGCTCAGTGGTAAAACTACACTTAAGAAAGAAAGTCCAGTACTAACAAAGATGAGGAGGTAGGAAAATACTCAAAATACCTGCTGGTGGCTATACTAGAGGCCTGAAAATTCATCTCCTGCATAAAAAAGCATTTCTGGTAGCATGCTGTTACATCTGCTTATACCCATAAATGCTTCCACAACCTGAGCCTTTTCTCTGTAAGAACCTACACTTGTTTTCTGTGAAGCTGCTGGCTGTGCTCACACACTTCTATGGTCAGTTGGGCTAGGGATCAGCTGGCCCTACATGAGCCATACCTGGGAGTGGCCCTTGCATCCTCAGGACCTTGCCTGTTGTGCTTCAGATGTCATTCCTTCTGGCCAGTGCACTTAAAACAGGCTGGAAAAGAAACAAGCAGCTGTGCCAACATCATCACCTCACTCTTGTTTCCACCTCTTCAGGGTCAACTGCCTGCTTCAGGCTGCAGCCCCATGGTTCCTAACAGGCCTGGAATCACATAACTCCTTCTATTCATCATCATCATAAAGAAATAATAAAGTGATGCACTGGTTTTGTCTGAGAGGGGAGACAGGAAAATTGAATTTATTAGGAGTCCAAATAAACCTGTCTGCTCTTTGTTAGATACTACAGAAGATGCAGTGTTAGGTCATCAGGGAATGGTTTGGATTGGAAGAGACCTTTTAAGGTGATCTAGTCCAACTCCCCTGCCATGGACAGGGACATCTTCAACTCCATCAGGTTGCTCAAAGCCCCATCCAGCCTGGTCTTAAATGTTTCCAGGTATGGTGCATCTACCCCTTACTCTCTGGGCAACCAGTGCCAGTGTTTCATGACTCTGATTGTAAAAAACTGCTTCCTCATATCTTACCTAAATCAATCCTCTTTTGGTTTAAAACCATTAGCCCTTGTTCTATCTCAACAGGCCTTGCTAAAAAGTTTGCTATCATCTTTCTTTTAGGCCCTCTTTAAGTACTGAAAGGATATAATAAGATCTCCCCAGAGACCTTATTAGGAGAGTGCCAAACACCGAGATAAACATGACCAAGTCAGCAAAACCAATGAAGCAAACTTTTCTCACACACTTGGAAGAGGCTAAAAAGTGTCTAAAATGTAGCTGATGTTACAGTAGGATGGGACAACACTTTAAGGTACTTTCACGGGTGAACAAATTTGTGCAAATTTTCAGTCCTCATATTTCATGTTTCTCAGGTGAGAGTTTTGATGGCTCTTACTTGGGTGGAATTTTTCCACAGCTGTTCTTGATCTGTGGAGGGAGTCCTTCTTGTCTGCAGCATGATATCAGAGTGGAAAATAAATAAAGAATTTGTAGGGGTATAACTCTTCTTATCTCAGTGTGGCCACTTCTGATTGTACCCCTAGTGACAGTGAAACCTGAACTGGGGTTGGATCTTCATAACTGGTCACTGGCTTTGGTCAGTGCTTTGGGCAAGGCTCAGAACAGCATCATCTCTTTCTAAAGGAACAGGAGCAGAGTTTTGTCAATGCCTGTATCTTGTGTCATGAAATTCAGAAATACATGCAAAAGTGCAAATACCCAACCACCCATTTAAACAACCTGGAGGACCATTACTGAAAAGCTATAGGGTACGAGTGGAGCAGAGGGATGAGGGCAGTGAATCTGGTGAGTGCAAGCTTAAAGTAAATATTTGAACAACAAACTGGAATTCAGCCAACTCAAGCATTTTATTCAAAAGGAAGGATATGAGGGATAGCTGAAGCTGGCATCAGGGTGATATAGAAAATTCCAAAAGAAAGAGGCTAAAATAAACAAGGGTATTCACAAGGGAAAGAGGGAGTTATGAACCCCCTGAGGCTCAGAGAAACATCAGTTGCAGATATGTGGGTAACAGATCTCTGGTTTGAGAATAAATGCCATTGAAATGACTCTGTAAGAAAGTGTCATGGTTTAGCAATGGTATTCCCCAGTTTAGTGTTCCCACTGAAATACCCCAACCCACGTGCCACTCTCTCACTTCCTCTGCTCCTCCCCTTGAGGTGGGATGGAATGGAGAATTGGAGGCACAGAAAGGTAAAGGCTGATGTAAGAACAATTTACAAGAAACAGCAATGAAATAGGAAATGAACAGTAACAACAATACCAAGAGCAGAGTGTACAAGAGAGGTGAACGACTCACACACAAGGGCTCACCATGTGGAACCCAACCCTACCGTGACTGCTCACTCCTCAAAACCAACCCCCCTTCGACCTCTTGGCACTGTGAGGTGCTGTTGAATAACCCCAGGGTCCTGCCTGTGCCCCTCCTGGCCAGAACCAGGACAGAGGGGTTTGGGCAAAGCCAGGGAATGGCCAAAACTAGGGCACAAGGAAGGAAGAATGTCTGTTAAATACTCAGCCACAGTCTGATATCATTTCAGCATGATGATGGTTTTCAGATCAAAAATAATAATAAATCTTCCAACACAGTATTCATGAAGCATAAAAGTATCAGAAAAATGTTTAGGCAATAAAAAGTTACATGAAGGCAAAAGAAGGCTTTGTTACAAATGAAATCTATGTCTCTCCAAAGGTATTTGCATGGCACCCAGTGGTTTCAGTGGAGTAGGCATTCAGGTTATTTATCTTAGCTGAGGCTCCCTATAAACAGGAGGACTTGGGTTTCTTGTCAGACAGTGATAAATGGGGAATCTCCTCCAACAGCACAATCAGCCCCTCCCTTCTAGGGAGTCAGAGACAAAAAACCTGGCTTTCCTACCAGTTGAATTGGAAAAAAAAATGGCAGGTTTGTGCCACAGCAACGGTTCTGTTTTGTGTGCTTGTTCCCCCTTGTTTGAGAAATACTGGGGAAACAAAGTCCTTTGGTTTCTGGACATGTTCCTCATGGATGTAGATGGATGGAGCTTGAAGCCTTTGAGGAGGAAGACAAACAACAGAGTCTACAACAAGAAGAGGAAACTCTTGTATGTTTTTTTTTTCTTCCAGATGTTCATTCAAACATTTCAGCTAACAAAAAAAAAAAAAAAGCTTAAAACACACTAACCAAAATCACTTTTAATCAGGTTTTGTTTCCATGGCACCTTTGATGTCATAAGCTTAATAGCCCTCCAGTGATCCATATAGTCTTCCAGGAAAAAAAAAAAAAAGCTAGACAACCTGAATGCCAAATGTTGAATACACCTTTAAAAATATCCTTTCTGAAAAGTTTTCAGGCCCCCCTTCTCTTTTAAGAGTAAAGGGAAGCCAAAAATCCTACCAGGAATTTCCCCTTCCCACAAACCACATATCATAGGAAATCTTTGCACTGCATTTGGAATATACAGAGTTCTACAAATATATTATTAAACTGCAAAGAAAATGCATTAAAAAGACTGTTATAGAAATAGCCACTTTTTTTTTTTTGGTCTACAGATGCAAATTCTCAAGAAGCATTTTTCTGTCAAAACTGAACCAGATTGTGGTGCTCAGCAGCACATTTCTGCCCTAAAGAAACACTCTTGGGACAGGGTTTTTTCTCTTCATCTGATGTTTTTCCCAAGGATTTTCTGATTAATCAGGTGCTGATGGATGCTAGCAGTCATGCTACAGCTGGTACCAACACACACCAGTCTTGCAGGGGGTGAAGTGCATGCAATTTGCTTTTAAATAAAAGTTTTTGCTCAGTAATACTTCCGTGGCTTGATCTGGCACTTGTGGTCAAACATCCCCCATCCCATCAGCCCTCAAGATCCTGATCTGATTTTGTATGAAGAAAAAGGGCCAGATCTTTGGTTTGATGCTTTTCTGGTTGTCCCTGCAACTGTTTGGAGCGAGTGCATCCCTCTACCTGGTGATTTTGGTATGTATAAGAAAGGGACTAAATGTTCAGATGACATGGCTTAGGGAAACTTGCTGCTGGAGAAATTAAATATCATGAACTGTACTACAAAAATTTCTAATCCTGATTAGAAGCTTTGTTTTTTTGATGGTAGAGTGTAATGATTTTGATGTGCTGATAGTAAAATACACAGCAAAAATGTATGAATTTTAATGGAAGGAACCACTTAAAAATTCAAATGTTTTGGAAGAAAAGTTGATAAAACTCTGTTTAAGAGATATGAAATGTGCATATCAAACAAGACAGCTATCCAACATGATATGAACAAAACAAAATAGTTCTTCAAAATAAAAGCCACTAATGCAGTTATTTCTTAATTTACTGTTTCTAGAACAGAAAAAGGTGTCTTCTTCACACATCTGGGCTTGAATTCTGCAGTACAGAATGTGGATGCTGTCAAATGAGCCAGCATACTAGCTAACCATCATTCCTAACCCATTCAGCAAAATCAATAAACTTTTCACATTGAAATAATTATCTTATTTTAAAAGGATAATATCTAATAGAGTTTTAAACATGACTTAAAAAGTTGATGTTTCCTCTATACATGAAAGGGTTTGAACTAAAATCACAATACTGGTGAATTACTCTGGGCTTCAGATGAACTTAACAGAGAGTGTAAAAGAGCTTATTGTACCTTAAATCACCTGTGTGCATTTCAGAATTTGTCCCTATCACAATTTCTTTGATACAAAATATAGCGGCTTGTCTATTTTTGGTCTAGAATGGTAAGAGAATAAATAAAAACACATTAAAAATCACTTAAAGAACAAAACCTCCACATATTTATATTTTATATAATTACATATTTGGATTTCTGTTTGGGCTGCTGGCTTGTTTGTCTCTCTAAACCTGTGCCATTATGGAAAAGATAAAGTATGTTGTTTCAGTGTATTAAAAGACTGAAAACACCCTTCTTATATTTTGAGAATGCATTTTTCTTAGCTATCGCTTGTGGCTTGTGTTTTGCATAATGGGAGAGATTTATTTAAATGTATATTTATATACTCATGTATTTATAGGCTATTATTCAAAATTATGTTCTGTGCAAAACACCAGCAATTTTCTCACTGGGAATTCTTCCAGGTGAAGTTACTCAGTGAAGAACTGTACAGACATTCATGTACAGAGCCATGTTCAGGTTTTAATGTGTTTCTATTTATCCTGCTTCAAAACAAATATTTCCAGACAGAAGAGATTGACAGACACATAAAAGACCCAATAAATGCAGATATATGAAGTGTGGTATAAACTGGAGCATGCTTAACTCACGCTGCAGAAAGCCTTGGAAAGGCACTTCCCAAAATACTGGTGGATATGAGAATGCTCCTTATGAATTAGTTTATAAGAGAAAAATGATGAAAAATAATATTAACCTCTGTAGCTGATACTGAGAACAACTTCCAGTTGAGCTGGTGTAAGCTGGGTGTTGGTGTGCCAAAAAGCTGTGTTAGACATGGCACTTAAAAGGCAAACCCAAGCAAAACATGCATCCCTGTTAATGTGAAATGCATATAACTATAAATCTTGTGCAGTTAAACATATCTATCTTCTATTTGGAAAGTCAACCCCTGATTAAAGAGGGGGGCCAGGATCTGTAGGGATCCAGATCAGTGACTGGAGCAAGTGGAAACCACAAATAATTCAGAACTTTTCAGAGCATGTTATTATCATCACTTCACACACCGACATCTGCACACACTGACTTACACTTTTTTTTTAATATATATATGTAATTGGAAATAAAATAGAATCGTTTAAAAGAAAGAAAAAAAATCTTACTGAAAGCTGTTAACTTTTCCATCTTGAAAATATTATCCTCCTTTTTTCCTCCTTAGTCATGATTTCTCCTTTCTCGGACTTGTCTTAACCACTTTCTCCCTCCTGCTTTCTTTCTGTCTTGGAGACTAACGCGTTTCAGGAAGGAACTTCAGAGGAGCCTGAAAGAAAAAAATCTCTTCCAGATTGGCTGTTTTTCGATTAAATCCAACAAATACATATTGCAGGCAGTTCGGAAAACTGGCCATAAAATACACACTCTTTCATCTCTGTGCTACCCTTTCAGCTGCAGTTCCAAGTAGTAATAATCAGGAGCTGGCAGTGAACTTCAGTCAGCATCACTTTCTTGAGGATCCAGGACTTATTTTTGCAACACAAGTGCACCCTTGTCAAAAGATGATTGTCTTACAAACACGCCACTTTCTCTATTCTTTCATCACTTGGTGTTTTTTTTTTTGATGGATTCTGTTTGTATTTTGGTTTTTTCCCTTTAGAGACTATTAGTTTTCTTCTTGATTCAAATCCTCTCTTAAACTGACCAGAGTCAACCACCCTCTGTTTTCATAGTCAGTGATGGGATTCCAACATCTTTTCTCTCTGCATCATCTACATAACAGCACTTTTTTTCTCCCATGGCATGTTCCATGTGAAGAGCCCAACTCGGTCTGCAGCAATGGCTTACCTTAAAAATCCCCACCTCTTTCTCTCCTCTTATCCATTCTCCACCCCTTCCTCCCCTCCATCCAATCAGCAGAGTAACTCCAGTATTAAATATAATAATTTTTTTGAAATTCACTCAACATTTCTGTCCAAGTTAGGTAAAGAAAATAGGTCTTCTATTCCAATTTACCTTTAAACTAGTATTTCATCAACTTTTACTTTACCTATTCCAGGGATCTAATTTCTCTCATGCTTAATTATCTTCTGTCCTTAAGTTTGGAATAAGATCAAATATTCAAAGGTACCAAGTAGCTCCCAGTTAGTCCAGATTTACATCACAGTAATAGAGAAAAGCCTGGACTCAAAGCCCCAGAGCAAAGTCTGTGCCACTGATTTTATTGTTATTTGCATGTACTGTGGTGTCTCCGATAAAAACCACATGTTTCTGATTTACGCCATGCCCTCTAACCTCAGAGTTAGATTTTTCTTCCACAAACACATAAAATGCACATAAGGAGAACATAAGGGCCACGGCAGACATGAAAGCGAGCTGAGCTGCAGCAGCTTTAGACCCAGCAGTTTCTGATTGTTCCACTTTTGCAGGAGATCAGTGGCCAAGTGAAAGAGAGAACACTCTGACTGCACCGCAGCCCGGGCAGGGGCTCAGGAGTCACAGAGCATCACTCACCAGATGGAGCTCAGAACAGGCCCACAGCTTTTTGTTTGTTTTGAAATGAAACCCAACAGAACAATAAATACTCACCTTGATGCACCTAAATCCAAATAGCTCTTTATCATTCTACATGTATATCATGTACTGGGTTGATCCCACCACAGCACTTCAACCTTAGAAGAGCAACTTGTCTAATGATTCCAGCAAGGACCGAGGAGCTGAGAGCCCTAGGTTATGGTCCTATCTCTGTTTGAAATTCCCCCACAAAAACCAACCAAGAATTTGAAGAGTTTGCTGGCAGGGTACTCCACTGACTCCTGTAGCAGGCTGTGATTTACACCAGCTGGTGCTCTAACCAGGGCTGCACTTCTCCTGCTTCCCTAGCCCGTTTTATTCACTTTCCTAGCAAGAAGAATCTGTGTTTGTGATTCTTTCCTTAAACTTGTTAGTTTGAGAAAAAGTACAAGCTGGCCACTGTCCTGGGGAATGAGACCACAAACTCCTGTGGGTGACAGGGGTCAGTCTGTGCTTCCAGCTCACACCTGCAGAGTTTATCAGGGTGAAGGAATAAATGTTATATCCTGCAGGGAGCGTCCTTTTAGTCATGGAACTTGCGTATGGTGACAAAATTCCTTTGAGTGAGACCTTTATAGAGGTACTCTAGCCATTAGTAATGGGCTAAATTGACTTGGACATGGACTGGTTTACTGCTACTAGTTTCACACTCCCAACACTTTACAAAAGTTTAAGTGAATGCTCTTTATCTGACTTGTGATGGCTCCGGATTGATCCCAACAGCCTTTACGATACTTGAATGCCCTCTAATTCCATTAGTCTGGCTTTTAAAATAGATGTTTAATTTGAAGTATTTTTGCTGTGTTCTGATATTGGAGTAAATCATGCAGCATTGCACTGGCTTTTTGTGATGACCATCCAACAAGTCTGGTAAAAAAAGACGAAAAAGGAAAAAGAAAAAAATCACAAGGTAACACCTGTGGTCGCTGCTTTTTAAAGTTTTTCTATGCAGAGGATTTCAGGCACATAACTTCCACCCATTTTAATGGCCTTACAAAACAAAAGCCCTTTTCACATGTTTGGGGTAATACTTCCAACACTGTACTGTACCTGTGGGCCTGTTTGTCTGCACAACAAATACTCCCTAAAATATGCTTGGGGTCTGAATGGCAAGAGGGAATGTTTCATCTTATGATGCTCTCTGTGGCTGCTGTGTCCAGTTGTCCCTCGAACACCTCTGCAGAGATGCCTCAGCTCATGGCTGGTTTGCAATTCAGTGTCTGGCAGAAACCCAGATTTGGCTCAAGTTTGTCTCAACACAAACTCCAGACCATGAGTAGCTGCCACAGGGAGAGATGAGACACCACTGCAATGAGGGTGGGAAGGAGGGCAGCATGGACCTCTGCCTGAGAAATCACTACTTGTCATTTGTGTTTATCAGTCACAGCCCTTTGGGTCCTACTTGTCATTTAACCTACTTTTACACATGTCCAAATGACTTTGGGTAGCTAAAAAAGTGAATGTAGCTATGGTAAAGCCCCTTTACTTTGCTAAAGAGGTGAAATGCAGTTCATTGTGAATAAACATTCAGGTGAAAGCTCTTCAAAAGGCACAATGTTTGGGATTTTTGGCAATAGATATAACTTAAAGTGGTTTGTTGCTTTTGGTTTTTTTTAAATCATATTGTTTTGTTCTCTGTGAAAAGGGCATGCAAAACATGAGTAGGTCATTGAATAATGGTAGATTTGGTGGTATTTACTTTTTTTTGGATGGCTGCCCAAGTAGTCTAAACCATGTATACACATGCTGACATCACTGGATGTGAGATTACAGAAATGGAGACTTAGATATGCTTTTTTAGTAATTAAAATTTCTATTGTATTTGGTATCTTTATTAGGAATCCCTGAGCCCTCTTAATTCCCGTGGTTGCAGTCCCTGGTGCCTATTTTTAATATTCTTGCCATGTAAATACATTTCCATGTCACTTTAAGGACCTTATGTGAATAATACCCAAATAAACACAAAATAATGAATCATATAATTTCTGGATACCTCACATGCAAGTAGTATGAATTCAGGTCATGGAGCACAGTGAATTTATGGGGATGCTATACTGGCTTGGAAGACCAATTAAACAAAAAAGTAAAGTGGATTGCTTTAGCTGCTTTGCAAAGAAAACTTTGAAT
This sequence comes from Campylorhamphus procurvoides, assembly GCA_013396655.1. Classification (NCBI taxonomy): domain Eukaryota; kingdom Metazoa; phylum Chordata; class Aves; order Passeriformes; family Dendrocolaptidae; genus Campylorhamphus; species Campylorhamphus procurvoides. The sequence continues at coordinate 270,003 of WBMV01002743.1, read as the reverse complement.
ATTTCATTTGCATTTTGTTTACCAGGAGCTCCCGGGGAGTTTCAAGCAGATGCTGTTCTCATGAGCAAGTCCCTCTCATTTGCATTTCAGCACTGCCATGTTGCTGTGGCTGGGACAAGCAGGAGGAAGAGCCCATTCATGTAAAAAAGGCCAAATTCAGCCTTGTGAAGAGATGGCAACAGGCTGCCCCTGCCACCACTGTGAAAGTGGTACCTGCAACCTCTGAAAGGTGGGGAAGGGTATTAGTGAAATGAATTGAAGTGAGTAATTGAATGGATGAGTAGTGTGCCACCCTACCAATGTATTTTGTATATGGTTCTCACACCTCCTCTACCTTGCTAAACTCTCTATGCACCAGCCTGTCCATGCAATCCAACAGCAAGGCTGTGATGCACTTTGGGTCCTTCTTCTCCTGTGATGGAACAATGCCCCAGGAAAGAGCCTTGATGTTCCTGGCTTGGTGGTAACTATGCTGGATGCTATACCTAATATAATTTCTATATTTCAAACTGACATAAAAACAAAATCTCTTAATATTAATGCAAGTAGGATATTTTGATAGGCAAGAACAGAGAAGGACCAAGAACTTTCTATATTCTGCCTTTACATATTCATTAAGTTATACTTAACACTAAGTTCAAATTAGATATCATTGTTAGTTAACACAAGTGGAAGAGTTTTACTGATTTTTTGTATTTAAGTTTCATTTCTCTACCATTTTGCTTGGCAGTGCCTGAAATGTCAATCAGAGTAACTTTTGTCTTTTGCCCTGGACCACTCAGAGATTATTGTACTTTCATCAGCAAAAGACCAGTAGTTGCCATAATAAATCAACCAGGAACTACTTCTGGAAAAGGTCAGTCCCAGTTATTTATCATTGACCTGTTTATATTTTACTTTCTGAAACTGAGAGGTGTCATGTGAGGTGAGGTGAGTCCTGAAATGTTTTGTGTTGTGGTTTTAGGAGTGGATGATCTGTTAGATCTGCCTCCAATTCCCGATAACATGGGGCAGGCTCAACACTTTTTCTCAGCTTCGACATACTACAAATGTTTTGTCACAACAAGTAGCACGTTCCTGCAAACAAAGATGTAACAAGATGATACATTTTTCTTTCAGAAAGGCTCCGTTCTCAATGTCCAACAATAATTCCTGAAGTCTGACATATTCCTGTGAAAAGAAATGGTCTTCCCTTGTTTATAGATGCCCCCCAAAATGCCGTATATCTGCCTCAACAATGAGTACAAAACTTCAGCCACCCAAAGAACAAGTGGGAAAACTGGATGAAAGCAAAGAGATTTGGATTTCCCAAAGAAACAACGCTGTGATATTTTCTTGTTTTGATCAAACCCAAAGTATTTTGATGAACAGTATTTTAAATAACATGCAGGGAAAAAAATCTGCTGCTAACTAAAATCTCCGACGTGCAAAACTTCTTTCTCCCCCGAACAGTTGCATTTCTTTTGGCATTGGCTTACTTTCCCAAAGAGCTAAAAGTGATACCAAACAGTGTGAGAGCATGTTGAACACATTTTTCCAGGTGCCTACAGACACAGCATCATCCTGCAAAGTGTTTTGCTGGGGAGGTTTCAACACTGCATGTTTCTGCAACATTTTCAATGACAGCATCTGGATACAGACCATATGGCCAGCTTCCTCACCTCCTGAAAAAGGCTGAGTGACATTCCTGGGGAGAGCTTCTATTGGTGAACACTGCAGAGCTGTGTTCCCAAAATGTTCACGGATGACTCTCACTTTTGCCAGATTTTTCACCCAAATTCAAAAGAAACCGCTGCAGGGTCAGAGAGTTTTAATTGTAGATGCTTCAAAAAGTTCAAGATCAAAATTTTCTTGTTGGGTGAAATATTTTGTCCAGTATGAAACATGCTAAGTATTAACTTTGCAGTCCTTTGATTTTAAATATTTTTTCCCTCTTTTTTTTTTATGTGAATGAGCCAGCAACTCCAGAATCAACCTCCTTAAGGTGAAACTTGCCTTTTCCAAGACGACTTGCGGGGCAGAGACGACGCAAAGCAAGTGTTCCCAGATTGCTGAAGTGACCTAAAAGCAGGATTATTTTTCTTTACCTCAGGCAAAAATACGCACAAAACCACCTGCATATATGACTTTGCATGCCATGCAAATGCTTTGGGGTCAGGCGAGGGCTCTGGAGATGGACAACACAATATTTTCTCTAAGCCTTTCTCTTTGACACAGTTGGGTTTCCTGCCTCACCTGCACCTCTCTGCTCCCTTCAGTGTAAATGACTTTGAGAGGTGGTTCTGCTGAACCTGGAGTCCTCTTGGGCAATCTGTGTTCTGATTAAATTTATGAGCTACATCGCCATACCCCTCGAATGTTCAAGTATAATGGGAAAAATCAGTTTCTTGTTACAGAAGTTTTTATATAATAGAAGACTGTCCAGCCTTAGTCACTCCGTGTTCATTAGCATCACTGCTCGCCACGGGAATGAGAAGTTCCCAGCCCCTGTGGCATCTGTTCCTGCCTGCCAAGGTTAAGCTGCCCACAAGAGGAGTCCCTGCTCCTCACACAGTGCCAGCAGTAGCACAGGGAAAGGCAGAGTCAGGAACAGCACTGACACAGAGCTATCATTAAAGGAGAGAAAAGAAGCCATGCTGACCCAAGTCATTAGATGATGAGGCCATTAAGATGAATGGAAATGAGTGCATTTCTTACACAAATTGCTTCAGCACCTGCTCACCAAGGTTCAGCACTGGCTTCCCACATTGTAACCAAATTGGAAGTGTCAGAGCTCAAAGGAGCATGTCCCAAAATGTGGTAAAGGAGAACGACATCCTTCTCCTTGCTGCAGTTTCAAAACAACAGCACGTTTACCTCTCTCCATCTCTTTTTATCTGTTCAACATCTGTATTTATTTCCTCACAAATGTTGGGGGAGCAAGGCTGTGCATTAAGCAAATTCACTTCTCCTTGGATATTGTGCACACAGACTTCCACTTCTTCAAGGATTATACCAGAGTAGTCCCATTATTTTCAGATTTGTATCCCTTATCTATTGCCATGATATCTGATGAGATAATCCAGTGGGCAAGGCTGATCAAAACTCAGGTCTTTCCCTTCCCCCAACACAGGGGCACAAGTGCACATATCTGCATTCCAGCTCATTTAACAACATAAAAGCCAAACATTTTACATGTAGGATCCGGAACCATCATTTTCCAATGTCAAAGGTCACATGAAATACCTCTTATGTTGTCTCAGCCTATTTCCTGGCATAGAGTTGTAATCTCCGAGAACACATAAATGTTTCAGTATTAGTACTAAGAAGCCACATGAGGGAGCATTTGGAGAATTGAAATGCTTTCCTTGTATCATTGTAAATAAGGGAGGGAATCAAACTTGATACCTCTGGGATATATGGAATTCAGACAAATCTAGATGTTGTTATTCATTTCTCTGCTCATACAGGGGTGCAGAAATTGTGATTCCCACTAAAAACAGAGCTTTTGTTTGTTGTTTTTTTTTTTTAAAAAAAAAAGCCCATTAATGGTCTGAAACAGATAATTTCTTACTCTTGCCAAGGTACGCTGTGACTGGTATACCTGAAAGGGAGCACAGATAAATGGGCTTACATTTCAGCTAAATGAAATTATAAGACTCTCTGTATGGGTTATTCCAGGCTGAGCGTTCCAGCGGTGCCAGCTTTCCCAGATTATCAGCAGCCTCAGATGACAGTGGCAGGGAAGGGTAAGGTCCCAGTTCCTGTAATCGTCTGACTAAGCAAATAACTCAATCTGCATGCTTCTAAATAACTTTCCCACCTTATCCTTTTATATCTTAGAGTTTACTAAAGAAAATAAAATACACAGATATATAAAGTTAAATTAATCCAAATAGACTGATTCACAAGTTTTGAATATTTGAGGTTGGCAATACTGTAGCTAACCAAAATGGGAAATAAAACCAATGTCAGCATGAACTGTAATGGGAAACACATGTACCTTTCTGCTCTGTAGTCTTCTTGCAGAAAAAAAGAATTAACTACAGCTTGGGCTATCCTCATTGACAGAGTCATCTCAGTCAAACAACATCACGTGACTGTACTGAAAACATTGTTGTCAGTAGTGCTAAACAGGTGTTGAATGAATAAAACATTTAGCACTCTATCTCAAAAGTCAACATCCATAGTAATTGTTGTCAATCAGAGAAACTCATATTGAAGGTCATTTTGTAATCAACGGAAAAGCACTCCACCAAGATCCCATTTTTTGCCCTCATTATTTGTACCTAAAATTGCCTAATGAGCAAGCAATTAATGGATCGCATGAAAACCAAGTTGCAGCTATGTTGTTATGAGCACACCTCGTTGTAAATGTTTGACTGCAAAATTTGCAACTGATTTTAAAGGGCAGGAGTTCCAGCAGCCTCTCTGTTCCTTCTGCCTTCACCATGTCATCAACTCCAGGCACGGCAGAAAGGGGCATGGGAAAGAGGAAAAAGAAAGATAAACATGGACTTTTACCCAAGTACATTTGTTTGGACCTGATGGGGGAAGCTGGGACACCCCTGCCTGCAGTTTTGGTGGGGGGAGTGGTGGTTGCCAGCTGAGCCATGCCAGGTCCTGACAGCCACCTCCAGGCTCCAACAGGGCTTGGCTGGCTGTCTGTGGGGTGGCCCTGCAAATCACAGTGTGAAACTGCCCTGCATTTGAAATAATCCCTGTTTTCCTAAGGATTAAACCTAACCCGGGTCACTTCAGTGAGCCAGTTTACGGCTCAGTCCCCCCACGAAGTCTTGTCACCACAGCCAAGGGGGGAGCAATCTCTCACACAGGAACACACGGTCAAGGGCAGCACCTCTGCAAGAGAGCTTTGCTGCCAAACCCACACCCTGGACGTGCCCATCCTGATGGAGGGGGAGAGGCTGGCACTCACCTTCTCCAATTTTACCTCTTTCCCTGCTTACTGGTGTCCTTCGCCTGAACTCATCTGACCGTTTTTATTACACCAAAGAAGGTCTGGAAGTCTGGTGTTTGCCGATATCCTCATCTCCAGAGAACAATTCTTTGCAGCTCCAGTAAATAAGACTTTAAAGGTAAATGGTATTATAGTGTTAATTTCAAAGTGAATTATTCAAAAAGTGCTCCATATGTCAGCAAGCATCATTTTGTGGAACTATATTAATGCCTTAAATACAGTTCTCTCTTTCTAAAAGCTGTTTTATAGATCCAGGAAATATGTCTGGTATGAAGAAGTGCTTATTGTAAAGGATGTTTTAGCAGTTGTGTTCAATTAATGAGGAAGGCAGGATGTAGCCCTATATAAGAAACAGCATAACAGCAGTAATTCCTCGGGGCTTGAGAATCTTCACACTTTCAGGTACTGCACAGTTACCCATTCATTCAAGATATCAGGTCAGTTTTGTTTCATAATATTATTTTAACTCAAAAATAAAAGGTAATCCCTCCTTTCAACAGGCTCTCTGTGAACAACTGAGAAGCTAAAAATAAGAAGAAACTGTTGCATTTCAACAGAAATGCCTGAAAGTAAATCACTCAGAAAGGACCTCAAAGCTTCCAGGATCACCTGAAACAAGTAGAAAACCCACAATACTGACAGCAGCAGCCATTCAACACGGCGATGACCAGACTGCAAAATTCCATTTTATCACTCTGATTCAACCATCAGCTCCCTTTGTGCCATTTCTCAAATTCAAAAGATGGAAAGAAGATCTATGAGCTGCAGAAGCCCCCCGAGCCCCCCTCTAGATTTTGTCATATTGACATGTTATTGGAGACTTCTCAGCAAACAAACTATAGCCTTGCCTGAAGAGAGAACGTGTGCACCTTGAAACTGTACAGCAACAGGGAAGTGCTAGGAATCCGAGCAGTAAACTTGGTTTTCTGGATTTCCCCCAGCCAGTTGAAAGGACCAAAACTCCCCATCTTTTACGTCCACATCCATTACATGAACTCTCTATGGCACTGAGGATTAAAATCAAATAAATGCAAATATTAAGAGGATTTAAAATGTCTGTGAGGTGGCTGTGCCCCTGTTAGCTTTAGTAAATAAAGGCTGAATCTACGTTTATTTGTGTTACCAAATCATGTAGAGGCTCAGCCAGGCTTGGAATCCTACAGTGAGGGCTGGTACAGACAGACATGGAGGTGACAGCAGGCAAGGATTGTTCTCATCCCTATTGTACTGGGGATAATTGCAGCGTGGGGGGATTACACCCAGCTGAGCACCAGGTGCAGTTGCTGTCGGTTCAAGGGACGTGGCAAAAAAAGTGGAACTGTCACCTCTGTGTCTGAGCAGTGCCACAGCCAGAACAGCAAAAAAATCAATGGATCCTCCTCAGAAAACACCCTGCCTGGTTTAACTCATGATTATGTTCCCTGAGCCTCTTCAGTGCACTTGGTTGTGTCTGCAAAAGAACTGGTCACTGCGATGTATGTGCTGGGAGCTCAGACTTCCCTGGAAGGCTGGACCTTTGGCCTAGGGCTTGGGCTTGGGCTTGGCTCTCCATCTCTTCCTATGCAGGTGAAAAACCTGGACAGACTTTATTCATATTTTATGTTTACATTTATATCAAGTACTATCTGGATTATTGCACAGTATTACACTACAAGTACTATTATTCCAGGCTGTTCCTGCTCCTCCCTTTCAAATTTTCCTATCCTGAAAATGTGACTTGATCTACACTGCTCATACCTAAAATACAGAGGAGAGAACATTTTTGGTGACACTTTTCAAATCAATTAGAAGTCCTGTAATATCCGGCTGTCTTGTAAACTGCACACACCAGCAAGTTCCACAACCATCCTGCAAATCACACTGGTTGTTTGTGATGGAAAACAAAAGAATGAAGTCTCTCCTATTCAGTGCTTTTCAGACTTTTTTATGGTCAGAGTGACGTCTTGTGCATTTGAACTGACAGTGGTGTTGTCTTTGCACTTTGACAGTTAATATATAAAATAAGATATTAGTGCAATATTTAGTTATTGGTGATGACTTGACCTTAAATCCTCAGGTTTATTGAAGAAAAAATCCTTCTCAAAAATTATAGTCAAGACAACAAATCTTAAACTGCTCTTCTCTGTGAAAAACATGCATTGGCATATTCAGCTCCCTTATGAAAATCACCTGCAAGGTGAGGGACAGAAAGAAGCAAAAACTTAGGGTATTTTCTTATGGACTTCTAGAATTTAAGAGCTCAAAATTTAAAACTCAGCTTGATTAGCAAGTCAGACTGGTTCAGTCAAGGACTTGTACGACACATTCACCACAGGGTTATTGATAGCATTAAGGTCTCCTGACTGTATTTTAATTTCCATGTTGTCAAAGCCTCAATATTACTGCTACTACTAAATCTGAAGCTACAGTAGGAGAACTTGATGTGGGAAAACTGGAGGACAGCTTATCACAGCCCCTTCTGCCCAGTGTCCAGGTGCTCCAGAGAACCTCACCACTGCTCACGATTACTGCAGAGCACAAGCAAACAGATTTTATTTCTTGGTATTTACAAGCTGGCCAAATTTCAGCAGATTTTCATGAGACTGGCTGAAAGAACATCATCAACATGAGGTTGATAGACCTGCTGACTTACCAAATAACGCTTAGCCAAGTTTTGAATTCCTGTTCTCAAGCAGGAAGACACCATAAATGAAACAAATCTTCCTAGAACAAACATAAAGTACTAAACCAATATTTCCCCTACTCTATTTACTCCACAGGTTATCCTGATTTCTTTCACACACATACTCAAATCATCTCAACATGGTCTTCAGCAGGGGAAATACTACTCCCAGTAACAAAACTCTGCCAAAGTCAAGAATGAGATAAAGATGGTCCTTACTGGGTCATGTCAGGCAACTTTAATCATGGTGCTCCAAGCTGAGCCAAAGGCATTTTGTGTATGTAAGAGAGACAACTAGCAGGAGAAATGTATCTGAGACATGTCTGGAGGTGAGATTTGAACAAGAGAACATTGCAAAGAGCTTTGGCTCTAAAAGTAAGGTGTGAAGTGAATGGTGTTTGCTATAATCAAAAAATTCTTTGTTTTTTTTTTTTTTAGTTCACACATGCATTTTATGAGCAAACTCCTCTGGAATGAACACAGTTCAAAGCATCATTCTTAGAGTCTTTTGTGATACAGGTCTTTGTAAGCAGCTGCATGCCCATGCTGCCCAACTCATCCAACTGAAAATAGGTGACCGCTTGTAGGCAGACTATAGAACTCACCAAAACAGGTCAGAGTGTCATAGACAATAACTGAATAAATTCAGTTAATTCATACAAAGCCAGTCAGAAAGTTATCACATAAGAAAAATAAAATTTTGAAAGTACAACCTTTGCTGTCTCTCTATCCATGTCCTGACACATCTGGGGAGGGGACCAGGAGGAATGCTGGAGGGTGGGTTTAAGCTCTGGCACTCATCCCTGTGCCCATTTCCATCTGGTTTGCTGGCATGGTGGTGGCCCACAGCCCATGATGGCCTGCAGAAGGTTTTGTGTGGCACAGATTGTAGGTGAGCCAGCTGATGCATGGAGGGACTGTGTCACAGGCTTTCACAAGTGCATCCATTTTGCTCAGCAGCAATTTTCTCAGGTGCACTCTCTGTGCACTCCAATTTCATAGGCTGGCTTTGAAATTCAAGAGAAAGAAAGTTGCATTTTCGTCTCTCTTTGCACTTCCTTTAATAGGAGCATTAGAAAGGCTACAGGGTGTGTTTTTCCTCAGTTTCCTTGTTACCTTCCTGCAATGAGAGGTGTTTGGAGTCTGTCTCCTGAGTGCCATCCCCGAGAGTGTTTGCTCCCATGTATGCTTTTATCCTCCCAGCTCTCCAGCTCTACCCCATGGGTAGGAGTGACAGGCACAGCAGCCAACCTGGGCTTTTTCACAGCTCTTGGCTGGTGAGTTACAGCCTCAGACTGGCACTACTGCTCTTGCTCACCACAGGTTTGCCCCAAAAACCACCTTCCCTTCTAAATGCCATTGTTTGCATGAAAATTCCAGAGGGAAAATAGGTTTTTTGCAGTATTACTTGCAGTGTTTCCACCAAAATGGTAACACATGACCTTAGGATCAGCCCTTCCACCATCACTGAATGACAGCTGCACAGGCCTGGTTAACCTGTGTCAGAGCCTATGCTCAGTACTCCCACCACAAACTTGTTTGAATTCCAGGACAAACTAGATAAAAGCAAAGCAGAGAGAAGGAAAACATGTGCTGGGTCTTTAGTTTCCATGATGTCTCTTCCCCTCACCAGAAATAAATGAGTTGCTGTGTGGTCTGCTCAGCAGATGGGTCAGCAGAGGCACTCTCTGCCCTGGATGTTCTGCATAAAACAGGGTATGAGTTTACATTTACCGCATGTGAATATACATTTTAAAGTGAATTCACAAACTAGGGTAGGTACAGTGCTAAAACTAACTGTAGTGAATAACCTCCTGTCTGACAGTCTGAATACCAGTGTCAGAATGGTAACTGAGGTTCTGTTTTCAGTTCCAAAACCCAGTGGACTTTTATGGAGGACTTTTATTGAGAGTTTTATAGATCCTGAAACTGTCATCCATGTACCAGGCTAAGAGCAGGTCTTCAGTGATTTGTGAAGTATCATGGACAGCTTGCTCACAGGATAGGGTGTTTAACTGGAATTTGTCTGGGAGCTGCTTAAGGGATGTAACAAACTGACTGAAGAGCACAATGGCAGCTGATTGAAAACGTGCCAGCTGATAACATCATTCTCCACTTTATTACAAATATGTAGACCTGGCTGGGCTCTCTAGGATTGATATCTAAAAATGCTTAAAACACTTTTTCACAGATAGTGCAGATGGAGCCCATTTTATTTGTCTGCGCTTGGTTTATCTGTCAATGTGTATGTTCTGGAAGGGCAAATTTCCCTCACTTCATTTTTTTCTCTATCTTTTCAGCTTCTAACTAATGAGAAGTTTGTAAGGATTTTGTCAATCTTTTTTTTTTTGGTTTGTTTGTTTTGTTAGTTATTGCTTCTTCGTTTCCAACTTTAGAGTGGCTTTCCACCAAGACAGCCCAGTTGCCATTCTAAATGCATTGCAAAGTATCCAAAGGTGTTGTTATGTCAGTTCTAGATGAATTTGGTTTTGTGTGAAAGCCCATCATTTTTCTCCTTCATTCCTAAATCACTTCTCCCTCAGCTGTCTCTTTTCACGTTTGGTGACAAGAAATAAAAATGGCACTTTCAGAAAAAGGAACTGACTGATTTCTTAAATAAAATCGTATATTTATGCTTTCCCCCCACATGATTTATATCTCCTGTTTTTCTCATCCCTTTTGGTTGCTATTCAATACCAAACAGAATTTGACTGAGCTGAGATTCTGTTGATGTGGGAATTGATACTACACTGACCCACGAGTCTGCCTTTGGAGTAGTGGTAACTCGTCAGTTAAGGTGCATTTACCAAAACCACCTTCCTGATGCTGCTTTCTACCCATTCCTTTTACCTGTGGGGACCCTGTATTTCTGCTCCACCTTCTCCAGCCTTCTGGGCAGCTGTGGGTCTGAGAGGAGCCCAGATTCCCCATAGATCCTTCCAAGAAAACTACTTACCTGTATTTTTCCATTAATCTACAAGGAAATGCTCCATGAAGAATAAAGTGATGGTGGCCACCTGGGAAAGGGTACCTGAGTCACTACAGAGGAAACCTGAGCTCCAAGGATGAGTTTCTGGCATTGGCACAGGTAACCACAGGCCTGGACCAGGGGTCAGTGCAGGAAATTTGATTGCAGCAGAGTGAAAGAGGAGGTTCAGCGGCATTGCCAACACCAGAAATGAAAGTCTATTTGGCATTTACACTGGAATTTGGTGTTTCTGTGCAAAGTTTGGCTTGGCCATGTGAACCTCAGGCCCTTGCATGACGTGGAGATGGAATTGCCTTTCGAGTGTAAGTGGCTGGAAGGATTGATGGGCAGTGCAGTCTGTGAGCTGAAGACCCCACGGAGCTTGCCCAGCCCGGGAAGCTGTGCCTGTACTGGCTCTCTCAGAATGGCTGGACACGGTCAGGACCCCCCCAGATCTCCCCATCAATCACTTTGAGGGTCACTGCCCTGCTGACAGCTCGCCAGGTTTGGATGTAGAACAGCTGCTCTTTTCTGGCCACTACCCTCTTTAAACTTAACAGCACTTTACTTCTCATTTCATGCTTTTTCTACTTCCTTAACAGTCATCTGTGAATATAAAAAAAATCAAGATATTAAAGAGGCACATCTCCCCTTCAAACAGAGGCCAGTTTTCCTCTCAGTTCATGTTCCCTGCCAAGCATTTTAAACATCCACTTCTAATGATTGATTTTACAGGTTTTCCTAGAAGTAATGAGCACCAACTTATATTTCATTTGGGTCATCATTCCTTTCACAGGACACTGAAAAATTCCACTTTAATTTACATTATAAATGTATCTACTGTAGCCACTGTATCTAGTATATATTTTTTCCTTACATGGGAATGTTTTAAGGCTTTATACCTAAGCTCCTCTGGAGTCAAAGTCCAAGCCCTCAGCTATTTAATTGTCTTGCTTTGGTGTTTTGTTATCCCACAGATGATCTATTTTTTGCCAAATGTATTAAAGCAGCACCTCAGTCCCAGAATGTGTCATCTTTGGTGCCTGAGGCAAATTGGTGCCTCTCAGGAACCTCCCCAGAGGAGACTGACAGAAGTACATCCATGAGCTCCTCAGCAGTATTCTTTAATTACCTCTCACCTTTATTTTCTGGTAACTCACTTGTCACACTCTAATCTTTATTTTTCTCCTCCGAAGAGTCCCTCATTTGTTTTCACACTTTGACATTCTACTTTCCACATCTGCCCTTATCAGTCAGAGTTTGGACTCTTTATTCAGCTCACCTTTGTGTTGATCACTCTGCTTTACTCTCGCACCTTCTCAGATTGTTTCTCATCTTTTCCGTTCTTTGTGACTCTCTTTCTGATGTCTTCAGCTTAATCCTAGACTGGAATTCCTGGTTCACATCCAAAAATAAAAATATTGACCTATTTTTACCTGGCCCAATACTTTGTTCTCTTGCTGATTACACCCATCCTGTTTTCTGAAGATACTCAACGTCCAGCATATACTGAATAGTTCAAATCCCTCCATACCTGCTGGCTTAGACATTCAAGTTTCACATTCATAGATAAAAACCTTTACACGGAGATCAGCACCAAACAACAAACTGAGGAACAGACCAGTCCTGCCATTCATGTCACTCACCTCAATAGTTAAGAAATCTTTAAAATTATGTTAATCTTACAGATTTAGAATTACAAATGAGATAACGATAACGTTGTGTATGGCTTGATTGAGTGGATTTCTGAACAAGTAAACAGATAATAAATACACAAAATCAAAGTCACTGGAGGTTTCCCATTCATCTTCAAAATCCACAAACAAATACTAAGCTCAGTTATGATTCCCTCAAGGTGAAGTAAAACTTTCTCTGCTTCTGAAAATAAACGGCTAATCAAGATTGATATGAATCTATATGAATTCCACAGAATTAGGGTGTTCTCTAAATATGTTCCAGGAATAATGGCTATCCAGTTCTATCCAATGCACATCATAAACCAAAAAGAAATTGATATCTCTAGTTACAAATGGACAGGAATTCGGTTGGTTTCCTAAATGTATTTACCACATAGAATTTGTAGGAAGTGTTCATATTAGGTCTTGTAGGAGAGGCCCCAGTACTTAAGATACATTTCTAGGTGGAAAGACAGTCCAGAATCTGAAAGTTTGATTTGTCTTTGGGCCACCTAAAAACCAGTGGAATTGTTCTAATGTTTTGGTGGTTTTCCCTGACATAATTTGATCCATTGGAACTTTTGCAGAGTAAATTGCATGGGAAAAAGAGTAAATGATCATGTTAATTAAAAGAGACAAGGACATGGATTACATTGGCAATTCTGTATAACACTGTGCTATGTACATCATCTCGTGCACCTGCAGTTACCAATAGGTGGCAGAATATTAAAAAATAAAATTAAAAAAAAGAAGGCACCTTTGAGCAGAGATTCAAATATAAGCATCTTTTCTACATCTCTCCCACATCTGCATGGAATTAAACTCAAAGAGAAAAATACTTGTGAAGGCGATGGATTACCTGCTAGGATTTCCCATGCTTTTTAATAATTTCAGCAATTTCCCTAGAGCGTGTGAAAGCCCACAGTGCAAATTATTTGATCCTTGTCACTGTTTATATAATAAGCCACAAATGCCTCTGACCTATTGGGGGATTTAACTCACTCTGGGCTCTGAGAATGCTGTTCTTCCACCATGTGACCCCAAAAAACACCCTTTCATCCTACTAGAGGTGAACAAAGCCTGTAAACTGTGAGGTGTTAACTGAAGAGAATTACTCCAATATGGGATGCTTAGGTGACTAGCTGAGTTATAGAAGAAATAGATTCCTAATGTTTCTGAAGAAAGAAAACATACAGAATTTTGAAATTCTCAAGGTTTTACCTTCATACCTAAAATAATTCATGGAATTATTAATAAATTAAATTCATAACAGCTACAATGATATTTAAAATGCTGATTGGACCATCAGTTAGCACAACTTACTAGGGGATACCTGTTTCAGACAGCATAACAGTACAGTGGCTCCACAGATTTCTACCTTCTGACGCCAGCCAAGACATCCAGAAGATTTTTAAAAAGGGATAAATCAGTAGTTAATCAAACTTAGACCCATCAGTATTTGTAATTTATTTGTTTCCAAAAAAAGTAACTACAATCACCACATTCTTCATTTCATTATCAGTAGCTATTAGATTTGGACAAAAGAAACAGAGCCAGATGTACTGGTGAGACAGGTCTGGGATATCTGGTTGCAGGTAAAATTGCTAATGCAACATTTTTAGCAGTAAAATGCATTTATAAAGGTTCTTTTCACATCTCCTTTCTGTTCCCATCACAGTCAAGCAGACAAACATTTTTAAAAAAGGAGATTGGGCTAATAGGGTTTAACATTCAAATCATCAGGGATTGAAAAGTAAATGAAAATATTTATACCCACAAATGTAGGCTACACTTGTGTTCATCCTCCTCCCCTTCTATTTTTGTTTTGGGTTGGGTTAGGTTGAGTTGGGTTTTTTCCACTCAATTAAAAAAAGGCTGCTCTGAAATTTCCAGTCCTTTATATTTCTGGGCAGAAATCAACTCCGTGTCTGCATCAGCCATTGGAAATCCAAATCCAGATCCATAAACGTTGACTGGAATGAGAACTGCTCTGAACACAGTACTTAATACCCTGTGCACTTTGTTTCCAGGATATGAACGAGACTTCGTACGCACTTAGAGCTAATTTGAGGAACTTCTACTTTAAGGCATATTGGACCAAATAGATGTTCCCCAGGAGAGCCCAGACCCAAGTGTCTCAAACATTTGTAATGTGCATAGCCAGTCAAGGCCACAGAAAACTTACCACTGACACAGCTCAGAACCCACTGTCTCCACTACAGCCCCCTCTAACACAGCAGGTCAGGGACTAGTTTTGTTGCATCAGTGTGGTAAATTCTTACACACCTTGGGGATTACCTGCAAGTGGAAACATGTGAAGCACCCAGACATCTGAGAGGAAGCAAAAGAAAAGCTGTAATGTTACAGAATTTAAGATATTATTTATTTTCATTATCAAAATGGTGGAAGACCCTTGTATCTCATTCCATTTCTAATAAGGGACTATTTCTGCTTCCTACCAAATTGCTTCACAGCTAACCTAAGAGACTTGACAAATGGTAAAGCAAAAGCATTTTTATCCCTGCTTCTGAAGTTGTTGGGGTTCTCTGGGGGTGGGTTTTGGGGTTTGTTTGATGGGCGTTTTCAAATTTTTTTGGTCTTGGATTCTGTTTTGTTATCTTTCAATTAAAAAAAAATAACATAAAGACTTTCTCACTAGGACTGTTTTTCTAAACTCTTGCTGTTCTGCTACTCACACACACAAAATAAATAGGATAATTCATAACATCATCACATCTATGATGAGATCATGCCAGTAGGTTTTTCCCTGCCTGGCTTCATGTTCATTGAAAGACCTAAAGTCAAGTAAATGTCAGGCAGTTAGGGCTAAATACGTCCTTAGGAGCAGAGGGGATGAAAGATATGCCTACACTGTCCAAAAGCCTGGAAAACATGAAAAGAAGGAAGTTAAGAGGGAGAGCACTTTTCAGCTCCAAATACCTTCTTGTAAGCCCAAGCACAGAGAGGTTTAAGGATGCAGAGCACAGTCACAACCACGACTCATTCTTGGACACTCAGCCAGTGGCCACCCCTTCTCTTTCCCACCAAAGCCATAGAATGCCAAGGGAGCACCTGAGCCCAGAGCAATGTTTTGGGGCTCAGACTTGCATTTGTGAGGCTTGAGTACAAAGCTGAGCCAAAAACTGGTGGTGAACTGGTACCCAAGTCCCCTTTTTCCTCTGAGCTGATTTTGCTATAAACACTGAGCAACAGTGTGGAGTGGAGATGAACATCTTGGGAATGGTTGTAGGTGACTGATGTCAACACAGAAAACACCCACTAAAATGGATGGGTAGGTGATGCTCTCTTAGTCTGATTCTGACATTCTTATTTCTCAACATTTCTCTTTAGGTACAGCAGGTTAAGGTAGTACTCGTTTGTGAATTAATATATCAAAATTTGACCCTAGGATCTAAAGTTCCCCCTCCCCCTACAATCTCCCAAGACATTAAGAGGTATTGGGCTACATTTAATTTCTTTGGATATGCTCAATTGTCTAATCTGATTTACCAGATTGGTACATTAGGCATTTATTCTTCATTATTGTCTGGTTAGAGTGGTCTGGAGGTTGCTCTTGACTGGGGGGAAACAGCAAGTGCAATCTGCTGCTCTAGTAATAATAATATTGCCAGGCAGACACCTAGAGAAAGAGCAGAAGGAAAAAGAAGTTATGAGGGGAATGAGAGATAAAGGGTGCCACAAGTCAGGCAATAATGGCTCTCCCCACACTTACAGTATTAAATTCCAAGAACCAAATGCTATATTTTTGGGATGTTGTTTTAACTGATGAATCTCTAAACGTAACAAAATGGGGTGGAAATCGTGCAGTGTAGGTTTTTAGCCACATTAGTAGGCAGTTTGATTTTAGCACAGTATCATTTTAAAGAATAAGGTTAAAGCTGCCGCAGGTGACAAGAAGAGGCTGGAAACAGCTAATAAGTGTGCTTGATAAAACAATAGCACACCTGGAGGAAGGACATTTATATACTGCTAGCAACCTTTTTTTTTCAAGTGTCTGAAGTTCTTCCCCCAGCTCCTGATGTTCTCATCTAATTTCCAAGTCATGCTTCTGAGGCCTTAACAACTTTTTGCAAATGTCAGTGTCAGATTTTTTGTCTGCAGAGGAGAAAGGCACTAAATTTGAAGGCAGTGCAATGTGTCTGGATAGTACCATTTAAGGATGGGCTTAACATATCATAGGAAAGAACGTAACATTATAATGTTAATTTTTAAAATTAATAATTTTGATTTATGGAACCCATAGCACCAAATATCCAAGTATACATGCAGTTTATAATACCAAAGAGAGGTTTCACATTTTCTCAGTATAGTTTATACAAATCCCAAGGCAAAACAAATTATGAAGGCAAGAGCTCTTGAACCAGGATTTTTTATAACATTCTCTAGAATCCCTGTTATTATGTGGGTTTGGCATATCCAGCCTCTTGTCTGAAAAAAAAAAAAAAAACCAAAAAAATTTCCAGGGTTCTTACCCCTGAAATTCTCCTGCCAAGAGGAGTTTCTATCTCATGTGTAGCAGCTACATAGGAAAGGACACTGGGGGCAGGTTGCTGGTTCCTGCAGAAGGACAATAACAAAGTGTATCCTCGCTTCTATCTAATCACAGCATTAAGCATCCAAGTCTGTTCAGAGGATACTTTTCCCTATATTGGTCAAAAGCAATAAACAGTAACAAGCATTTAAATTCTTTGCAAGACATAGCGAATTCTCAGAGCCAGTTTCTGTGTCTGTTTCTGCAAACTTACCAAGAGTGTCTCAGCTAGATAACAAACCCAAACATTTTAGGGATAAATTCCTGCAGGTAAATTAATTTCTTAGTAAATCGAAGAAAGCATGTATAAAGGCACGTCCTGCAATGCCTGTGCTTTGGCTACTCAAATTCCAAATGACAGTTTTACTACATTGCAATGTGGGGCTCTTTCCTTGTCATCCCTCATCTCCATCTGACTTATCACTGAGTATTTAGATCCAAGAGGGAAAAGTGCAAAGCTGTCTAGAATTGAACACATTGGACTTTCCCCTTGAGCACAGTCCCTCTGGGTTGGACTAAGCAATAGCTATAGGCTTTTTGGTTTGGTTTGGTTGGTTTTGGGGTTTTATACTTCCTCCCCCACCCATTTCTACAATTTGCTTTGGAGCTTGGCAGTTTGAGTCAAAGAGCAAAGCTGAGGAGAGGGGCCCCTTTCTTGCTGGACTCTGCTGGTGTGATAGAATGAAAAATGTGTCCTTTGGTGGTCACCACCATGCTGGGATTTCTCTTCCATTAATGGGTCAGAATTCGAGATATAAAACCAAGACAGTTTATTTTACGTGCCACTTCCAGGAAATACAAATAACAACACACCCATTCAAGATGTGGAGCAAGAAGCAAATCAAAACCAAGGGCATAGCAGCATTTTCAGGATAAAACAATTCAGAATGTTTAAATCAATTTTTTTTGGTCAGTTAAATTGAAAACATCCAAACCAAAATAATTTATGTTTAGTTCTTGTAAGATCCTTGAGCAATTAAGAAAATCAGTCATGTTGTATGTTGAACTGTCAATTTAATCTGCAAGTACACTAAACAAATGAACAGGCAAGTTATTAAAAACTCTTTTTTCATGCTGTGTAAATCTCCTTTCCACACAATCACAACCCTCTATACAAAGTTGTTTAGCAGGTATCATTTATTATTTATATCATGTTACCAGCTCGTTGGCTCGCTTCAACCAAGCCCAACCTTTACTGTGCAGGGCACTGCACAAATATATATAAATGACATTTCCTGGAGCTATCTGTGGCAGAGACCATCAGTCACAGCCTACATATGGAAGTGGAATTACAGGCAACTGAAAGCACAGGGGCTGTGCCATTGATTTCGATAGAGGTGGAATTTTATTCACGTAAATTAAACCACAAAAAATTAGTTGACTTATTTCCTCGAGCTGACATAGGCAGAGTCTTTCAAAGTGCAATGTGGAGCATTTGATTTTCATTGCTCATGTGGAATTCAATGAACCATGGATCAGATCAAGCATTTATTGTTATATATTCCTATTTCTTGTTCAAAGACTGAGATTATCCATGCAGGGTAATTTTCTGCTCAGAAATACAGGATTGTGTTATATTCACCTAATAATTGTAAACGTTTTGTGTGTCCACCTTCACACCGCACAAGTAAAACAAATACCTACAAAATATAATATGCAAATTAGAAAAATATGATTTTTGATGATGAATATATTGATTTTGTATTTGATAGTTGCTACATGTTCATGTTGCCCCTTTAGGATTGCTTAGAACTTCTGATTGCATGTAATTAGCATGTCACAGATGATACACTACATAGCAGCCCAATAAACCACATAGTCTAATACTACACAAGACTAACAAATAATTGTTTATGTTTATGAATATAGTAGAATAAAACATAATATATTAACAAGAATAATTTTTGTTATATTATTTTACCACTAAGAATATAATTTTAATATTATAAATATTACAATAATATATAGTGTTTCTGCTAATAAGTCTGTGTTCTGAACCTGTTATTTTATTCCAGTATCTCTCAATTGGAGGAAACAAGACTAAGGCAGGTCTTTTGGTGTTGTAGGCTCACCTTATGCTCTGCTGGGCTGCAACACCTGGAAGACATGCTGTGTGGGACATCTATAAACCCTTTATTGATTATATAAAGTTAATTGAATTAATGCATGTGACAGAAAAATTAAGGCTTAAAAAAATCCCACACCCACAAGTGAAATG
Organism: Campylorhamphus procurvoides; assembly: GCA_013396655.1. NCBI lineage: Eukaryota > Metazoa > Chordata > Aves > Passeriformes > Dendrocolaptidae > Campylorhamphus > Campylorhamphus procurvoides. The sequence goes on along the minus strand of WBMV01002743.1, from coordinate 250,970 downwards.
TTTTTTGAGTTTTTTTGGGGGAGGTGGGTATAATGGTATGAAAAAATGAGATTCGTTTTTGATTTTTTGATTGGTTTGTTTTCTGTTGGTACTGGTTCAAGGAAAATTTGTTTTTCTCCCCCAGCTGCCTTTACAAAGTAAAGCCAAACGAAATGGACAAAGGAAAAATAGCTAAAAGTCACTTAGACCTAGTCATCTAACTTTGCAGGGAGATTGTCTTAAATTACTGGGTGACCATAAAAATACAGTAAGAGCAGCCCAATGTGTAGCTCTCCACACCACTCGGTGATGTTTGGGGAAGCCCAGCCTGCGTCCCCAGAGCGATGAAGGCACATGAGGGCTAAAGAGCAGAGGTTGGGATCTCTTCTAGGGGATGATCCTAGAAAATTCAGCCTGTGGCAGAAGGATCTTGGCATGTCACTCCAAGATACAGAATATGGAAAGCACACACAAGAATTTGTAGCCACGTGGCTGGTTGGCCACTTTTTCCATCCAGAGCTGAGAGGAATAATCCTGACAGGAGGGATATTGCCAAGGTCCTATTCCTAGAGATCACAAAAGTTCACTCTCAAACTGACATGTGAGTGCCATGGGTGGGGGGGAAAGTCTTATGCTATGAATATTTCATTATCAAAGTGAGAAAACGTTTTCCCCTCGAGCAGGTTTTGTCAGCTAGCACTTTTCATCTCCAGCCTTCGCAGCAAAATCCCAGGTTGAATTTCATGCTCCCTGAAATATGTCGAAGGAATTCCCCCCTGCTCACCACAAAGCCACTTTCGTGGTAGAGCATGGAAAGGAAGATGGGAAAAGAAAAATCAAAGATAATTAGAAGGGGAAAAATGAATAAAATATCACTAAGCAAATTCCTGCTGTGGTGCATCAGGGAAATCAAGGAGAGACCCAGTAGCTCAGAGAACTCTTTTCAGCCTAGATTTTTCCTTATGCAGGAAATCTATAGCCAGTAACCCATGGATTAGAAGCAAATTACTTTTAATATAACATGTAAATACAAGAATGATATTTAGTTACCTGACAATTCATACCTGAAGACTTCAAAGCACTTTCTCGCTTTGTTTCTGTCTCTTCCACTTTCACAAATGCAATGTGTAACACTAAAAGTGTCTGTGCACCATTGCCAGCAGATGGACTGAAACAATATTTGGCTGGTTGAACACTTGCCTGCTTATTTTACACGTGATTATCTGGTCTGTCTGAGCACTGCTCGTGCACGTGTGTCCCAGAACATTTGACACACTGCAGCACCCACAATTTTAAGGGGAATTTAAAGGGAATGGACCAAGCTTAAATTTTCTATATAGTTCAGTTTTTGAAGCAGTCTTGGATAAAAGAGATTTGCTCTAACCTCTAAAAGGGTACCAAAAATTGCTCATTTAGACATCAAAACTGTGAATAGCTCATATCAACCTTTTCTTTTTTTTTCCCACTAGAGAAAAGCTTTTTTAATAATCATAAGCCGATAATTTTTTGAAGTTTCAGTTAGCTTCTTATATGTAGATTTAAGAAAATGCTTGTAAAGCTTGAAACATAAAGTTACTGCATCAGATGTGGGGGGGAGCAATTCTAACTAAAATAAATTAAAGGATGCTTTTATCTAGAAGAAATATACACTGACTTAAATCTTCCAGTGTATAAATAATGTAATTATCTATTATTTTGTAATTATCTGTTGTTTTGTAATTTATAGTTCAGTGATGGTCATTTGGATTTCTTTTTCATTTAAAACCCCTTTTAAGTCTTAAAATTAAACAGTCAGGGTGGTCAAAATGAACAGAGAAGGTGCATTTTAAAAAAATAAAAATGAGGACAGCTATTATTACCATAAAATAAATTTCAAGGAAAAACATCCAAAAAGGAGGTGTGGCTTCCTCTGGAAATGTATCAGGCACAGGAGAAATGAGAACTCAGAGCTTCTCCTCTTCTGATTTCCAAGTGATCATAAGGTTATGGGGACCTGTCAGTTTTTGTAACATCCCTGGTATAATTACATCAAACTCATCTGGTGAAATCTGAATGTAAATTACTTCTTCACTTAATAAGAGGATTTAATTAAAGTTGTTCTCGGTCATTGTGACATATTTCTTAGGGAAGGTTTGATATTATATATATTTTAAATCGTGCTTGAGTTTAAAAAAAAAGAAAAGGAACTGTTGAAAAGGAATTTTACATCTCAGTGATTTTTAAGAATGAACTTCAAAGAAAGCAGGAAAAATAAGTATTCTTGTCCTGACTGCAGCTATAAATGGTTGGGATCTTTAGTCATGGTAAATGAGAACAGGCGCAGGGATTTATGAATTGAGGTATCAGCCAGCCAATTAGCTGTAGAAATAACATCCTTCCCCTCAGGATGGAGTCATCCCTTCCCAGTTATAGCAGCTCAAATGTCAAACACGTAGTAAATGTTGTGAATGAGAAAAACTCAACATCCTTTTGCCTTATTTTAAACAAAACCAGTTCGGTTTGTTTTGTTTTGCCTCTGTTTGTTTGTTTTTAGTAATTATGTTGCTCCATCACCCAGTGCAATTTCCTGCCTCCTCTGACGTGGACAGTGGTGCTGACAGGGGAGGGAGCCAAAGAATTCCTCAAAATTATTAGAGAACACTATAATGTTTGGCTACTAATTTTTTCCACCCATCACTGAATTTCTATATTTCTTTTAAAGAATATTTTATTACTGAATATATTTAGTGGTATGTATTTCCTTTAATAAACCTTCAGGTAATGAAAGGCAAGAGAGGCAACTATAACAGGAATTGCTGTAGCTCAACACTTGCAAACTTTTTGCAGAAAAAAAGGATGACATGTAAGAAGTAATTTCTTTATTCAAGCGACTACTTAACAGGTCACCAAAACCTCTTGACATCTCAAGGAATGGTTACGTGTCCAATTTCTTATTCCACATGCCCACCCCTTCCCCCCAGTCTGTATTGATTGGTCTAATATAACATATGACCATATCCTATGAGCCTCATCTTCTTATACTTTCAGAATATCAAAGCTGAATCATTATCCCTCCTTTAAAAAAACCACAGTACTTTTAAAATGCTTTAAGAATTCCAACATGCTTCTTTGCTGTAAAAAGAAACACGCTTGGAAAAAAAAAATGTGCTCAGATGAAAAGGTTGGTAATGTTATCATTAAAATCTTACTGAAAAGGAAAAAAAAAAAAGGGCTTGTTTAATTATAAAGCCTCCAAAGTAAAACCAGCTTTTTGAAAAAACCCAACACAAAGATAATAAGCTATAACTGGAATCCAACAGTAGACCCTTTTCAGCTAGAAATAAGATGCAAATGTTTAACAGTAAGAGTAATTAACCATTGGAATAAGAAGCATTAAGACGAAGACAGGATGTTTCCTAAGAGGTATCATTTACTTTAGCCATATTTATGGAACTGGAAGCAGGAATTAATTCAGGGAAGTGCATCCATTAGATGCCATGGATGAGTCAGCAACATCTCAGAAACGGCAGCATCAATCTTCCCATGAAACTATCATGTAGCACTTTGTCTATTACAAGCAGATCGTTGACCACAGGCATTAATATCTGCCTTGCTCTGTATTGTAAAATGTCCTGGAACTAAGCTGATAATGACCTAAGAAATTCAGACGGGCTCTGAATCACACCACCTTCACCATAATTTTTCCTAGCTAGGAACACTTATAAAAACCACGTTCCTGTTAGGCTTGTTAGCATCAAGTGATGGCTATATTAACAAATCTCTCTTATTTAAGGGTAGCTGTCTGCTTCTCCTCCCAGAATGAGGCATGAGTAATGCCACAGCAAAAACCCCCAAACCAAACAAAAAACAATCAAAAAAAGGGGAAATGGAGAAAAACCAATCCTCCTCACCACATGTTACACTGTCACAAGCACAGGCCTAAAGTTTGTGCCCCTACTACTTAATATAAGATTTTTGGGGACTATTAAGGTTGGTTTGATTCACTGTTCATGTACCAGAGCAGAGACAGATCTAAGTCTTGAGTGCAGCAACAACAAACAGAGTTTTCTAGGCTGTGGCTGTGGGATGTGCCATTATTCCCCTTCTGAGCTCTCCTTGTCAGGTGCTTCAGGCCAACCCGAAATGCTGTGACTCATTATTGACCCCCAGTGACAACTAGCAAGTTTTTAAAACAAAAAATGCATACAGTATCATGGATGTAACTGGTAAGGGTTGCACCCAAAGCAAAGAGTCACACACCTCTGTTACTCATCCTCCCTGTCTCTCCTGGAGGTTTCCTAAGACATCTGCACTGCCATGTTCACTGCAGAGAAATCAAAAACATCCTCAAGTAAGGACATCCAACATGTGATATAATCAATTAGGCAGCTAGCCTCAATCTAACCAGATTCCTTTAAAATAATACTTCAGTTCAGAGTAAGACCTTCCTATCTCAGTCACAGAAACTTGGATCCGTGGATAAGCTTAAATAAGTTATTATTGTAAATCAGGACAAAGAAGTTGTGTTAAAATGGAATTTATTTAAGCTACTAGTCAACAAAAACCTGCAAAACGGGAGTAATGGCTTTAAATTCTTTTTCCCCCATGACAAACTTTTACATATCTGTGCAGAAACACAGGATGAAACAAAGGCCAGTCAAAACAAATAATACAAAACAGACTGTGCCCCTTTTCCAGACACCTTTATCCAAGACCAGTGGCTCCCCTCTGAAAGGAGAAGTTAATATGCTGACAAACACAGGATGCAGGCTGGTATTACCAACCCTGAAACTGAGAGTTCAGCTGAGTCAGGAGCTGCCCTTTCATTTACCAGCAGTGGGAATCATCCTGCAGGACCTGCCACTGCTATTGCTGCCCACTGGCATGGGAGGCTGCAAAGCAAGACTCCATTGTTTGGGCCCAAATGAGGAGCCACGAAATCATCTGCATAATATGAGCATTTTAATTACTATTATTTTCATTTTTTTGACAATATAGAGGGCCTACAGATACAAAAAGTTTGAAGCAGCACCTTCAAATTCCTTCTGTTCACTGCAGAGGAATTATTTTATACGCAGGTACATCATCAATGTTGTTAATTTGGGAATAAAATTACTTTCAGACTTCAGTAGCAATATTGATGCTTCCTTTTCATTCGTGTAATCAGACAGCTGAGTTCCAACTGCAGCAACATGCGCCACTAAATAAGATTATGCTTGCAATTTCTGATATTATTGATGAGTCTGAGTTTCTTTTAGTATGATACTTATAACTTTTATTCACATTATTTCATTACCTGTAATGGAGGATAATCAGAAACAGGAACAAATAGTGGATTTCTATTCTCCTTTTTTTTAAAAACAAGACTTTATCATGACAGTCACTTTATTTAACATCATCCTTTGACATGAGATCATTGTGCTGAACATTACAGAGAAGTGCCTTGTGAAGGAGCAATTACCCTGACTAAATGGATTTCTAAGCAGATTCAAAGAGAAAGATAACAATAAGCAGTGAAATGCACATTAGTGAAATAAAGCTAAATCGAATAAGGATTAGAAGATGCTGAATGATGCTCAAATAGCTCAGTATTCTAACTGCTTAATTAAAAAATGGTTCTCATGCTCAAGAGATTGCATTGCATTATAGGATGCTCAAGGTTGACTGATGGGGTCGCTCTGTACCCGGTTCCTCCAGCTGTGACTGGAGCATCAATAATCAAAGGGGAGGCCATGGTAACAGCAAAAGAATTTGAGTTATGCTCAGTGCACTATCACCCCGAGGATAAATCTGGAGAGAAATGGGGACCCCTGTCTTGCAGCAGCCCTTGGATGTGGCTTGGCACAGAGGTGGCTTCATGGGGGCTTGGTGGCAGCAAGGGTGGTGGATTGCAACGCTGCGTGGAGCACAGGGACCACATCTCATTTCACTCCAGCAAGCAATGCCTGTGCTGGGATGTAAGACATACTGAGTTCATCAAATCATGGAATGGTCTGGGTTGGAAGGGATCTTAAAGACCAACTCATTCCACCCCCCCTGTCATGGGCAGGGATACTTTTCACTAGACCGACCCAGCCTTGAACCCTTCCAGGGACGAGGCATCCACAACTTCTCTGACAACCTGTACCAGTGTCTCATTACCTCCACAATAATGCATTTCTTCTCAATATCTAGTCTAAACCTACCCTCTGTCATTTAAAAGACATTCCCTCTTGTTCTATCGCCACATGCCCTTGTAAACAGTTCTTCTGATTTTTGTAGGCTACCTTCAGATACTAAAAGATCACAATAAGGTCATCCTCAAGCTTCCTCTTCTCCAGGTTGATGCCTAGGTATTTCTCCTATGAAATGAAATGCCCAACATTATCAACTTTAATGTATTGCACAAGTTCCAAAGCCTTAAAATTTGATTACATGAACTGTAATATTTAGCGAGCATTTGTAAAAATGTCATACAGCTGAAGAAAGGGCTGCAAAGTTTCTTTCAGGTGGTCTAGGACTACAGTTTTCACTGCACAAGCATTTCTTATCTTTCCCTACAAATTTGTCTTTTTACTGATGGAGAAAACCTTACTTGTGACACTATCCCATTTTTCAGGATACACATTGACAAAATAATAATTTCTTTAAAGAGGTAAAGCAGCACTTGATATATTTTAGGAGTTTCTAAATTTGTCTTATGAATTTTCGTCAGACTAGCCCAAGGTGCATAATCCATTTGTATTGTAGCCTCCACTTTAGCACAAAGCAGGGTTGGATGGCCAGCCTGAGAAAGATTTGAATAGAAATTGGGTCTAATAGCATGGAGCAGAGTAGCACTTTAGAGACCAAAAGTAGCATTTGGGACAACAGCCTGCTCTTACTCAGTTTTATAACTCTTTGATTCTGAGGCTTTGGGTTGTCTGGCACATACAGGGTTTAGTCACATCAGCCTTGTGCCCAGAGCAGCTGAGCCTCCTGACACAAAATGTCCAGTTGACAAGTAAGGAATTGGGAATTCAAGCTCCAAGGCCAAGTAAGGATTAACGCTCTAACTTCTCTGATCTTGTTTTGACTCACCAGCTACTGTAACAGAGGAGAGCTACTGGCTCCTGAGACAGCTCTGTCATGAGCTTTATTCCAGAGATTTTCTTGCAAGACTGCTGGGTTGGTTTGATGTTGCAAGAAATTGGCAGACCACAGAACATCTGTGTGACCTTGGTCCAAGTTTAATGGAGAAGAGAATGCCAAGAGACCCTGCATGGCCACCGACCTCAGTGCAAGTTTAAAACCAAGCTTGTTATTGGAATTGATGGGAGTGAAAGTCATGGTGTACCTTGAAGGAGAAGCAAAAACTGCTCAAACCAAAGAAACTGAAGAGATTTATGCAGCTGACGTAAAGCAGGGCCAGGCTTTTACGCTTGCTGTTAATTTACACAAAACAGCTGTTCTGTAGTCATAATCAGGAAGCTTTAGGATGCCTTTGTAAAATTAGACTTTGGGATACACTGCAAAACCTCAGAAGTGAACACTCAAAACACTAATTATTCAATCACTATGAAACTGTGTTCCCTTCCAAGAGAGAACATTTTGTTTGACATGCCAGCTCAAGGCTTCTGTGTACTTGGCTGCGCCGATGCTCGTGAAATTACATACATTGGAGGTTTGAATAACATACAACAGATTAGCTAGGAATTGGAAAGCATTGTTTGAGAATTAATTTCTGACTACAAAAGGCTGAGCTGCGTTGGCAGGCATCCTTGAATTTGACAACTGATGCACAGAGGGCAGGAACAAAACACTTTTTCTTTTTCCTAGGGGAATTTCTCTAAGGGAGTTCTCTAAGAAAGTGTTACAAAAAGTACAATAGCGACAAAGTAGTAACTACATCTCGTTATCAGTGTGAAAGCCAGAAGAGAATTAATTAGAGTCTGTTCTCATTGCTGTTTAAGTCACAGTGGCTTATAGACTCCCTTATCAATCCCCATTCACAGGGTGCATGGCACAGCATTGGAACCACCTTGTCTGTGGCTGTGGGGGGAAAGGAGGGAGAGCGTTTGCTCAGGACCTTCCCCACAGCACTCTGCCGTACTTAAAACAGTGTGATGCTCTTTGCATATCTAAGCACTAATACCAAAATTCCATTCTAAAATACTTTCATTTGTCCAATCAAAATTAATTTTGCATATTGAAACCGCATTTCTGCAGCTGTCATGAGTGCTGAAAGGAGTTTGGTGGGAGAGAAGAAGGAAAGGATGATGGGTGAAAGGGACTGATTTTTGTTTACTCTTTTCCAGGATTATTACAAACTTCTTCCTCTACAAACCTTACTGCGACACCCAACCCTCCCATCTCCTCAGTCTAAGCCACCATTCTCCTGAGACAAGAGGATGACTTTGTAACATATTTCAAGGGAGAGCTTTAAAACATACAGAACCCTTTAATGTCCCAGATTCCATGAAAGAGCATTGATGTCCTGAAAGATATTTTCCTACCTTATTGTTGTTCTCAGGTTTTAGTGGAATCACAGAATGAATATGCGTTTAAACTCTTATTTTAAATTTAGCAAATTATTGAGTCTACAAAGGCAGTGTTCTAAATTTTTAGCTACTTAGACTCCATACCTTAACTTCTTTTCTTCCAGCCAGTTCCAGGTGGCCTTCCCAAATTAAACACCTATGCATAGCTTGACATCACTCCATTCAACTTCTCTAGGGAAGTGTCACCTCCTAATCAGATGGCCCTCACATGGATGGGCAGTAAGACATCTTCCCACCTCATTCCCCCACACAATGTATTCAACCACTATAGACGAATTCTTAAACAGAATAATTCAATACAATGTCTCTAATAAGCCTTATGGGAGCACGGTGAGGCACACACACTCACTGAACTCTACACAGTCCTTTTCTCTAAGCTCAGATTCTCAAGGACACCAAAATAGATCTGATGTTGGCATTTTTCATAATGCAAATCATCAGCCACAGTATTTCTTTTTAAGTATCCAGTAGCTGTCATTCCTTTTGGAAGTGGTGACTAATAGGCAATAGCCATCAACATGAATTAAGTTGATATTAAAGCAGCTCTCAAGTGGGGCTCCAGAACTGTTCCTTACAGATACAGCAGTATTAAGACATTAAGGCAAGTAATCCATTGTTTTAAAGCAACGTAGCGTCATATTCACTCTGCTTCTCACATCACCTCATGTGGGTTCGACATGTAACTCTAATAGAACTTCTTTAAAGAAAAAACCAAAAAAGTAATTTGTAACACTAATTTCTCTGCTCTTCAGAATTTAACTAGGAGTCATTTTTCACATAATGAGATATGGATTCATTGCATCAAGATCACTTATACAGTCAGACAGAAAACTGGGGACAGGATGCTTTTCTCTGAAAAGACATCATCCCAGCAGTTAGGAATGTAGGAATTACATCTCCAAAGTTCTCTGTATGTTCTCATATTACACTCTGGTACATTTTACAGTGATATGGGAATGGATTTGGTGACCTTTTCGGGTGAAGAATCACTTGTTTAAATCTTTCTAGAATTTAAATAGAGAAATTTACATTCACATGGTATATTGCAACCAAATAATAAGGTTTTATGATATGATAATATTTTGTATAATATAATAAACAGTTATATTGCCAAAAGCACAGTACCTATACTTGGGGCTAAATTCTCAGAAGAGCTCAGTTGTCCCTTTGGATGCACAAATTGCTCTTTCCTTTTTACCCTCCCTCCTTTTTCAGACAGGTTTTAAAATCCTAGTCCTTGGTACTTGGTATTCAATATAGATTTGGAATATGGAATACTCAAGATCATAATGCCCAGGATCAAATACTTTTGGACCTGATCATTGTGAAAAAGAAGAAACTGGGGCAACAGCAAGGTTGTGTTTAGCTAATTATTTAAAAGCAGGAACTAATACACATTTTAAGACTGAAGTTGAAGGTGTGAAAATGTGCAAGGACATAAGATAGGACAGGAGTGAAGTTATGAAAAGACCCTTTTTTTTCTCCTAAATAAAATGACATTTCAAAATCAGTTGTGTGTCTAAATGACATCATTTATTTCATATGAAGTGACCAAGGCATCTAAGTGAGAGTAGTCATACAACCTGCTCTGTAATTACCCTGGAAAGACACACTCCATTTGCATTAAAGGGCCAAAACATTTTTGCATATCTGATAAATTAGCTTCATGGTTAAATGCAACTTTGAGGGGGTTCCTTTTTTCCTCTTTATATATTATATTGCTATAAACTTCAGTGGATCTCTTTAACAACTTTTGGTCTTGGAAAATGGTAATTGAAAATCAGAGGAGCTGGAAAGAGATTGGCATCCCTTCATAGGCAGGCCCAATCTCCTAGAAATACAAACATTTAGAATTCAGAATAAAATATGAAAGGTCAGTGTCTCCCATAGGATGAGTTTCAAGGGTAACTTTTTAAGCTAATTTGGAAACACTTCATATAGATGTCCAAACTAAAATATTAGAGATGCATGTTTGTTCAGTACACAAATAATTGATAATAAAATTAATACTTTTAAAAATCATGCTTATTGCAATGGAATTAATAGATATGATTACACTGAGGTTTGTATCAAGTTTTTAAACTCTTTTTCTTTTAAACACAAATTCTAGGACATAATTATGAAAAATAAGTATGGGTTTTTTCTTAACAAAAAAGGAAGCACTGTGAGTCAGAAGATCTGGCTCTGGCCCCAGATACATCCTGTGATTAATTGCTCTGAATGCATTCTCTGTGTATCAAGGTTCTTTTTCTCTAAAATGGGAATACTTACCTAACTGAATAGTTCAGGTTTTGGAGTTCAGATCCTTAGTGCGTAGTAGCTGAGGGAATACCTGTGCACATTTCCTGAGCATTGCTTGTGATTCACAGTGATAAATCTAAATTAATGCATTTTTTAAATAGTGCGAAATTATTGTTGTTAAAATAGTTGTCTCGTTCAGATTTACTCTTCGGGCACTTTAGTATACAACAGGAGAGAGAAAACCTCTCAGTTTCCCTGCAAACTGAAATGTTAATTTAATTTCCTGAGCATGCCTTGGAAACACATCTATTTTCCATTCAGGTCACAGTTCAGAGCACACCTTTCTGAAAGCTTTTCTTTAACAGCTTTTCATCTGCTCAAGCCATCACTGCCCAAGAGCCAGCCCTGGTCCTCCCCCATCCCATACCCCACATTGGGATGCAGCAAACAGGGGGCTGCACACCAAACCCAGCCAGAAGGGGCTTCCTGATCCAGTGGGAATTCCTCCTCTCGTGCCAGCACATTTTGGAAGGTAGTGAGGAGCAGGAAGGAGCACCTTTGTGTGCTGCAATACCCAACACTGCCACAAAATGCCGTGGCAAATGCCATTAGTGAAACACACTCAACCAGCAGCACTTAACGAAGCAAAGCAAAGGTAAATGCTAAAGGAAAGCCTCACCCAGGGGCTGTGCAGCCTGGGGCAAGTGGCCTGCAAGAAGGACTTGAAAAGGGCTTATTAAAAAAGACAGAGAATGACTTTTTGCACAGCCAGTGATAGAACAAGGGTGAACAGTTTTAAATTAAAAGAGGTTTAGATTAGAATTTAGGAAGAAGTTGTTTGCTCAGAGGGTGGTGAGGCACTGGAGCAGGTTGCCCAGAGAAGCTGTGGATGACCCATCCTTGGAAGTGTCCAAGGCCAGGCTGGATGGGGCTTGGAGCAACCTGATCTAGTGGAAGGTGTCCCTGCCAATGACAGGGGGGTTGGAACTAGGTGATCTTTAAGGTCCCTTCCAACCCATTCTATGATTCTATGAAGAAGAATGTCCCCATGGAAGAGCAAAAGGGCAATCACAGCTTCTGAGATTTCCCTGGAGCAAAAAAGCAGATGCTGCATCTGCATGGTATCCTGTCAGCTTTATGGGAGTTGTGCATGCAGTGGGCACTTTCCACACATTAATATTGCAGCCATGGGATTAGTATCACAGGAACAGAAACTTAGACATTTTACCACACCCTAAATGCTGTGGCATAAACTAATGACTTCTGGAGTAGTGTGTTTCTTCATATGTCCAGTGCTGGCTGACTGGAAGTAAAGAATATAAGATCTGATACTAGCTATTATTTGAAGACAAGAATTTTTTTTTGTGGGTGTTGAATTAAGTTTCTAGTGAGAATTAGAGCTTTTTGTAACTATGAGAGAGTTTGATTTAAAGTACAGGATGTGTATAAAGGTCATAAGAGAAAAATGAGGCAACTGTAGATTATGTATTATTTATGGATATGGATAGGAATAAATATTCATAATTCAAGGAAAACAGATAACATGGGGCTAAGTTATTGAGTGTTGTCTACTAAGAAAAAGAAATAGTCCTTTTAAATGAAGAGAGATTATTCCTTCCCGTATGTGTAAAGACAGTTAGAAAAGTGTGATTTGTTTGACTGTGACTCATCCCTTCAACATTTGACGGATATGAATCAGATGACCTTCCCCTGGGAGCATATGCTGAAAACAAACTGAAGTTTCTGATTGTTTAGAAGTCTTCAAAGATAGTTCTTGCAGTCAACAGGATCATCTTCATTTAGTGCTCATTTTGCTTGCATTTTCTTTTCTTATCAGCCACAGTCAATAAGTATTATTCCCTGTTAATGACTTACTTCTCCAGTACAGAGTGAACAAGGTACTTAAACAGATAATTCACTGGACCAGAGGATGGGAAATCATGGAAGGAGAAGGACTCCAGCTAAGAGTGTTGATGGTTGACTTGAGAGTACTGTGCCAGAAGAGGAACATCTGAGGCCACCAAGTCTGTGTGAGAACACTTGAGCAAACCAGTAAATTGCCCTGTGAAAAGGTCTGATCTTCAATTCATGGACAAGTCACTTACTGAGAAGTCTCCCTGGAAACCTGTTTTAATTTTTATGAAATGTTCTCCATCCACCTAATGGACAATGGCAAAGTTGATTTGTAACCACTCCAGCTCCTCTGAGGCATTTAGCTGACCTTGGGAAGAGGTCAAAGAGTCAGAGCAAGAAAGCTGCCAGTAATGAAAAAAATAATCCTTTAATTCCCACAGTTGCTATTTTGTCTTTTACACTTTCTGAAAGTCAGCCTACCCTAGTCGATAAATCTGATTACAAGTCAACCACAGAAAATTTGAGGCTCAGCTTGGTATCTCCCACAGCAGTGAAGAATGCAGCTGTGGGCCTGAAGAAACCCATGAGAAGGACAATTTGCATTCAATAGGCAGCCACTCATGAGCACTTCCATAGGGTTGCTCACATCTGTGTGGCTCTGGATATATACCTTGCACCGAAAGAACTAAATCCCAGCTGTCCTATGAACTGCACAAGGCTTTCCAGCTCTCTCAGTGACATTTTATATACCCTTGTTCATAAAAGACAAAGTATTCTTCTGCCTTAGTTACCTCAATTTAAAAATTAAGATCTCCAGAAATGGAAGCAGAGCCTAAAAAGATTTTATGATGACGACTGATTCCCAAACAGTAAAGTGCTGACATTTCTCTCAGAATGTTGGGGGGAAATTTGAGAACAGTAACCCTGAAACAAACCTCAGAGAAATATGGAGGGCTAATGAAAAGTGAGTTTATGATGAAGTGTGGCCAGGGAAATGAGGAAACCCTGTTTGCATTCACCCTTGCCAAGGCAGGGGACCAAAGGCTCCATGTGGGATTTGGGCATGCTGCAGTTCCCAGGGAGGTTTGCTCAACCTGTGCTTGCTGATGTGGATGCTGCACAATCTAATCTTGGCTGCAGTTTGGCAAAATTAGAGGTGCCAAAAACCAGTTGTCCGTGTATCTGAAAGGAGAAATACAGAGCAGGCAGAAGAATTAAGATGTATACAGCCCTATGGTGCAAAGGAGAGAGGGCAGTTTTGCCTAATTTGGTGGGGAAAATATACCTGACAGTGAGATGTCCTGGACTGTATCCTCTCTCAGCTCTGAGGGATACAGAACCATCTCTCTTCCTTTAGATCTTTAAATTGAATGGACCAAAATACCAAGAAAGATGCTCTTGGAAGGAGATTTCTTCAAGCAGGAAGATGCACAAATGTGAGCGTTCTTCACTAAGATTGATGAAAAAAAGAGATGCGCAAGATTTGACAACGAAGGGTAAGGATGCTGGTTAATGAATTATTCCAAAAAAATTACCAGGGATTTTCCACCGCTTTACAGAAATGAGAAAACACACTATTAGTTATTCCTCTTTGACAATTCATGCTAGTACAAATCCCAGAGCATCACTTTGTTAGGCCTATCTCCCCTCCTTTTTGACAGATTACAGCAGTGCCTCAGCATGTTGCTAGAAGCTGATGAGGTCTCGCAGGAAGCCCAGAAACAGAGTACCGTAAGAGATGGGGAAACATATAAATAATTTACAGCCAAAATAATGTTGAAGAGACTTCTTAAATTAAGATTCAGGAAATTCAGAAGCAACAATTTGAAACATAAAGATAAAATATTAAATGATGGGTTTCTTTTGCCTTTCAGATCCTTGTGTCCACTTCCTACACTGCCTTTTGCTCCCTCCCACTGTGTGGCTGAACTACAGAGCAAAACTAAAGTTTTTCATAACATCAAAACACCTTTTAGAAACCTCCTTAAGAGGAGCCTTGATCTTACAGATGACAGGGTGTTCTTTTTGAAGAGAGAATGGATGTTTACATTGGAGGATTACATTGTCATGAATGCAAAACTCACCCAAACACTGAATATTTTTCTGCAGGTGGTGAATTTGGTTAATGTAACTGCATCCGTATCTCCATCTTCCAGTAACATCCTAACATCCTGTGGCTCTGCACAGCTGACACCTATGTGCTACATGAGGAAGGGCAGTAGTATAATTAGGTTTCTGAACATGAAGAAACTGTGTAAGATATATTCAGCTTCTTCCATCTCTGTTTGCCCAATTACTTGGGATGCAGTAGCACTTACAGAAGAGAAGCCTTCCCTCCCTGACTGGGTATAGAATAATATCACTGGGTATGGAATAATATCAAAAGCTCGTGTAACCTTATTTGCTCTGAGAGAGACTTGCCAGCAAAAGGTTTACCTAAAGGGACTGTTAAAAAAAGAAATCCACTTGTAGTGGACTTAGCATAAAATTGACACACTGCAACACATTCCCACTAGGACACTAATTACCTGATCATGCAATAATCAAAAAGGAGCTTTTAACTTCAGATGAGTGCTGAAGTGTGTGCAATAACCTAATTTTAGATTATATACTAGCAAACACAGCACAGTTCTGGGTTTGGTATTGTCAAATTGTTACCCAACCATAGTGGCTGGCAGTGTTTTGACACAAAGGAAGGTGGCACTCTTCCAGACAGTGCCCAGGCAGGGGCTGATATAGAACATGGACTTCTGCTGGTGGCTTGGGAGCCCAGTCTCCACTTCTTGTCAAGAGGTTACTGCTCAGTGACAGTCACTATAAAGGAATAAAGCAGGTATCTACATCTATGCACACAGCTTTGTTCTACTGCCTACATGCTCCAAAGAAAGCAGTGGCCTTTTGGAGCAATTGGCTCAAACTCTCTCATGGTGAAAAGTGCAGAGAAACCAGGAGAGCAAGGTCCGTATTTGTTCATTTTACTCCTGCAATTCCTACTCACTTGCTCATCTAGACTTAGCCCAGCTCCTTCTTCATGCAAACACCCAGTAAGGCTTGTATTTGTATAGGAACTTTTGAATCTAACAAAAAAAATTGGGTTACAAACTCACATGCTCACACCAACACCAAAAAGGAGACATGGGATTCAGAAGAAGAATCATGTGTCTTCCAAGACACATGAACACAGATCACTGGACTTCTTCTCTTTCAAAGTCCCATACAGGTAGTTTGGGACTTCAGAGAAGTACCAGTCTCTCATTTATTTATTGGCAAGCACTGGTAGCCTGGTCAGACCATTCAGAAGGTCTGTGATGAAGCACCTTCCAAAAAAATCTGTAGTGAGAATTACTGCTCCAGTTGCTCTTTAGTGACAGACGTATTATTGCTTGGCCAGGCAGAATTTGCCCCACTCCCTACATTAGCAGGGCACAGAAGTTCACTTCTAGTCTGCAAGAATGAGAGTGCATTGGTTAGCTGAGTGCCACTGCTTAACTAACTTGCCCTCTGCTCACTTGAAGCAGGGTGAGGGGATCAAGTTTGTTTCTGCTTTATGAATAAGACACCGATTAACCTTTCATTTTAGTTGTTGGAAAACTTGGCATCTCTGCTGCCAAGCAGTGCTGGACAAGCACAATAACTTTATTGCTTATGGGCCAAATGAGGCTCAGCTCACAGGCAGTCTCTGTTGGTGTTAGATTGAAACACTAAATTAGTTTCCATTACTTCAGACCATTGTTTACTTGGGAGAACTCTCTGAACAACTAAATCAAGCTCTCTTCCATAGGCTTTAGCTTATTTGTTGGATGGGGCTTTGAGCAATCTGGTCTAGTGAAAGGTATCTCCACCCAAGGCAGAGGGGTTGGAACTGAATAAACTTCAAGGTCTCTTCCAACCCCACCCATTCTATGATTCTGTGATTCTTATTTTGAATTATAGGAACGCAAATAATTAAATACAAGCATGGCTGATGAAAACTGAAGTGAGAACAATGGAAAAGAGGAAACCTACATTGCTCCTACGTTTCCTTGGAAAGTGAGAAGATTCCTGCACTCCTGCTACCACTTACTTGGCTAACGAAGTGAACTAAAATGGTTTCTAAAGGGTCTTTCCTCAGGCAAAGGCTAGGTTGGCTACAGCAGAAGGTTGTGTTCAAAAAGCTTTTGGCAGATAGCACAGTTAAGAGAGTGCAGCAGGAGAACCCCTACAATTACTGACACTTTGGAGCATCAGACTCATAATAGTGAAAATGTTTGACAATGTAATTAAAAAGATATACCAATAGGCTGCAATTTCAGCCCATGTCGTGAGAGGTTAGGGAGCATACACTGAATCCAGAGTCAGATGGAGATGTGGTATTGAAGATGAAAATGGTAGTGGGTAAAGACTATATTGAATTTTTTTAGAAGGAGGTCAGAGCAAGAAATGTGAAGTGAATAAAAAGAATTAATGTTTAATAAAGTAAACCTGTAACCTTTGAAGGCATGAAACAAACACAAGCAATTTCCAGAGGTCAGAAAGTTAGTTTGCTCAACTCAGGTCATGTCTATGCTGTCCAACAAAGGTGAACTCTTAACTGGAGTTAGTTAAATTGAGTAAATATCCTGGCAAAGACAGGATAGTTTGTAATTTCCCTGTGAATCATTGAGCTGAAGTTTCCTATTCTGTGAGCTTTTGACTCAACCTGGTAAATCATACAAAAATTACATCATGCTTCATTGTCAGTATATTGTCTACCTGAAGTTAAAATCCACAACTTTTCACAAAGTAAAGACAAAGCTCCAGTGGAAGACAAAGAGGGAGCTTCTGCAGAGACTTAGATAAGTACTAAGTGGTCTAATTTTTAAATTCTTAACCAGATGTGAGCACCCACACAAATATATAAGTTTTGTATAAGGCTAGCTCTGGAAAAACCTAGGCTTTAGTTTTGGTTTTGCTGTCAGTTCAGTGTGAGATCATCAAGTCCTTTACAGCTTGATGGTCCACTGGAGATTAAGGTGCTCTTAATCTACCAACTTCTAGTAAAGCCATTTCTTC
Organism: Campylorhamphus procurvoides; assembly: GCA_013396655.1. Taxonomy (NCBI): domain Eukaryota; kingdom Metazoa; phylum Chordata; class Aves; order Passeriformes; family Dendrocolaptidae; genus Campylorhamphus; species Campylorhamphus procurvoides. The sequence goes on along the minus strand of WBMV01002743.1, from coordinate 233,367 downwards.
TGGTGCAAAGTAGCAAAAATGTCCTGTGTGAGGAAGCAGCCTGTATTTGGTAAGTGTAGAGACAAAAGGTGTTCCTAGCACCATCTGTGGCCTCCTAGCACAGCACGAAGATGCCAAACATTCTTTCAGGAACATGTATCTACAAGAAATAATATAAAGTAATGGGGAAATGCTTGGCTAGAAAAGCACTGATGTTGGTATGCTGAGCTGTGTAAAGCTAAAAACTGGCATTACAAGGTGTAGTAGTAAATAACAGGGTTATATTAAAAAAAGATATGTACTATGAGAAACAATGCTAGTCTCAAGTATTCAAAAATCTCTAATAAGATAGCAAAAGAAATCACAGAAGTCACTTAAAAATCCAAGCGTTATATCAAGGAATAAATACCCAGTTCTAATTCACTTCTAATTTTCTGCATATTTTAGCAATGTTTTTCAGCTTTTATTGAAACCCTGCATGCCAGAACTTCTTAAAAAATATAGTTGATATTCTTATGAAGTTCCTTGATTCTGGCACCTCATTTGAAAGTTTAGATACCACTGTTCTGAGTTTTGCCGTAAAACTCACTCTTGTCAAACCAACTGGTGTATGTTAACACTGTGGAGTCATGTTTTTCCAGCCTGAGGTTAGAAAACAAAACAACCTAACTCAGAAATAAAATAAAATAAATAAAATAAAATAAAATAAAATAAAATAAAATAAAATAAAATAAAATAAAATAAAATAAAATAAAATATTAATGGTTCCCTCTGACAGGGGAAAGGAAGCCTCATTCTAACTTGTGATGTCCAGTTTATGTCCTAATATCTCTCATTTCTTTCTGTACAAGACCCCTGAAATTGAGGCTTTTTTCACACAGTCAGAGCTTTTATCCAAACTCTTTTACTATCTCAAATATTGCAACATCCAACCCTGACAAATGCAGCCTTGGCTCACTCATCTCTACCCTGAATGATCCACCCAGATAATTTTTCTGACCTGCCTGCCCATGTTGCTTCACCTTTGCATCGGTTATTCTGGCTACTCCTCTTACCTTCAGCCAGCGTGTCAAACCTAAACCACTCCCTCTGACTGCTCTGTTTGGCTCTCAGCTTTTATTCATTGAAGAATATCCTCTGCCATTTACCACTAGGTATGTTCTCTTTCATGCTGTCTACAAAACCAGAAGGTGGGCTGCCAATGTGCCTAATTCCAGCCTGCCATGCTGCCAGCACTGTGTTGTATCCTGGTATATACAATCATGGAACTATTAAGGTTGGAAAAGACCTCTAAGGTCATCATATATCACACCATCTCACCTCACGAGCATTTTGGGGAAGGGGTTTTCTCTCTATTTTATATTATACCAGTTTTGGATCCTGCTCCACTTAAAACTCCTGAGCACTACCATCATAGGAAATATATGTAATAACAATAAATTATTTAAGGGAGTCTACTGTTAAGTAACTGGAGACTTCCAGAATACAAACTGATGCAGTAACGTGATAATAGGTAATGCTCTCTCCTTTACTGGAGACCAGTGCAGAATGGAGCTCCAATACCACCACTGTAAGCCAGAGTGAGCATAAATAACTTTGTGCAATAATGCTTGTAAACCCCTTAAAATCCTTACAGAGGGTTCTGTAGGAGCACAAAATGCTTGGTGCTTATTAAGGACAGGGAGCAGTTGGAAGTTTTTAGTTTTATGCTTTATGTTTTCTGGCTAAAAACACCCATCCTTCCCGAGTGCAAGGCCAGGCAGAAGGTATTGGGTCCCAATGAGAAAGGTATGCACCTGAATCAGAGCCAAACTCTGTGTAGCTGTAGCTTCTGTTCAGCAAATACTTATTTTGCAAACTGCATAAATATAGTACTTCAAAAATCAGAATGGTGGCCACACATCCATAGTGAGGATTTGATACTAAATTATTATCTAGATGTATATTTAGTGCTTATCCTTGAAATCTGTCTGCCACAGCTGATACTTCTCCCTCAGAGGATTTTTCATAAATGTTATTAAGAAAATAAAAATAATAATAAAAAAAAAATAAAAAGTCTTTTACATTGATGGAGAAGTGCATGTCTTTGTGACTAAAGCAAAACTAGCCAGCACCAAAGTGTTGAGCTTTTTAGTTACAACAAAATCCTTTGGTCTTAAATTTACTTATCTTTCTAGGGGATGAAAATAGTCTTATGTTGCTTTAATAACTTACCATTTTTTGAGACTCTGATGCTTATAAAATGGACTTCATTATTTCATTTGAAAAACAAAAAATTAAAAAAATAACACACCACATAGCTACAGAAAGCAGAGGCTGAAGTTACAAAGTTCTTAAGACTGAGCACTCAATCTCATCCTTACCTTCTTAGCTTACATTTAGGTTTCAAACATTCACCCTATTTCTGAGACATTTGAACTCTGGCATTACAGTATGAGTTAAGATCCTGCAGGGTGTAAGGCTGAAAATCATTCCCTTGGAAACACATTTGCCTCAGAGTGTAATTTCTCCTTGGATGGAACTTCTTGTTGAGCTTCTTCAGCCTTGCCAAATTGGAACCTGAGCAATGCTGTGATGATGATATTGAGATGATCCTTTACTTAAATCTAGTTAGGGCAAATTAAACTTGAAAGGAGAGAGGTGTAGGATGCTGCGCCAAGTAATTTGCTCAAGGTACTGAGCAGATAAATGAAGCACCTGTTAAACCCAGGGATGTACTAATCTTTGAATGGATGTGCATAGTCTTCATGGATGTGCCATTATGTTCTCCACACAGTCAGGTAAGGCAGTGTTATGGTTTAAGAAAGGATTTATCCAGTTTGGTACTCCCACTACAAAGGTTTCCCTCCCCGCTGCTCTCCCATGGGAGGCACAACAGGCAGAGATCGTAGGCTGGGATAAGAACAATTTACTGCAAACAGCCATGAGATAAGAAAATGAACAGTAATGCACTTTGTGGAGTGGAATTGTCACTGCACATACCTGTCTGCATTACACCTCTTCCTCCCACTCATTAATGCCTATGTCAGAGAATATTTGGAATCTCTTTGTGGGTATAAGGTTGGAGTGCTTGGAACCTCTACCTGCATGCAAGGTGACAGAAACCTGAGATGATGCTTGAGATGGAGAGGATGGACATAGCAAATGTATGGAATGAGGATACCCTGCAAACATGTTACAGAGTGTGCCAGTGTTTGCCTGATATCGAGCAGACAAAACACAATCCTGACTGGTGGCTTCAAGCTCCATCAGGCACAAGTGAGGCAGAAAGCCAGAGGAAGACCACAGCTCCTGAAAAACCAGTCAATCATGTTTCTGACAAAGGCAGCCAGTGGGTAGTCCTGCTCCCCTATGGCTGAGCAACAAAAATTCATCCCATGCTGGGAAATAAGACACAGGACTTTCTCATGAAGAGAGCATCATGTAGATGCCTTGCAGAGGGATCTAGATAGGTTGGAGAATTGGACCATGATTAATGGGATAAAAGGTGACAAGTCCAGGTGCTGGATTCTGCACCTGGGATGGAGTAACCCTGGGCAGAAGTTTAAACTGGGAGAGGAGTGGCTGGAGAGCAGCCCTGCAGACAGAGACCTGGGGTGCTGGCCAGCAGCAGGTCAGGAGGAGCCAGCAGCGTGTCCAGGCAGCCAGGCATCCCAGAGGGCATCAAACACAGCTCAGCCAGCGGGGAAAAAGAGATGAGGTGATTATTCCACTGAGTTCAGTGCTGGTGTGGCCTCACCCTGAGTGCTGGGGCAGTTCTGGGCCCTGCAAATTGGATGGGAAGGTGCTGGAATGCATCCAGAGAAGGGCAGAAATCTGGTCAAAGGGTTGGAAGGAATGTCCTGTGAGGAACAATTGAGGACTTTGGGCTTATCTAGATTGGAGGAAAGGAGGCTGAGGGGTGACCTCATTGCTCTCCATAGTTTCCTGAGGAGGGTGAGAGGAGAGGGAGGTGCTGGTCTCTTCTCCCTGGGATCCAGTGATGTGTGGGAGTGGTTCAAAGCTGCACCAAGGAGAGTTCAGACTTGACATGAGGAAGCATTTCTTTACCAAGAGGGTGGTCACACACTGAAACTGGCTTCCCAGAGAGGTGGGCAATGCCCCAGGCCTGACAGTGTCTAAGAGGTGTTTGGACAATGCCCTTCATGACATGTTTTAACTTTTGGTCAGCCCTAAAGTGGTCAGGCAGTTGCACTAGATAAGCATTGTAGGTCTCTTCCAAATGAAATATTCTAATCTACTCTATCAAGTTTATAAACAACAGAATAACAGACATAGCATTGCCTATCTACAGCTCCTGTGTCTACAACTGTCATTAACTGCAAATGTTTCTTAAAATGAATACTATACGTAAAACACAGCATGAAGTGATGGAAATAAAGGCCAGCAATCATTTTGGTTCCTTACATCTTTTATTTACATTCCTCTCTTTCTCTGTGTGCAGATATAAGTGCACATATGCAGATACTCAGCCCCTACATCTGCATGGAATTCTGTTCCCAATCCCATCTAGTCTACAGCATCACATCTCTAAATGGCAAAGGTAAGACATTTTAATCAAACCACATCTTTTATCTCCATTTCCAGTGAGATTTTATTGGCACTGCTGAAGGTGTTTGACCACAACTGTTTCTCTTGTCCTTTGTCATACCCTCTTTCCTCACAATAGCCTCAGTTCCACTGGCACAGAGGCCTTTTTGTCCACACACATAAGACTTGCAGAGACACTGTACTTCCCTAGATTAGTGTTAGCACAGTCATATTCCCTCATTTCCCATCTGATGGGTGTAGGGATTTGTCAGAGGATAAAATGATTTGCAATAAAGTTATTCAGTGCCACTGAGCACATGTCAAATCATGGCCTAGACCATTGAAATAGTCTATTATGGCACTTTGAACAGCACAAACCAACTTTGAAACACATTTGTGTATGCACAATTTGCCTTAGATGATCACCTAATGATTGAGCTGTACAAGGAATCTTTTGTCTTGTCCTGCTGCTTTCATGTTATATTACCTAACTTACTCAATTATTAGTTTACCAGATCAGGTTTCTCTCGCTTTCATTATTTACAAAGGTTCAACCTACAGGGTAAAAAAATACAACAAAAAATCTGAGGAATTGAAGGCCTGAGCCTGGAAGAGGACAAAGTAGCACCTAATCCGAGGCCCATCTCATCTTGGCATCCCTTCCCATTCATCCACAAAGTACTCTGGGAGACAGACAGAGAGATGCTGGCAGAAAAATAGATAATATTTCATTATTCCTTTGATGTTTGGTATTTAAGCAAACCATGGCAAATGTCCCAATGGAAGCAGGACTGCAAGCCCAGGACTTTTCTTGGTAGCACAGGGAAGGGCAGCATGTAGTGACACCAGCACAGTGGAATGCTGTCACAGTGTCAGTACAGTGGAATGCTGTCACAGTGTCGGTCCAGCAAGGATGGCAGCAGGTGCAGCATAAACACATACCTCCTGCACGACAGATTTATTGTTCCAGGATATGGTGCAAAGAAAAAGGATCATGGGAGCATTTGGAGCATCCCTATCACTGAGCTGCACCGTGCCTGAGAGCAGCAAAAAGCATTTGCTGTTTTGAAACAGGACACCAAGAGGCAGGCATGCCTGCCATGGTATGGATAACCAGAGCCTCTTCCCAATAATGGGGATCTTGGCTCACTTTCCCCATGCTGGACAAGAGTGACATCTGAAAGCTGGTGAGCAAAGCTATCGCACAACCAAACATGCAGCTTTACCCACTGCCAAGGTCAACACAGCCCGAAAACACTTGTGTCCTGGTGGCTTCAAGCTCCAATTACAGACACATCTGAGCTCAGGAATGGGAGGGGGAGGAAGGGAATTTTCAGAGTGTGAAGCAGATGGACAGGTTATAGGTCACCTGAAAGTATTCCATGAACGGAATGTCTTATATAAACAAGAGTCTAATGCTGAGAAATATTTCTGCCTTCTGCTTTTGCTCTACCTTCAGGCTCCTGCGCAGTGATGCTCTGCTGTTATGGATCAGCACTGGAAGCACATCCTGGCACAGCAGTTACTTCTTGTCAATGGCTGAAGGTCCCTGACATTTCCCCCTGATCTCTCTCTCTTTCATGGACCATGTGCTTGCTCCCAAGATGTACAGAAGCTCCTGCTCCTCCCTAGCCCACACACACTGAATCAAGGCTATCCTAGTACTGTTCTTCATGGTTTTCAGTCAGTAGGGTAAGGACAACTTGGGCAGAAGCACGTGCACTTCATGAAGACTGGGAACAAAGATCTCTTAGGCCAGCAGGAAGACAATTTTCCTGAGGCCAGCCAAGCATGCAGCAGGTACCACCAGGCACTGCTCTGATACCAGCACAGAGCCCACCTGCTGGCACTGTGAAACTGGTCTTCACAGGAAAGGGTGGTTACACTGGGGGAGGGCTTATCTGGGAAATTCAGTGCACAAACCCTTCACATCAACATTATTGAAGTATTATTTTGCCCATCATCTTCTAAAGATTCAGTCTTGGCTTGAGTATCTTATTAAACGGTGCTAGTTAGCATATCTTCACCTTGTCTGCATTAAAATAGAAAGCAAATTTGCTGTTGAATACTAACCCTAAAAGAAATGAGATAGTGCCTCTTTAGCCACCTCAAGAGTATCAGATGCTGAGCTGTTGTAACTAGCAACCAATACCTGATATTTGATAAGAGTGAAACTAAATCCACTAACCTAAATCTGATCAATTATTTTTCAATATGAATTAACAAAAAGCAAACTTTGAACAGACTGAAGAGCAGCTAGACATCAACAGTTGCTCTTAGAACAATGGTTTTGTAAAATAGTGATGTTTGCGAAGTAAGGCAAAAGCTTGGATGACTTCTGAGAGATACAAACTCCCATAGATATAGATATAGGCACACACACCCTTCATTAGCTCTAGCAGATCTGTTCAAACAGTCCACACCTTCGAGGAGTGTGCTTTTGTTATCCATGGCAGAGCACCAGAAAATAGTGACAGAGGTGAGGTGGTACTAGAAACAAGGTTTTGTGTTTTCAGCATGAAATATTTCTAGTTGTAATTTGGATATTGCCAGATCTACCCTGAGACTAACCAGGGCATCTGATACTTCAGCTTGTCACCGTGTCCCATCTTTTAAAAGAGAAAAAATACATCCCTACCTTATGCAGTATTTCTCACTCGTTCTGTGGGGGAAAACTTTGAGGGCCAAAGCAGATTCAAACTGAAAGACTGAATATTTTCAATGAATGTAAAAAACCCTCAAAATCTACAAAGACATTATTTTATCCCTTAAAAAAAAGCCAATGAAAAACAAAGTGAGAGAGGGCCTTTCTGCACAGAATAAAACCCACTAAATATTACTTTATCTTGAATATCCTAGAGCTGTCCTCTGAAATTTAACTAGTGAGTCCTTGGTAGAAATATTATGCCTCTCTCCCATCTTTGTGGCTTTCTGAAAAGAACAGCCCTACAAGCTAGAATTCCAGTCCACAGATAAAGCATCAGCAAATCCACTTGCAATCACCATGAGGCAGGTGGGTTTTGGTTCAGGTGTCACTTCAGATCCATAGCTATGCAGTTGTCTGCCAGCTCAGCAATCACAAGTTTTTTCTTCACTCTGTTTCTTCTTCTCTGGATAACAGCAGAATCAGTCATCTACCCTGGTAAGGGAGGAAGGGGCAAGTCTGGTGGCCACTGAGTCACTGCAGGATGTTAGTTAAAGCACAGAAAGTCTTTTCACATATGCCAAATCACTGCCATCATTTAGTCATAATATCACACCCTCCAGCAATACCAAACCGTGATGTGTGGAAGGATCAGATTTCTGCCCTTGGATATAATTGTACTAAGAAGCCACTGAAATAGTTAATGCTTATCTGAATGATTGTGCCCAGATATTCAGGTGTAAGTAGTGACCTCGTCCAAATTAATGTTAGAATCTGAGCTTGTGACTAAGTTTGAATAACAGGATGTGTCAGACATCACCCAGAGAGGCAATGACCACCTGCACTCCTCCTGAAACAATGAGAAATGCTTGTCCTCAGGCCTTTGGAAAAGTAAGCTTTTGAAAATAAATACCAGCTTTTTCTGCAGTAGCACACAACCAGTCTAAGAATTAAAACTGCAAAATAACAACAGCAATATTAGTAAATAATCTTTAGTTATGCTTCTTTATTACAGTTGTTCTGTTATTCATCATCTTACACACACACACAAAAAAAACAAACAAGAAAATAAATGGCTTAACAAAAGATGTCACTTATGGGTAGGGATGCTAACTAGGATGGTTTGCACAGAATAAATTTTAGTAGGAATGTGTTCAGTAATTGAAAGTCACAAGGGATTTATTTTACTAATTGCCATGCATTTGTTTTTCTCTATTCCACAGACTCTGCTAATTACTTGTGCATGGTTTCAATTGGCACATGTCGATAAGTATTTTTATTTTCTGTTGGTCATTCTGCTGGCAGGCAAAGATCTTCAGATGCTGCAACTGTTCTGCCTTTGGCCATTTAATGGCAACAAATACAATGAATGTCCCAGCATTCCAATGTCCAAATGAGGGAGCTGTCATCCTTCATGTGAAAAATGAATCTTTATTTGTCTATTGAATTGAAGTTAACAGTAAACACATAATATACTGGATTAGCACTTCAGCAAATTACTTAGTTATTAATTAGGATACTGGAAATTAAGGTTCACCTGCGTTATGCATTATTGAGAAAAAGACTTGGGTTTTACACCTCTCTAAGAAGCATGATAAATTTGAGGGTAAGCAGGCCTGTCTTAGCTGTCTTACACAGGTTAGAGAGACTGAATTTATATCTCATAGCTGAACCCAAAGCTAAGTATATCTTTCCCAGCATTTAAAAGGCATTCTAAGAAGAAAAGAGCATGTTTTCCTCAGCTCAGAGTTTTTTCCTTCTTGTCTCCTAGTTGTCAATTTAAAGATGCAGTAATCCTGAAAAGAATTATGGGCTGTTAATAGGTATGTGTAATATCAGCCTAAATAGTAATAATAATAGTAATTTTTAAAAAAACCACCAAAAACCCACAAAACCATAACCACAACAAAAAAACATACTAGAGCTAAGTAGAGTAAATTCAATTCTGATAAGCACTAAATTGTAAAGATGACCAATATAGTTTTTTTAAAAATAATTCAGGTACCTGTCCACTAGAATTGGCACTACTTAAAGATAAGAGAATGTTTAAAATCCAAATTCATATATTTGGTATCCTGGAATGTAGATTAAATTTGACTATAAGCAAAGTTGGTACTCTAGTAAAAAGGGCAATAAAAACATTGCCTAGGAAGACTTTTCCTCCTACTGGGATTCATTACAACTTTTGAAATACAGAAATTCTTGATGCACATTTCACTTTCTGTCTATCAAGCATCTGTTTTCCCTTAATATAGCCCATATTCCTAACTTGGCCTTATAAAAGATAATAGAAAACTCTACATAAATTTTGCCATTTTAAAAGATCTCCTTTGTACAGAGTTTTTTCTGGTGCTGCAAGACAGGGACTGGCACTCATAATAAGTTAGGAAAATGCATTCTTGATACATTAAAGGTCTGGTCTTCTACAAGCTTTTGTTAGCTTAGCCAAGCTGTGTTTCATCTCCAGAAATAACATACAGGTATAATATTACTTACATCAATACACTCTCTGCATGAGGAGCACAAAAAGTTATTTTTGAGATTGATAGAACAGAATACACGTCAGGGCTTAGTTAGAACATCTCAGCCTCAGAAACAGGCAGTCAACGCTCTCCTCTTTCTATCCCACCCCTCCCCCTAAAAAAAAAAAGAAGCCAACCCAAAGGCAGAGGGTCACTAGGGAAGGGACAGAGAAATGAAGGGATGTTATTTGTCCCAAAATCACAGTCAAACAAAAGAGGCAGAAAGGGAAATCCCATCAGGTGAGTTCACAGCTGTGGCCACATCCACCAGCCAAAGAGACTGGAAAAAATTAAAAAGTTGTTTCTTAGTAAGATCCAAAATAGAACCACTTGCACTACCATGGTAGTTCACAAATTGGACCAGTCTGTGATATACTAATTTCCACAAACTGAAATTACTGAGGAAGAAGTGCCTGTGCTGCATCCCTCTGACAGGAAGAAAGGATCAAGTCCTGCATGTATCTGCATCAGCTGCTCATCTCCCAGCATAAACTGCAGTAATTATAAACCCCTTTTGGTTCTTAAATCCAGTCTGGAACCCCACACCCAAGTTACAAATAAATGGGGTTTACCCAATATGCTGTTAAAAGTTAGTGTTTATCTGTAAGAGTATTTATTACAGCACAGATGCAGGTAGGCATCAGTTTTGTTGACATACTATCAAGAATTTATTGATGATTAACAAATATTCTGATTGAAGTAGCCAAAGAATGCTATTAGACCACATGGAAACATCATAATTAAAGAGTATCAGCCATGTACATGCATAACAACATGTGGCAAGGTTCCCAGACTAGCAGCCAAGAAGTCAAGAAATTAGACCTTTTCACCTTTTCTAAGAGGAAACAAAAATCCAATATATTAAAGCATTAAAATTCATGATAAACCATTGTATATGGACTGAAGATTAGAAAACTAGAGCATCTTCTGGAATACTTCCCATACCAAATGAAAAGACAAGGCAGAGGTTAGCAGTCCTCATCAAAAAGATTTACCTTCATCAAAAGTTAATAACAATTCAGCTGGAGTTTACAGTATTTTTTTTTGTTATGGTCAAATAAAGAGATTGCAGTACTAATGAAATACTAGATTTTGACTTTTAAGAAGATTTTGAAAGAGATATCTATTTCTATTCTCTGTTTTATGATGGCTTTGCCTCATGACAGTGAGAAATACTTTCATTACTAGAAATCCAGGAGGTGAACAAAACCAAGGGGAACCATCCCCTTTCACACTTCTGAAAATTTTCCCTTGTTTTGTTTAACTCCACTCACCGTGGTTATTCCACACAATTAAAATAACTGCCCCAGCTAAATCTAGATACCATTTTATCTAGTTAAAATACTGAGACAAATAAGGCCATAGAAGTTTCTCTTGAGCAGGATGAGCTATTGAGTCACAAATTAATTCCATTAAATAGTTAAGTTACAAGAAGATAAGCTGCACGCCCCACTGTAGATGCAGAAAGGCTGTTAACATAGAGACAGCCAGTTTTCCCAGTAGGACCCTGGGAACATCAGTCCAGCTGGAGCTGAGCTTATGCCAGCTCATTTTGCCATGGTTTCTGTGTGCACCACTATGCAGCAGTTAACATTTGCCCTGCTTCCAAAGGTTATGCTTCCTGCTTCGCTTAATCCCTGCTCCTCTCTTGGGCATCACAAAGAAGTTCTGAATTTCAAAAGAATTAGAAGTTTTAACTGGCAGATTTCCTTCAAGGTTCTTTAGTTCTCCACAAAATGAACTAAATGTAGTCCTGCTTTTAATAAGTGTTAATGGATTTACAATCTGCCAATGATGTCAGTATGTAATCTTACAGGTGTGCTGATATCTTCAGAGCACTGACACATTGCTAGAGCCCAAATACATGTAATTCAGTTAATTAGACAAGCATACTGTGATACTGTACATAAAATTGCAGGAAAAGTCAGACCATAAAAGTCCATAAGGGTTATCCTATAGGCACACCCAAGAGCAGGACAATTCTCAGTAAAGGATTAAACCACTGTTAATACAAACACCTAAGTTTTGCTGCAATATTCTTTCCTAAAGCTGAATGCCCTTCATTCCTGCCTACCTGTCCAAGATGAAATATTTTCTTGCTTCTAAAAGGAACCCCAAACAGAAATACTGTCTCATGGTTTTTCAGTGATGTATCTTATCAGCAAATTCATGTCACTGGATGCCCTGTTAACCATAGGGAATATTTCACCCAGTGTAAGCAGTTCTGTTAACTGAAATACTGTTAGTAAAGATGCAGACTTCAAAAAGGTTAAGCACATGTTTATGGTAAATGGTATGGGCAAAGCACAGTGCTATTATTTTACATGTATGCATTAAGAGCTGATTAAAAAACCTCGAAAAAGTAATTTGTGGAAAACTATTTACATACAAAGCATCTGAAATGTTTGCATTCTGTTTTCTTGTTGCTTTAATTTTACATCTTTTAAGTCTGTATCTATGCTTGTGAATATTATAAAATATTTTTATAGACTCTGACGTATTGAAAATATACTTTTTGGCAAATTAATTAAAAATTATTTTAATTTGAAGAATAATTTCAGAAATGAATATTTGAAATATTGACAAATTAGAATTTTGCCTTCATAAAAAAGATGGAAGAGCAGGCTATTAATCTGTACCCCCTCCTTTTGTTTGTACTTTTTTCAATAGGTCCATATATTATTTAATGGGTTTTGTGGAGATACATTTACATGAGTTCTATATCACATTACAACTGATGAATGCCCACCACACAGTATGTTATGAAAGGTCATCAGTTACAAGGGAAAATGCATAATGTATGCTTGCTGAATACATTTGCAAGTTTTCTACACTCTTGCAGTGTAGCTGCTTGGGCAACACCAAGCAGGGAAACTTTGAACACGAGTGATCCACAAACACTGTAACTTTAGGGAGTTCTTGGAGTGTTGCCTTGGAGGTCTCACACAGCACAGGCAGGGTTGGTGAGGCACAGGGTGCATCCAGCTCTCTCAGGGAGAAACCACTGTGAAAATAAATCCCAGCCACCCTGATGCTCCATCCTAAAGAGACCTGAAGATTTCCATAATTATTTCAAAACTTTCCCTCCTCCTAAAGCTTTCAGGCTTTCTTAATATGCAAAGAACCAAGGAACCATTTTGTGTATAACTGAGAACGAGGATGAAAGCCTGTGGCTTCTGCTGTCTCCCTGTACCTCTGCTCCACAGCTATTTTGCTGTGCCCTAAGAGCAGCTCAAAGACAGAGAACACCTTGTAAGCTTGTTTCTGACATCAGGGAGGCACTCTCTTTAGCTGCCCAACTTTGTTAAGAACAAAAAAGCAATTGCCTGCATTCACACCCTCCCCCAGCTTCTTGCCCCTGCTGGCACTCACACGAACATCTTCCAGTCTGATCTGCTGTTTCAAGGAACTCTTGAGACATAGGAGAGTAGCCTTTGGGAGCTACAGTCACTCTTATTTTAGTTGGGAAGGATTTCCACATGCCAAGAAGGATAAAATTATGCAAGTAAACATATGCTCCATCATTCATAAGAAGACCATGGCTGTGCACAAATATCTAAAAGCTGAAATTTGATTGGGAAAAGAACCCTGTATCCTGGAGAATTTCAGGTGACATTAAGTGTTGTATAAGCTTCTCTTGCTTATCTCAGTCAATGTGCTTGTGCAAACCTTGAGAGAGCTGAGCCTTGAGAGCCCAAGTCAGGTCAAGTGGGGCTGAGTACGTGGGGAGAAGACGAGGTTAAAGGCAAAGCCATCCTGACTGCCCATGCTCATCTTACCTGTGAAATCCAGCAGCCCAGGAGGGTGCAATGCAAGTTGCTCTTTTTCCAGCCTCTCTAGGCTTCAATCCCATTAGGACTGTGCAAGTCTGCTTCATTATCCAGACATCTATTTCATTATGAATATCTGTCTAGACGCAGCAGAGATCAGAGTACAGCCCCGCTCATGGCCCAGCACACACCGCAAGGGCCACGAGCAGGACGCTGCAGGGTGGCCTGGGCTGACCCCTGCCAGCTCCGCTCTGCAGGGAGAGCCCAGCCAGCAGCAGAGCAGCTGAGGACTCCTCACTGCTGCCATGAGCAAGCTCCCTCCCCAGGACCCAAAGGAGGACTCCACAGCATGCCTTTGCAGACTCTTGCATTAGGCAGAACCAGGAATTTAGGATGTTTTCTCCCTGCGACAACGGATATGTTTTCAAACAAGAAAGAAATTCAAGTCTAATTAAAGAAGGCAGCAGATTCTGCTGCCATAACGTGCCAGGTTCCTATGGATTTCTTAAGGATAAGCAGAAAGAAGCAGGGGTTAATAGCTTAGCATATGCCTGAAAGCATTAACACCTTCTCGGAGCAGTATCTGTCAACAGCAGTAACATTGTTAGTGGCAGTGCACACAGTGCGGCTGGAGGAACAGTTGTGCCGTTTATCACCTCCATTCTTCCCAGAAGCCCCATCCAACTGTTTGTGTTAGTTCTTTGTTTAACCACCCAGGCTTTTTAAAAATTATGTGTCGAAAAAAAAAATCCAGTGATAGTCTGGCAGACTTTTTTTAATCTCTTGCTTCATTACCTTGTGGATATAACTGAAGCAACGATATATTTACTTTTTTCCCCCACAAATTTTAGAAGGAAATTGTCACTGTTCAAAGTCTCCTCCCAAAGTTATACCTAAACATTCCCAGAAGCGCCTACCTATGGACAGTCACTAATTTATTGAACAGTTTTAAACAGTACAATTTAATTCTCTGATTGTTAACTTTTACTACCTGTGTAATTAACTTTTTAAAATTAATTTAGTGGGTGTTATATTTTGGTTTTTTTGGCCAGTGAATAGGAGACTACATGATTCAAGTAAAGGCTATCTTGAAAATATTCTCTGGGTAAGTAAGATGTCTAGTGTGAAAAAAAGAAACACTAATACACTTTTAGAAATAACAATTATCATCATGAGAGCAAAAAGACTAATTATGCACGGATCTGTAGCAGTCTTACATGATGTAATTCTGTTCCTAAAAGTGAACAGCATCTAGAAACCATGCTGCCTTTTCTGATTCAGGCTCCCCTTAGGGACTGAAAAAGTTAAGAACCTTTTTAGAAACTAGGCTTTTTATAACATAATTTAGTAAAACTGTACTTAAATATAAATTTAAGCCCCCAAAGGGAAGTTTCAATTAGGACACTTGGACTCTCAATTTTACTCATTCAGTTCTAGATTCAGTTTGTCCTTTTTATTCCATTTTTTTTTTTTGACATCTCTATTACTGGAAGTTCCCAGGTGCAAATACCACTCCTCCCAATTCTTAGTGCCTGCCTTACAGATGAAAACTCAATTTGTTCTGCCACAGCACTGCATTGTCCACCCAAGATCCTCCTTTCTTTCTTCTGACCCCTGACAGTGGTCACAAACACACAGCAGGGCTTGAACCTCTCAGCACGTGCCCAGTAAATACACATTTCCTAAATTCTTAAGTCACTTTTGAGTATCTAATTGTCTTGATTGCCTAATGCCATAGTTCAAGAAATTAACCTTAATTTTCTATTCGAATGACTATTTTGATATCTTCATTTCGTTGCCAAATGATTTGGTGTTTTGAGTTTTGGGTTTTTTTTGCTTGTTTGTTTAGCTTATTTCTTTGTTTTAGATTATCAGACCCTGTACTGTCTTATTCTGGTTTTACCTCTCTACATTCCAGAAGGTCCCCATAAGTGTCAGTTATTGTGACATACATTTAATCATCTGACTTCCCACTAGTAAAAATGTTTTTTAACAACTCTTGACCTGCTGCACAGTTGTCACCATTGGTTTGACCAGCCCATTGAGGGTTGTGTTCCCCCACCTCTGCCTTGTGCCAGGCTGAGCTCCCACAGCATCTCCTTCTCTGGCCCTGCTCCTTCAGCCAGAGAATGACTGACCACATGGATTAATAACACCTGCCAGTCTCTGCTAATTTGAATGTTTTCTTCCATTCTTCACTATTTAAATGTACACCTTTAGAGGAGATGTTGAATAAAGTTATAGAAACCATGCAGCTCTGTTCTGTCCACTTCTACATTTCCATCAGCCTTCTGATTTCATTTTTCATGCTAACAGCTGGACTGGAATCCATACAGTTGTTAACTGAAGTTTCTGCTTAAGCATTTAAAGCTCTTACAGCTCTAAAAATAATTTGAACAATTCTGAGTGGCTTGTTTTTGTTTGTTTCTTTCTTTTTTACTCCATGAGTCAAAGAAGTTTGGTTTTGCCAAATCACTAAATCCCCAGATTAGCTGATTTTGTAGGATGCCCAGGTTCATGAGAGCAGTTATAATGCATTTGCCATGTTGTTTCCAGAAGCTTTTGTGGCTCACAGTCACTGTGCACTGTGTAAAGCTCTCTGCCAGGTACTTGAAATACAATGTGTTAGTTTCAGAAAGCACAGGGCTGCTGTTAAACCATATCAAAAGGATCCTCTCAGCAGATCATTAAGCAAATGTTTCGAAAACACACATTAACTGCTCTAACTAAATTATATACTAAGAGGACTTTTGACTGTCAAATCAAAATTAAATTTTGAAGGCTGCAATATGAGTGTGTCTCCAGGTGTCAGTTCCTGCAGTGCAGATACTTTTCCCCACAGCTTCAGCACTGCTTTCTGTACTGCTCCCAGCACACAGAGTGCCTGGGGTGGACACACTCACAGAAGGGAAGACTGCTGAAAACCCATTCTTTTGATACCCCTCTCATCCAGTATATAATCTTACGTGTGTTATTGATTTACCATAACCCAAAGCCTACAAAGAACACAGAATTACTAATTTCCTTATGGGATTTTGTATGGTGATTTCACTACAGCATCTGAATTCTTTGAAAACATTAATGAACTGATCCTCCCAACACCCTTTTGAAGTAAGAGGATATTTTTATCGCTATTTTACACAAGGGGAACAGAATATTTAAGATAAAAGCCAAAATGTTCAGGGTGTCAGCTAATTTTGTTTGCCGATTTTGAAAGTTTAAGGATCTGAGTTTTCCAAAAGCTAAGGTTTTTGAAAGCCTTTTTATATGTTCGGAGCAAAGATCCTTATTACACCAGTTGCTGCTGTGAATGCAAAATTTTGCACATCCAACATTTTTCAATATCAGGCCTTAGTTGTCTCAAAACAAGCACTCAAAACAGAGGGACTTGACAAAGTTTGCTGTGAGTGATGAGTCCATTGCCTTAAAGGAGCCATCGCTCTGGCCAAACCCCAAAAAAGTATTCTTTCTCTTCCTCTGTGTCTTTCAAAAGGTTACTTCCATCTTACACAAGAAAGGAGATTTCACATAGAGCTCTCTTCTCTCCACTGAATGACTCCAGATCATAACTAAAGCAATTCCACCAAAAGAGCTGAAAAAACCCACATAGATCTAATCTGTTTAAGCTGAAGACTATATAAGATGACTGTGTGCAAAGAGCTACTGTGACACAATTTATTATAGATGAGCATTTTGATCATCACTGAAAAGCCTTAGACCAAGGACTGAGTAAAAGATACAGGCAGGGCAGTGTCAGAGAGAGGGTTTGGGAGAGAAACAGATTGAATTGCAGACAACTGATTTTTATAATTGTTTTTTGTTTGTTTTTACTGATACTCTCCTGCACAAATTCTTTCATTATAACCAAATTTGGAAAGCTATTCCAATGTAAAAGACTTCCCTGATGCCTAAATCTCAAGCTTGGCTCTTCCATTCTCTGCTGGCGCACGAAATCTTGCAAAGGAACTATGGCCCCTCAGTCATGGCAGTGCTGAGTACACCTACACATGTGCATTAAAATTAACACCAACGTTTTTGTGATTTTCTTTCTACATATAATATGAGAACTACATGACAGAATCTCATATAGCCTCAGATGCAGGGAAAGGGAATTAAAGGGAACCTCAGAAAGCCAGGCCACAGTTTTGGACAGTTTATTGCAATTCAATTGCCTAACAACATATATTTGAAAATATTTAAAGTGAAATTCATTTGTCTTTCTGCAAGCTAATGTTTTAGGTCTGCTTTCAGTGTTTTGCCACTTATGCATTTAGAGACCTCATTGGAGGAAACCAGGCTACAATATCAAGTCAGACGAGTAAAGAAAGTAGAAATATGATACCACACACAGGAGGGTTTACGCCACATGCATAAACAACAAACAGGGCAAAACACCTCTGCCAGGTGCAAGTGAAAATACTTTTTAGCATAGCCCAGTACGGCTGATCACAGGGATCAGCAACAGGTAATACACACATTCATTAAGTCATGGAAATAAAATGTTAAAGGAAAAAACAGTCACCCAAAAGCAGGAAATTAAAAAATTTAGTCCCTGGGAAACACGTAACAGTTTTTCTGTGTGCTTCAGTGAGATTTAAATTTCAACTTAAATCAGTGACGTGTTTACAGTAATAATGCGTGAAAATGTTTTAAAAAGTGCATGTTTCTCCCCTCCTTTCTCTCCCACTCCCGCCCCAGAGGGGAGCTGAACAATTTGCTTTCTCAAAGAGCCTCTCCCCGCTTCACCACCAAAAGCTTAAGTTGTGTGTTTTGCTCAGATTTGCAGTGGTTGCTCTCTGCACTCCAGCTGCAGCCACCACCATTCCATCCAAGCCCAGGATGAGTTGTCACAAACAGCCCCAAAGTTTATGTTTCCAACAAACTAAATACAACAAAAAAATAGAGTTTTGCCTTCATCACGGTAACAAACCCCATCACCCCAAGTGAGTGGCGTGTACAGGGTTAAACCCACAGCCATGGCATTATTGGCACCAGGCTCCAACCAACTGAGCTAATCTCAGGGTTTTGGGTAGTTTCTTCTTTTGGACAATCTTTTACAAACAAATTCAAGAGGATGTTGAAGCAGCACAGTTCCTACCAGAACAGAAAAGAGCAACTGGGGAATTGGTGGTCCAACCAAAGATTTGGAGGGTAACTTTCACAATGACCATTGTTTGGATCCAGCAGTTTATCTATTTTCTGCTTGTACACAATCATGTGATCACTACATCCAGAGTGCAAAGTCACAATGCTGCTACAACAGTTTAAGAAAATACAGATGTGGTTTGTTAGTTTTTTAAAAAAACCCCACAAAACCAAACACACAAAATTTCTTTCTAAATTATATTAATATGAAAAATCAGACACCCCTTTTTTTTCTACTTTTGCAAAGCAATTGCTTGGAGTCAGCATGTGCCTTCTGGAAAGGTGTCACATCACGAGACAGGTTAATGCCCAACAGGGAGGTCAGAAGAACAAAATGAAGCTATTCTGTATTTTAAGGAAAATGAATATACAAAATACAGTGAAGCAGAAGGCCATTAAAAAGCTTTTAACAAGTCACAATACCACGGTATTCTGACAAACTCAGATTGTCAAACTTCTATTAATTCTGCCAAAGTATTTTGCTCATTGTGAAGGTCAGTAGCAATACTGTATTGACTTGAAATGATAAAAGCTTGCTTCCTGTGCTGATTTCTCAAGCTTTCTGAAACTGAATTGAGCAGGTATGGTGATCTGGGCTGTTATCAGGAGAAGGATGAGAGAGGGTCAAGAAAAGAAAAAAGAAAGAACTAGCAGAAAAAAAGAATCATTTACAGACTTAAATAGAACCAAGATTACAGAAATGTCTTTAAAGGGATTTGAAGGAAAATGTAAGACATGGTAAAAATGACCTCTTTTGAGAAGGAAGAAAAGGTATAAAGCATATGAAGATGTGGGAGAGTATTCAAATAAAATATTCCTTAGCGTATTTCAGACTAATTACAAAAAGAAAAAAAACTTTCCCCACCTCTGACCCAGTTCCCCTGCACATGGGAATTGGTTTATTAGGAAAATATTTTAGAGTTTCAATATATTTTATCATATTCAGTATATATGTCAGTGAATCTCCTTCAGTTTCTGGACATAAGAATTGTGTGAAGGCAATACAACTTTTAGAGCTTTTCAGTGGAATCTTCAGTGCTTAAAACTATTTATTGTGTAATTCATTCTTAATTTCTTAATCTTTAATGTTTCAATGAGTCTCAGGTGAAACATCCTAAAGCAATCACAGAATTGATCTCCCTGTATATTTCAGAATGCCCAACATACACATTTTCTTCTCATTTTCTCTAACGTGTGAACAAGAGCAGAAAAGTGTCACAGAATGTTAGGAAGACTAAGAAATGCATGATTTAAGGGTCAACAGGAGGGAAGACAAACCAGATGAAAAAGCAAAATCAGACTATGCAAGAAGATTATGGTGCAAGATAAAAATCAGTTTCCAGGTTTTATAGCAATATTGGGGTATCTCTGGATTCTTGTGTGGGTGTTTTGTTTTGTTTGGGGTGTGTTTTTATTTGTTTTAGGTTTTCCCTCTCCAATATAGAATTCCTAATTTACATTAAGCCATTATGGTCGTGAGATCAGAAACAAGCTCACTTGGTCCCCATTATGTTTCTCAGATCTCTTCATCTCAACTAGGATAGACTCATCTAGTATTCCAAATCTCAGAAAAATGCCAAAACTAGGCTAAAAGGTCAGAAACTTCATTTGTGTGCATTATAGATTTCCACAGTATATGGAGAGTAAATATAAACTTCATTTGGGAGGATATATCCAGAGTGCCAAACTTGCAGGTCCTCTAGGAACCAGGCTTACCTGGCAGGTGAGTGTATTACCAGAGTAATCCAAGGCAGCTGACCATGCTGAACTGCCTTCTAGAAGAGTCTCTTCCACTCCCTCTTTTTCTCTGTTGACCACACAGGGTGTCTCTCAGGAACACTACCCTCTTATCATTAAGCACCTAAGATCTTAAGGAAAAACTCAGAATAGAAATACCAGAGTTAAAAGTCCAGAAAGCCCAGTCTCCTCCCTCTGCTAGTGCCCCTGATGGAAATATCAGAACCAAAGATATAAATGACACTGAACACCCCCCCTCCTGCCTCCTTACTTGCTCACTGCTCCGAGCACTGGCAGAACCAGCCTCTCTATTCAATAGCTCCCCATAACCATTTATTCCACAGGTTTGCCTAATCAGTTTTGAATTCAGAGCTTTTGGCATCCATCACATTTTAAATTACAGAGCTCGTTGTCATAAAATATGCTGTGCAGGGAAGGACATTCATGTACTTTGAACCCGCCATTTAGCTCTCCTACAGTAAGATACTGAATAATTGTTGCCTAGTCCCTTTTTCCATGACTCATTATTTCATATGCCTTAATCATAACTCCTCAATTACCTGCTTTCCAGGTTGAAGTGTTCCAAGACTACATTCCTTGTATTCAGCCTGTTCAGTAGTTTAATTGGCTCTCTCATCCTTCTTTATACACTTTGTAGTTCTACTACATTCATTTGAAATGTGTAGGACAACACCAAGAAGCAGGCATGCCAGGGATTTACACGATGATTTGCTCTCTATTTATTTTCATGCTATTTTGACCCCAGAGCTGATGATTTCATGGCATCTTTACAGTAACTCCGAGGTCTCTTTCCTGAGTAATATTATCTGTTTGAGAACCTGTGATCATATATGTGCAATTTGGGCTGTTTTCCTTCTTGTGCATTATTTTGCATTCATTGACATTGTTTCATTTGTTATTTTATTGCCCAGTCCTCAGTCGCAGAGATGCTCCTCCAATTCTTCATAGTTAGCTTTCATTTCAACTACCTGAACAATTGTTTTAATAATTTTGCCAGTTTACATTAGTACCCCTTTTTCTAAATGATTTGTGGATATATTAAACCCTATGGATCTAGCATACTTACCTGGACTGTACCAGCAATATGTCCTCTATTCTAAAAACTGAATATGTATTCCTACCCTTTGGGTTTGATTTCCAAAGCATGCATTAACTCCTACATGGACTCCCCCTGCCTTTGCCCAAATGCAACTTTATTTCCTTAATGGCTACCATGAGCCATCTTCTGACAGCTTTCTGAAAATTTAAATGGACTACATGGTGCAGTCCTACCTTAATTACAAGGTCAGAGTCTGTGAAGTAATTCTGGTAGATTTGTGAGACACGACTTCCCTCTACAGAAGGATTAGATCTGCCCCTAGGTTTATTTATCCCACCTCTAGACAGTATTTTCTAACAAAATGCTTACTACATTCTTTAAATTTTATATGTAGGATCCTAGAGCTTCTTAAAAGAAAATAACCAATGAATCAAACCAAAAGAACACTATTGACTGTTTACAAGTCATTGATATTAGGGACAACTGAAGTAACAGGTTTCATGTCATGGTTATTGAGCTGTTCTATATTCAACCTTTAGTGCTTTTGGGTAGTGAGAGACTTCTATTAGCATTCCTTACCCAAATTGTCTATAAAATATCTTCTATTTGGTCATTAGGACAATCATAGGATCATTCAAATCAGAAGAAAGCTTGGAAGGTTCATCTAGCTCAGCCTCAAAACAGGACCCACACTAATCAAGTCACAGAGGGTTTTCTCCAGTTATTTGACAGCTCCAAGGACAGATTCGATGGCCACACGGGCAACTTGGTCCAGTGTTTAGCCGTGCTCACCATTAGAAACACCTCCAGTCAACTTAGGACCACTTCTCCTTGATCTTCCACCATGCACCACAGCACTGTCTTCCCAGCCCCCTTGGTCACTGCAGGGCTGCTTGGTGGGCAGGAGGCTGAAAGCCAACCCTACTGCCTCAGCCTTTGTCTGGTACTCCAGCCCCCCAGCACAGGGTTGCCAAGGTTCCTGCTGGTCCTTTCCCTTCGCTCCGGGTGACAGTCCTGCCCTCGGGCACAGCAGCTGCACCCCCAGCCTGGCCCTTACCAACCTGAGAAGGGTGCTTTTGGTCTCTTCGGCCTCAAAGGACAAATGTACCTATTTCTCACCAAGAAAAGTCCTGACAACTGTCATTTAATATATCCCAGGAATTCCCTTGAGATTTCTACCTCCTTGAAGGTATCTAGTGTGGCCTCTTCTCTTTGATTGATTTTTTACTGAACCACTCTGCATGAGGTGAAGAAATACTTATTAGCTTTCACTTTTAGCAAATGCTTTTAAAACTTTCATATTTAAAATTATCTTTGCTTTTCCTCATATAAACACAGCTTCCTCATTTTTACTTTTCAGGTTGAAAGGCACAGATTTTGATTTCTAACCTTCTCCTTTATTTGGCTTGCTATTTGTTCCCCTTGCTGCCCTTCCCCCACAAAGGCTGATTTGACAGCTACCTTGGGTGAAAAGCTTCAGCATTTATCTGTCCCTTTCAGATGATGTTTAAACATTCACTCCAGTTTTAGACTCCCCTCGCCTTGCCAGGTTGAATACTGTAGTGACTTTTCTGGGCTTCCCCCTGGCTGTTGAACATCAGTGTGCTAGAAAGCAATGTATAAACTTTGAGGCACCATCTGGATGCTGCTCAGGGTTTAGTTTTGATGTCTAGAAGTGCAATCTGCATCACAGTCCCTCCTGACACTATCTGACCTACACATGCTTAAGCCACTATTTACTGTGGTGTTTTCTGATTTTTAAGGACTATTTTCCCTTACGTCACTGTCTTGATGCAAGTTGGGATAAAGAAGAGGGATTTAGCTATTGAATTTCAATTCAAATATGTTTCATGTTAATCATAAGGTTAACTCATTCACTGGTTTTTCAGTCTCCTTCAGAATACAAAATGACTATAATATAGTTAGCCTATCAGAATATCTTTTCTTCTTGAAGACATCTTTAGGTAAATGAACCAACTGCTTCAATAAAATACAAGGTACAGTAGACTCTGAGTACATTTGCTAGCGAGCTGTGAAAACGTTTTCATCATCTTACTACAAATATTCACTTGAAAACAATGCCAGCAATGAAGCAGAATAAAATTCAAATCATAAAATGAAAACTGTTCTAGTTAAACACTTTTAAAGCATGATTTATTCTGCTGTAGCTTCTAAAAAACGTTAGATTCAATCACCCTCCTGTAGATCTTAGATATATAATAGTCATGCTACATAAAACCTTAAGACCTAACGGGTATACCACAATTACTCTTAAAACAACAGGGAAATCAGGAATAATTTTTCCAAGAGCACTACATAGTAGAGATGTGAAATGGGCCATACAAATGTAAATTACATCTACTCTCCATTAAGGCAGCTCTAGGAATTTCCTGCAGGGAACACTACATATTTTACAATTCTAGTGGATGAATTTTCTAAGGATGTTTACTTTCTCTAAAACTAATTTTCTCATGCCTGTTTACAGACTCACATTTTTAAAGAGCCAAACTACTGAGGAGTCAAAATGATTTTCATGGTGGACCACTTTGGCTACAGAATAGCTTGTGCTATTTGGAAACCTGACAACATAGTGCAAAAAATAGATTTATGTTGGCAAATTACCAAAACTTGCCAGACTCCCCCACTGCAGTAGAGGATATCCCAAAACATTTGCTCCAATGAGCAGAAGCCTCATTACCTTCAGACTGCTACAGAAACTTCTACCACCACCATGAATGACTTTTTCTAATAATCCAATCAAGTTCTTGTGCTTTTTCAGTTTGACAGGACAGCAGATATGATTCTTTTGTGTGTGATCCAACTCAGAACATTCTGTGGTTAAGAAGGGACCCACAAGGATCATCAAAATCCAACCCCTTGCCCTATACAGGGCAGCCCCAAGAATCATACCATTTCATACAACCTCTAGAAATCTGCAGGTGTCTCTGGATATAAGTTTGTACAAGGTTTTGTTTACTGTCAGGGTAACAGCTTCTTACAGTTCTATAGAAATCAATGGATGTGATTTTTCAATTGACTGGCTTCCAACATGCCAGTGCAAGAAGCACCAATATGCTAAAGCATAGCTGTGCAGGCCCACCTGCAGTCAAAGGCAGTCATTCAAAGGAAGAGGTACAACCAAAATATTTGCTATTTGTGTGGTTAGCAATGAAAAACATGTTTTGCAAGATATGTATGAAGATGTGGAGTCCACTTTAAACGGCACAGTCTCTACAGCCTCCCTGCCAACTGCATTGTTCTTTCTGCTGTATCCATCCCCAGTAACAAACATTCACAGCCTCTCAAGCCCGTGCTTCAGACAGCTCCTATAAATTCACTTCCCTGCAATGACAATAAGCAAGTAAGTGAGTCACAGTACAAACTATACCCTACAGCCTTTGTGTGTTTTCCTGTGAATTTCCCAGTGGAACAAGATTTTAACAACCTTTTCACACTTGCCACTTGCAACGCAGACATGATTTAACCCTGCATGGTATAACAGAGTAAAATCAATGAAATGTATACCTCAGATAAGTACTATTACTTAAAATTAGTTTGTAAACACAGGCAAACAGATAACAGGCAAAGCAGATTGGCAGGAAAACATGACAACCACTGCTTCCCAAACTTTCTGCTTTCTACCTAACTGGCAATCTGACAAAAAGTTATGTCACTGAAAAGTTATGAAAAGTTCTGTGCCAAGCACTGTGTGAGGAATGTGCTCTGTAGCACCTTCTGCTTATGAAGGTTGGATGTGTTCACAGTAGGTAAAAAATAAATGTACAATAGTGCAGAATATTACTCAACAGGATTCTAAAATACAAAAATCCTACTTCAATCTATTATAATCTCTGGAAACATTTCATTTATACTAGTTATAAGTGGTAAATACATACCCAGCTATCAAATGTATAATCAACATCTGATTGAACCACTTCTCATCTCAGTGTGGTAATTTCCTCAATACATGGGTTTTTTTTATTCCTTGAAAAAGTGTTGCAAGTCAGTTGAACCAATTCCACTCAGGGGTATGCAAAACTCATTAAGAAAGGACGAGATCTCATCAGTTTTATGTCTTGACTATCAAAATGGTGCACGCACAAGCTTGCCTAAAAACCTTTCAAAATTGCTACAAACATTTCTAAGTCTTACATACCACAAAAGCAATGAATGTTACAACTGTATTTACAAGCAAAACCCAACATGCCTCTTGCAAATGTGAAGCAGTATCAACATAAGCTCCCTGGGCACATTTTATATTAAACACTAAGAATTTGAAAGAAATCCCATAAATAAAAAAGGGTCTCGACAACTTTAGCTGTATCAGATGCCAAAAATCATAAGCTACAATTAATTCCAAAATCTTATTTTTCATTATAGTAGTGAAATATTAAAATGACCCTCTCGCTTAATTCTACTGAAATGACACCACCTTGCGATGTGGGCAAGTCCCAAATTCTAGTTTTCAGGCTTAAAGCCATGTTCATAAAAGCCTTTTCCAGAGCCAATATTTTCTCAGCTCTCATTATGCTACCAGCAGGATCCCATGCTCACCACAACCCACCTCTACTCCCCTTAAAATGCAAATAGGAGGATTCAATTTCTCACATCTTGGTATTTTTAACTTGCAATGTGTATTCCTTAAGGAATTATTCCTTCCTCTTTGAACTTCCCCAAGTGGGACAGCCTCTGCCACATTGTTTGCCCCTCTCAAAAGTGGTCCTCAAAGCTTATACAGGCAGTTTCCACTGCCTTCTTCAGAAGCCTCTGAAAAATGTCCCCTCCAATGTGTCAAGAGTAAATTCTGCAGTGTAGTTCACGTTTGGGTTGGAAGTTCCTTGCTTCAGACAGTTGTCTGCCACCACTGAAACTGGTTCCTGGACTTCTTCCTGGCTTTCCTTAGTTTGGGGAAATTCATATGCTTGCATTTGCACAGACCAAACACACTAGAACGACGTTCCCAAGGCTGGGCAGGCTGTCAAGGTTACAATAAAACTGTATATAAATTACTCTCTCTGTGAATATTAATCATTTACTAGAAGATATAAGTACACCTGGTTTGTAATGTAAGAATTCTTGTAAAAATTAGACATTTTTAATAAGAAAAGAAGAGGCAAAGAAATACATTTTTGTTAGAAATACAATTCATATTACATTGCTCTTAATGTAGTTAAAAATTTATTTGAAGCAATTAACGTAATAAACCTATTTATAGTTGAATTAAATTGAAAAAACAGAACAGGAACATTTACAACCCAGTAACAGGCTAAAAACCAGAAAGACAAAAATTAAAAACAGTTCTTGTAAATATTTTTGTCTCTTGGCACTACATATGCTATCATCAATAAACGTTAACAATCTAAGGATAAACTGGCATCTTAATGCTAAGCATGAATGTGTTCTAATATTAACATCTGTTATTTGCTTCCATATGAAACACAATTTTAACATAAGGAAGTTAAACTGAAAATAAGTTAGGGGGTTAAACCAGTGTTTCTAACACTTGCAGCACAAGACTCAAAATTATTTACAAGAGGAAAATGAAAGTCACTCTATTCTCATTTGCTTTCTATCAATCCTCCTTAAAATATGCAGAAACCCAGAACTAAATCCTATCTTTTTTCTTAGAAACATGAGGTAAAAGATTTTTTGATGTCCTTGATTTAAGGTCCAATGTGACATTTCCTTGAGAAAAGCTTCTAACAAAGTTTCTTGGCATATCCTGTTCTTCCTTTCTGCTCTTCATTTTAATTCCTAGTAAAAAAAAGAAATGTTATTAGAAATAGGGAGACACTAATTTAATAAACATTAGTATAATCTGGCCTACCCAGACGTCCTTTTCAGAATGTGTCTAAGAATCTTTACACATATTTCTTGCCCTTCTTAAAAGCCTAATTTTGATATGCAGAAATATAAATACTCTTAGCTCAGTAAAGAAGTGTGTTAATTAATCGTTTAGAAAGTCCAATGATTAGACCCTCAACTGACATGAGATGCTATTAAAAAGGCACAACAATCTATACAAAGACAGAGAAATATGCAAAAATGCTATTGATAATTATTTTAGAAGAGTATTGGAAAATAAACACTATGTCATTGGAGAAAGTTTTGTCTATTTAATATAAAAATAGCTCTTCCTCTTAGGGATTTGGTTACGGTTTATTCTTCTCTGTAAAGCATATTTTTGAAAATAAATTGTATTTTATGTTCAGTTAAACTAAGAAGAAACAAAAATCTATTCCCTATTTCAGAACATGGTACTTCATTACATAGTTTCTTAATTCCAGAGTAGTGATTGATTCTGATAACTTCATAACTCAGTCTTTAGTAATAGATATTGATACTGATAGATCTGTATATGCACTTTGCCAAACAAGTAATTATTGGTTAGATGAAGTTTAGAATCAGATTTTCATTTTCCAGAAAGCTGACTGTAATACAACCTCAACATTTCTCATGAATGCAGAATAGTACACTTCCACATATACTTGCTCCCTCACATCAATTTTTATTTAAAAATATGTACGTGCTGTAAAAACAGATGTATTGCCAGTGCCATAGGGAAAAGCTACACCATTGAACTGTTTCATAAGAACAGCAGACTAAAACTTGACACTATCTTG
Organism: Campylorhamphus procurvoides; assembly: GCA_013396655.1. Taxonomy (NCBI): domain Eukaryota; kingdom Metazoa; phylum Chordata; class Aves; order Passeriformes; family Dendrocolaptidae; genus Campylorhamphus; species Campylorhamphus procurvoides. Next base: position 205,357 of record WBMV01002743.1, on the reverse strand, counting down.
GGTCTCCTCTAAACAGCCCAAGAACATCACTAAATGTATTTCTGAAGATAGAGAAGAAAAGGAGACCACTGGGTAGAGATGAAAGGGAAACTGTAAGGATTTAGTGCATTACAATGTGCTGTAGATGCCAAGAAACTTAGTGCTGTGCACTGGGAAAGGCAGAGGTTTTTATAAAATTGTGAACAAAAGACACGTGTGAACCTTGGATGAAAAAATCATTTGTAAATGATTTTTTTGCAGTCAAGATTTACACACCTCAGAGAGAAGCCATGTAGTTGTAGCAGACTTCCTCAGAATACAACCTGCTAGTATTATTATCAGCAATATGGTAGAAGAAAAGTAATTCCTAAATATTGCTTTAATTTTTTTTTCCACAGTTACTGTTTTTGCCCCCAATTTCAAGCAACAAATCTCAGAAAAACCTGCATCTATTAAAACAAATCAGTGTGGTGTTGTAAAACAAAGCAAGCAATTAAAAACCGCTATGGAAATTATTAGAGGATTTAACTTCTTGATGAACCACACTTGGGCAAAGACAAAACTGGTAATAAAGTTAACCAAATTCCTCAACAGGTACACAATTTAAAGTGTATGACCTTAGTCCTTGGGGAAAAGGTTTTCCCAACAACCTTGTAGTAACACTGAATTTTGATTAGACACCATGTAGATAACTGGGCTAGACATTCATGGCTTAGTGTACTAACACAGCAATACATGCTATTAACAAATTAACAAAACCTTAATTTTGCACCTCCTGTAGCAACCCAGTGCCACACCTTGCAGGTCCAACACTCACCAGACACTTGGGGCACTCGCAGAGCTGTGTGGCTTAACAGGAGGTCCTGTCGGATGCGCTTGGCAGACACCGGCTCTGGCAGGCCACCCAACACAGTGTTTGAGGTAGAACTGGAAGAGGAGCCAGGAAAGAGTTTGCTTTCAGTACACTCATTCAGCTCTGTTACAATAGTTTTGGCCTTGCAATGTAGAAATATTTTAAATGGTATTATCCAGTGTTCACAGAATCATAACAGAATGCAAAGAATAAACTGACTTACGGTGTATATCTATGGATATTGTTCCCCCTTTTCCTTTTTAAAAATTTACAAGACTGTTTCAAACTGAAAATAAGAACTAACGTTGCCACTTGTGTTAAAATGCAGAACAACATGCCACGGTTTTTTTGGAAACCACAGAAGGCAGTTTGATGGTCATCACACAAATTAGAGTAAGAAATAATCTTAAGGCATGTTACGAAATCCTTGAAATGACCAAGCTGTGTTTGTTGAACAAATCACACTTTTTTATAGCTACAATAATTTTTCTACAGCCTCCAACACAGTTGGAGGGGGTGGTTTCATGGCAGACAATACTTTTTAGCTAAGCTGCAAGAAAGCTGTTACAGCTTCAAATTCATTAAGACAAAACCTCTATATTTTAAAGCCTTTTATGTGATGGACTTCAGGCCTACAGTGAAAGTTATGAACCTATCTGATCTCACCCTTTTGCAATTGCCTTGCTAACTTCCTCAGTTCCTCTCTGCAAGACAGCCTCATAAACAAGCTAATTGTATTTATGTCCCAAGTTTCTATGCTTTCCCTATTCCCATAATATTGTATTATTCACTCTTTATAGTCCCCTAAGTTACACTTTCTAAATGATAATTTTCTGCCCAAATGAAAATATACAGCAAGAAGCAAAGACTGAGACTTGCCTTGTGCCAGTCCTAAAAATCTATTCATGCATGCTTCTTGGAAAAGAACTTATGCCAACAAGAATCGAATGTTATTTGGTAAAATACTCTATTATGACTGACTTTTCTCTTATCTGGTATCCTCAATATACAACTGTTTGAAATAATATTTCTAATGTAGACAGAATGTCTGAAATTTAAATTTTTATTCTAATGTTAGTATAGGATGAATGAGTGAACCACTTAATGAACCACTTCAAACAGGAAAAGCATTGGGGAAGAAATAAAGAAGAGTAAAGAAAGGAGATGCTATCTGAAAAATAAGAGCATGTTCCTTTCCTCCTTCATAAATAACTTTTCATTTCTTCTCTTCACCATCAACTGCCAGACAAAACCATAAATAATTTCGGTTTACAGACAATTTACAGTTTGAGGCAGGAGAAATAAACCCTATAAAAAGAATAAAAGTTGTGGGGTTTTCCTGGAGTGATATTCTAACTTCAGAACTGGGAAATAAATGCTTGAGACACAGTAGAAACAAGACAAGCTGAAAGAACTAGTGTTTGAGAAGAAATAAGCATATGTATATTTTGAAATCATTATAGAGTTATTACAAAAAGAGAACTTCAAAAGTCTCAGCACTTTTACCTCAAGACGAGATAAAAAAGGTTCCAAAGGTTCCAACACCTCTCCCTAAAGAGAATCTAGAAAAAACTAGCTTGGTTTCAAAGAGCATGAGTTTTGCTAAATCCATAATCAGCTATTTGAAAAATTAATGTATGAGCAGTGTCTCTTGTCTCATTCTAGAGCAATACAGTTTATTTCTCATCCAAGACAAACAGCTTAGAGCAGTAACTGATAACAATTAGAACAGTAACATGAAGCTGGACCACGTGGATTTGTGATCTTCTAGGAAGATTCTCTGTCTCAAAGATGCTAATTACGAAAAAAAGGTACTTAAGTTCCTTCCATATCCTGTGATCTATCAATAGAACTTGTTCCAACAGTCTTGAAAGATTCTTCAGAAAACCTAAGTGGCCATAGCTACACTCACTATCTAGAAACAGGTGACTCATCACATAATTTCAAAAAAAAAAAAAAAAAAAAAGGTTGTGTCCATTTTTGCTTTTGAAATTAGAAAAAAAAGGCAAAAAGCTGTTTCATCAGTACTGACCTCATAGCTAATCAGGTTTTAAATACATTAAAAAAACCCACAAAACAACAAAAAAAAGCCCACAAAAAAGCACAGTTCTATTTAGTGTCCATTCTGTTTCAGCTTTTCCTACTAACACGCCTCTTTTAGGGTCATAAAACAGATGTGATGATAGGAAAGTTCTTCCTAGAGCAGACCACAAGAATGAAGTCACAGTATCTGACACTGAAAATTAATTATTGGGGAAAAGAAAGCTGACCACAAAAGTGTTGACATATTTTTTTTCCTCTGCTTTCTGTTACATGTATCAATATTTCCTATAGGGGAATATTTTTTTTCTTTTGACACATTGTTAAGGTACAATAACAGCGCAAATTGATAGTAAGGTTCGTTCAAGAGTTACATATATATATTGTAGATAGAAAAAAAGACAAAGGGTTATTTTGTTTTAATGTGCAATGACAGCTGGATCACAAAGATGTTTTGGAAGTTTCTAATCCAGCAAAGGCAGAACATTTTCAAACAAATTAGATGTTTAATTGATGATGGAATTTCACTTTTCAGAATTATGTGTCATCTTTCTATATTCAGTAGACAGTAGGTACAAAAGACATAGTAGTTTTCCATTATTAAAACAGAAGTTCCTAAATCAATAATTAAAAAAAGTAAAAAAAAAAATCTACTGAACTTGCCAGGAGAAATAAAGACAATTGAACCAAATTCCAACATATTTGAATTAGAGCATGTCATATGCAGGTCCAGATGACTTGGAGAAGATGTTTTTAGATTTGAAATACCAAAACTGAAGGAAAAGCATAAGAAATTAATACAAACTCATTTTGTATAGAAGAGTTAATCTTACCTTAATACCTTTCTTTTCCTCTGAGCAGCAGAAGTCATTGCCATATATGAGGGTTTCTCAAGTGCTGAAGCAGAATTTTTGTTTCTGAAGAAGGAGAGATCAAGTCTGAAATAAAATAATCATATTTTCGTAAAACACAATCTTAGTAAAAGTTGAATGAATTCGTTCTTAACTGTAAACATATGCTAAACTGAAAAACAAAACTAGAAACTCACGTCATTAATCCTACTTGAGGCAGCTTTGCAGACTTCACACACAGCAGCTTTAAGTGTGGCATCTCTCAGTGTGGAGAGGTTAAGTACCCATTTTACAGACCAGAAACAAGAGGCTTAGAGAAAGAAGTAGCTTGCCTGGGGCATCACCACCAGTTTCAAAAGGGCTCTATCTCTGTTCAGAACCTAACATATAAAACAGGTTAAGCTTCCAACTTTATCTGTTGCCACTAACATACCACTGCTTTCAACTAATGGCAGAATTGAATCTGATGTTGATCAAAATTGAGGGCTTGATTTTCAAAATGTTGCATTTACAAACAAAACAGACAAATGGAAAAACACAGCTGTAAAGATACACAGAATTAAATTACTGGATAATATTTCTTGCCCATTTACAAGGAACACACCTTTGCACAACGCTGTTGCCGCATGGCTGTGGCTCCTTCACAGCTGAGTATGTAGACACTTCAGTGGCTTCATCTGTACCTTCGTAGAGAATGACTGTGGAGTTCATGATGCCCTCTTCGCACTCGGGGATCACATCGTGCGTAGTGTCCAAAATGCCAGTCCTCTGCACTGGTGTCTCTGTGCTGTGTGCCCTGACCTCCTCCAGGCCTGCCAGGTGCAAAGCCTTCTTCACCACAGTCTCAGCACAGCAGCTCGGCACGGGCTTCCTGCAGGCGTCGGGCGTGTACACGATAGGCTGCACCTCCTTGGCCAGAGAGTCCTCCAGGTGCTGCAGACTGGACTGCTTGGATGGAGCAGGGCTTTGAGCTGCCACTGGAGAGTCCATTAGCTTCCTCCTAGTTCTTTTCTGTGGCAGTTCTGTACATTCTAATACTTTTTGTGTATTTTTAGTAATTTCTTGTGATGGTGTACCAAAAGAGGTACCTGTGAAACGTAAGTAACAATGGTTACCACATCAACCTATACCTACTGCTTAGATCTTCCTTTTTCCCTCCTCCTCCTTATCAAGATAGAAATTATTAGAAAACTTATCAGAAATTACTACAAACACTACTTCATTTACATATTAATTTGATCACATGAAATTATTTCTATTGCAGCATTGTCTAGATGGTATTTTTTCTGTGACTCTCAGAGTATTATAAATAAGCCTAAGTTGGTGTAGTTAATCCTAGAGATAATACAAATAATCACAAGTAAGATATGACACACGACAAGAGGGAATGGAATAGTCAGAGTATTGAATGATCACATTATCATGACAAAGCCCATATTTTAAGATGGTACAGTCACAGTAATCTACAGGTGACTCCTGATCACAGCCATTTCCCCTCAGCAAGTACCATGCAGAACAACCACAGAAACTGTTGTAAAAGGAAGGACACAGAACCACTTAGAGGGACAAAATTATTTGACATTGCAAATGAGGGGTTTGGAAAAGGGGAAACAAAGAAATTACCTGGATTCTGTCATTCTAATACATCAACCACGTGGAGCAAAGCTCTTTACTAACACTTCCCTTTCCCTCAAAAATAAAGCAAGCAATGTAGCAATAATTGGCCATTCTCAGTCATCCTGATTTAAACTATTTTTCTTGAAATGTTGTAATATTTCTATTTTCAATCAGATGGTAATAAAGGTAATCTCCAAATTAAGACAGAAATGGCCTTTTTTTTATTCAAGTTTTCAGTAAAGGAGAATCATTTTAAGACATAGCCTGCTGTTCAAATAGTTAGGCAAGTAGTGACTTACATAGTTAACAAAAAAAATTAAGGAAATTTTTTTTAAACAAATCAAGAGCAGGAGAGGGCTGTCAAAACCCCAAGTGCTTCTATATTTAACTTTCAGTGCAAATTTCAGAAATGAAACCTAGAATCCTTAAAACTCCTATGGATTGGCTCCACTTCAGCTGGCAGCCACAGCTTCATACTTCTCTCTGCATTGCCTACTCCATGCCTGTGAGCAACTAAACTGCAAAGAGAACTCCTGCTTTTTAAATTGCTGCAAGTTACTCAGGAATTAGCTATGGTATTCCTAAAACAGTGCTGATAAATATTTATTTCTTCTAAAATTTCATTTTATTTGTGCCTCAGAGTAAGAAAGTTTATTTTGAACTCTTCAGCCTGAATGCTTCTATAGTTCTCTCTCATGTGTTAACACTTAGAGCATTTCAGCTGTTCCAAAAAAATTCTTTGAAGAGGAGGAAGATTGATTAGAAACACGTATGTATTGCATTATTCTACCTCCACAAGTTCAATTTCTTAGAGAAAGCAAGGCTTAAATGACTGTGGTACAGTCTTTTCTCCGTTTACCACTTCTCAGCCCCCATTTATAATTTTGATCTCATTGCCCAGTTGCAACCTAATTTTCCAAGATGCTTTAGGAATGCCCATTCCCTGGCTACCCTCAGAAATCAGATATCTTGGGGAAAAGACCCAAATAAGACCCTCATTGAAGGAAAGCCAAAGAAGGATGATCTTGGCACTGCTTTTACCCACACACTTTGGTACCAGACATACCATATTAATGGATTCCTCCTGCCCAGCCACGAGATGATGCCCAATTAGAAGATACAAAATAGAGCTATTAGGAGACAGCAGAGGATTAAGGCCACAATGAGACCTTGACTTGTTCTAGGAAGATGGAACTGATAGCTAAGTGTATACAAATCGCATGTAAATTACATGTTAATATATAGGCCACAGACCTATTCTATGTTGCCAGAACTTAATTTAATAACAAAGCCATTGGAAGAAAGGCAAACATTTATTCCTCATTCAAGGACTCAGTTTCAGAATGAACAATGTTTAAACTACTGTGGGCCAATAAACATGTAACACCTTATCCAACAATGCATAAGCAAAAAAGACAGGTTAATTTAGGATAAACTGCTTATAACAGAAGATGTCCGGACAATTACAATTCTATTATGTGGCTTTCAGCTTTGAAGAAACACATGCATGGAAAACTCAGGCCTGAGAGGACTACCTGACATGAAATAATTGAATTGTGAATTTGTGTATGTGTGTGCCTGTGTACATCTCACTCTACATATGGACAGGATTTAGTTTTGTTAAATTGCAAAATACATTATTTTCTAATACCATGTCTAAATCCACGGTTGACATTCACCAGGTGAAACGCAGGAGGTTGTTGGGACACAGTAATTTGATTGTAATCTAAAGACTAAGCTAACTCAGGATATTCCCCAAGAGCAGTGGAATGGAAAGGGCAGCAAAGAGGACCTGTGTGTTTCCCAAGAAATCTTTACCTCCACCCAAAATAACATAAGCTTACTGTTATGAAGACATTTCTCCAAAATTTGGTAGGATTTTGTTAGTAACAAGCAAGAAACTAATTTATGAAAAATTTAAAATGTGCTCTCCGACACTATCAGCAATGCTATGTGCATTAATGTGCATCCTATTCATTTTGTTTTAATGACTACAATCTATTTTTCAGTGCAAAAGCCTAACACCTTTAAAAACGATATTTCTAGCTATCACAACCAAAAATAATAAAAATAATTGTTTTGTCTTCAGAAAGACTTTTGACAGGTTATACTCTTAAATACAATAATAAGCCTCATCTAAGCTAGTGTTTGAAATAACTATCCATTAAACGCCTCAGGACACATCTAAAATATTAATTTATTAGGTTTTCCTCCTGCTTATATGCATCTGAATGTGTGTTTCGGGAAAAATAACGGTTAGAATTCTATTAGTCTGTTGTTACATTAGGACAGGGAGGTTTCAGTTTCACAAAGTTTGCTTACTGTAAGACACTGAGGTTTTGCTAATGCCCTAAAGTTACTAGAAGGAAGTCTGATAGAGAAACATTTTGGTGGGAGTGCCAAGTTTTAGAAGCTTCTCCAGACCTAAATATTGGAAGCATTTTTAAATTAACTGTAAATGCAAGCATTTAAATCATGAGCTAAATACGTAAAGAACAGAAAAGTAATGCCAACATAAATAATTTGATGAATTGCATCAGAATGAACAGCATTTCATACTGTAACAAATAAATTAATAACAATAGCTGCAGCAATTCTATATAGGGCCCATATAAGCTGTTACCAAAAACCAAGGTCCATTTTTAAAACCTATTTATTTCTGGAATAAAACTCATTGTAAACCTATGTTAAAATACAACTCACTTTGCTTGTAATTAAGTATTGGAAAGCATATTAAGTATTTAAGAAGTGTCCCCTCCCATTGCTTTTTGTGAAAATATGAAGTTGCTCCTAACTCAGTAAACAACTAATCACCAGCAACACCGTATTTAACTTGGTTTCATTAAATAACATAAACCAAGTAGGACATGACAAAAAACAACCCCAAAATCCCAATTCCACTTTAACTCATTGTTAACCAGTAGACAGCTACAGTTATGGATCTAAGGTAAACAAAAATACAGCAAGAACAACATTTCTTTATTTTGAGAACAAGGAGTTGGAAAGTGTTTCCATTTCTGTCTTATTAAGAAACCAAGATCTTGAAGTTAGTTGCTAATTGTTTTCCAGGTTCTTTTAATAGTTCCCACCAAGAAATTTAAATAAAATGAGCTCAAACAATAGAAGCTGCTACAAAAACACTACTCCCATAAATTGCTAAATACATGGTAGTGAAGATGATACAGTGGTGCACCAGGTAGGGCTGTTTATACTTCCTTAAAGAACAAATCTAAATAGTTCCTGAATGGATGTCTAATGGTAATCATTAAGTGTTGTCATTATTTTCCTACTGAAAGATAAACATCATGCTCCAACTCCAAAGAAAATCTCCAAACCTGTTCCATAATATAAATAATTAAGTTTATGGTTTATATCTGCTTCATGGTTTTACAGCCAGTTCAATCTTTTGCATCAGAATGATCATCATGATTCAGTAATACTATTTTTTCTTTCATATAAAAAAATGAATCACTATATACTGTAAAGAACATCGGCAGTTAACCTGATGGAGTAGCTTAGAAGAGAAATTTAGAAGCTATATTTCCTTAGCTAGTGCTTTCAGCTACAATGCTTCTCTTTAAAAATAAGCGTTATTCTAAACATATTTTAGAGAAGAGATTGCATATTTGCTGATCTTTAATTTCAGGCTTGTATTTATTAAAGATAATTGTCAGAATTCGTTAAGACACTATTTTTCTTACGAGATTTACTAAGAAATCAAAAATACAAAGCCATCCTCCACTGACCAATCACTCCCATTAAATGATACAAGGTGGTTTTGGTCCTTAGTTTGTCATATCATCTGTCCCAAAAGACCACTCAGAAGTCTGATTTAACAGACAAGAAACAGCAATATTAGATATTTACATCCCTGTGCATTAATATGAAAAGCAGGACGCATGATGTGTGAAACATGAGTCACAGCAAAAGTGAGCAGAGCTCATGACAAAACACCTCTGATGAATTGAATTAGGTTTCATTGACATTATGGACAAAATAATGGCCAAGACTTCTCTTCTTCTGGAACTCATGCTAATAACATGCATAAGAGGATTATGTCTGGAAACTGTGCTAAATTAAGTCTACCAGGTTGTTCTGCTAAAGTGAAATCAAATATTAATGCATTCACTTCAATAAATATTTCTGGGCTAGCACTGATTGATCCAATTACAATACTAATCATACATTTTCATTCTTTTAACAACTGATTCATGGAATTCCAAATGGCAAATGAGATCTGGTCAATGCATTTCAATTATTTAATATTCATATTGAAAAGCATCCCAGTGATGGCCAATTTCACTATGGGGTTCACAAACAACAGCTGGGAACTGAAAAAGGCAAAAATGCATTCACATGTGAGTCCCAGTGATCAGGTGCACTATTTTACACAGCATGAGAAAAAAATACTTAGAAGTCACATAAGACAATGTGAAAAGGCTACTCAGTAAGACAAATCTTTCCTACATAACAAGACACATGCTTTTCCTATTTTAATCAAGTATTTTACTGCATACAATTACACCCCGATTTTTCCTGCCATACAAAGTAGAAAATTGACTTTACTTTTGGATGTTTGTGACAAGGGGAGGCAATGGATGCCTTGCCTTTCCCCACCACCCCCCAGTAAATCAATTCCATGCTCCCAGTGGTAATGTACAGTAAGGCTTCTGGAAATGTGATGTCTGAAACAATGCCAAGAACTTTCCCATTCACAGAAATACTTGCAAATACCAGTCAGAGCTCTCCACCCATCAGTCCACACTCTGAATACTGTATAGCTCTCCATTAATAAACACTCGAGAATGGGCACCCAAACACATTTTTAAGGGAACTTGTTTTCACAGCTTGTGCTTTCCTTGAAACAGAGTTAAACTGTTCATGAGACTGCACATTTATGGTTACATGAAGCATACAAAAAGCTTAATCTAAGTTTTTAAAATATTTGTTAAAATATTTTTGAAAAACTACACTTTCTCTGAAAAAAAAATAATAAAATCTAATTTACAATTAAGGTCAGAATTTTGCAGAAGGTGTTTAAAGGTTTTAAAGGCTCAAGGAAAAACAGGATAGGAGGTGGTCAACTCCTGCAGTGAAAGGCTACCTGTGCTTTGGAGAACATACGAACTTTAATAACCTTTTGCTAGAAATGAAGAGTTTTTAAGCACAAGAATTGACTATCTTGATAATCTGACCATAGAAAAAGATGTTGAATGGTCAGTGAGCACCTTGAATTTTTCCTCCTCTCCCCTCTATGACTTTATATTATTCAGTATATGGGAGACCCTTTCCAACTAAGAAATCTTCGTTAGAAACAAAGACTTAGGCACTACTGCAAATAAGCTTGAATTCTTTGCTGTTTTGAAACTCCTAAGAGAAAGAAGGATTTTATAACAAGGTAATATCAAAACCACTTCATACAATAAAGTAAGAACATTTATTATAAATTTCAAGAACTTGTTTTGTTGAAAGTCTTCTACAAAACCTAGAATAAAACCCCTTGCCTTTTTACCTGTCCTTCTCTTTATTCTTTTTAGGTTCTTTTTCCACATCAATTACTAGCTTAACTTCCTTCTTCAGAACCAGCAAGTGAAACGTACTTGATTCCAAAGAACCACGGAAGAAGTTAAGGCCCTGCTTTTACAGCTTTTCCTGTTCTGCAGAAATGATTTTAGCTGCTTTGGTCTTTTGGAGATGGTGCTTATAATCAGAAAAGTTATTTATGTGACTTAAAGCATTTTAATTTTTATGTGAAAACACTCAACAATTCATATGCATTTGAACAATGTCATGGCTCTCTCCTCTCAAAGAGCTGCAGACAAAAGTTCAGTGTCATTAACAAAGTTCCTGCAATGATTACTGCCTCGTGTTCTGTAACACACAGGATTCAGCACAGCCTTTAAGTACAGATGGTGTCCTGCATCACTACCAGTTTAAACACGCAGCAACTAAACAGGAACTTTGTTAATGACTGAAACTTCCAAATGTGGGTAAGATACTGCACAGAGCCCTAGATACTCTTAAGTTTAACAAAAGAGATGTAACTATTTCCTTCATAAGCTTACACTGAAGAGGAACAAATATTTTCCTCACAGTGTTTTTTACATGAGCACCACCTCATTTTTGCAGAGGGATTTTACCTCAAAAAAAAATAGTCTTTCAAAAGCAATCACATTTGTTACTAGCACTCTCATCCTCAATTTAGATGCTTTAGACTTAGGTTTCATACAAAACATTACATTGCCACCAATTACCTTTTGCACTCTCTCCCCAAAATTATTTAGAAAAGAAACTTCTGAGACACCAACAAAAGGCAACGTATTCTTGTACTAAATGGGAGATTAAAAAAAAAAATTACTGCTCTCAACTTATACCATGAAAAATAAGAACCAAGTTTTATTGGTTCTTATAAAGTGAACTGCATTGTTATTTCCTGCTGACAAGTCCATGCAAGTATGTGAAATATATGAAATAAATGTGAAATATGGATTTTTATATAAGGAATAATGACCACTGTGGTTTTTTGTTTCCTTTTTTTCTCCTCCTCCAATCATGGAGCAAAACACTATCTCCTTCCCAATATCTTGAACAAATTATAAATAATAAAATATCAATGCACCAAAGGTGCGAGGGGATATGTATAAATCTTCCTTTTTATTTGTTCATTAAGTTCTTAGGTCAGCTCTCGCTAACATTTGCCAAGCATACTTCTGAGATGACTCTAGGAAGCAGGAATTGGATTCTTGAATAATTTATTTCATCTTTAAAGGAAAAAAGAAATTACTACATCCTTCCTATTTCTGATCGGGGTGCTGCCCTTGTACTATTTCACATTTTCCCATGCTAATGTATTTTTCTCATTTATGTTTTTTTTCTTAGAAATTAATTTCCATGACAATATCATTTAATAGTTCAATGTATTTTAAATGTGAATTCAAACACACAGCTGAAAAGGAGCTATTTAATTGTATTTATCTTATGCTGAACATTAAAAAATATAAAGCGCTGACAAGTGGATTTCTTTTTTCCACCCCGACTTCCAAGATGTATTGATATTATTGTGTCAACATCAATAATGTTTTGGGTGACCTTCCCTTAAAGGCTGCAAAATTTGGAGGATAGTTTTTCCTACCACATTTTATCCTGCATTTAATAAGAGAGGGAAAGGAGTGAAAGTAATGTCTCCCATTTCTTTTTCCAAAGAACAAGAAGTAAACAGAAATCACAAAAGATTACTGTGGACATCTGCAGGCAAAGACACCATTTACAGCTGAAAAAGTCCAACTTAACTGAAAACTACAGTGCCTATTTACTCAGGTGAACATACAGTTCAACAACATCTAGAAAAAGAGAATAACTGGAAAACCTTCACATAAGGTTTTCAAGAAAACCCTTCAAATAATGCCTAATGATTTTCATGAAGTGAAACTTTCATGTCTTAATACTTCACCTGGAATTTAAATAATAGTGATTTTATTGTTAATTTCAGTAAGAACAGATCAGGCTTCTTACAATACAGGACTTCTAGAAAGCTGGAAAAAATAGTAGATTAATCAAGAGCTCCAACAAGGCTTACTAGCACCAGGAATTGAAATTCACAACAATGATAACCCACGTATGAGAAGACAGAATCACTACCATCAACACTTAGTTACAAAGGATCTTCCAGAGCTTCTGGATCAGTGTTTGGGTAAAACCCCCTCCCTATTCTGCCAAAAAAGTACCTCTAAACACAAAAAAAAACAGTATCTCAAAATACATGCCTATGATATAACAACTTTCAACCTTGCTGGCATGGGCAGTATAACAAGTGTAAACATGCAAATCTGCAAACTTGCTTTTCCTTCTTTCCAACAACACAAAAATAAACACATACTAAAAAGAAAAGCCAACCCAAACTAAAATCTAGGCAATCCCACTCATGCAGAAAAAACCCAAAAACTTCAGCCCAATCTGACACTCAACACTACCTGACCTTTACATTTCAGACAGTGAAACATTGGGTTCAACTGTCTGGTATCAGCAACAGTGAAACAAACATATGCCAAAAATCACATATACAGAGGCAATAAATGGTTTTGACAGAGTAATTCTCAAGCTGTATAGAGGAAGAAAGCTAAACAAAGGAGGGAACTCATTTCACAATTTTCCAGGGGTCAATGTTCTTTCATGACTACCAGCTTCTGAGAAGCTGAAGTAACATTTATCTGTTTTTCCCTTGTTACTTAATCCATAACATTGACAGACATGCAAATCAGCTGTAATGAGAAAGCCCCAGTGTGCTGAGTGCTGCCTATCCAGAACACAAGACAAGGCCTGGCCCACAGCAGTTGCACTACAGGCTGAGATTTTGCTTGTCATCCATCAGAACGGCACCTTCCACAAGGATTTTTCATCCCTTATTACCCAGACTGTGCTCCAGGGCAACTCACTTCACAGCTAGAGAAGACAAGCCAGTTACAAAGAGCTATGTGGGAAAAACAGGGCTATAAGGATACAGCAAAGCAGTCAATTCCATGGTAGAAATGGTGAATCCTTTGATTCTTGGAAAAATAAACTTATAAAGTACTGTAATAAATTGATTCCAGGTGAACCTGTAATTAATAAAAAACATCATCTCCCTCAAGGCTATCACTAGAAACTGTGCAAAACTGTGGTATGTACTTAACATTTCAAATCAACAAAATTACAACTGACTTGACACTGCAATTTCTTTTCTATCAATGGTATGTGGAAGATTCAAATGGAATTCTTAATAGCGCTCACAGGATCTACAAACACTGACACATGGTGTACACTAAAAGAAGAGGATGGAGTCATCTGCTGCAGGGTGTGCAGCCACTGAAAAAGTAAATTTCTTCCCTATATCCAATTAAGAATGGTGTATAATTAATTTAGAGAAAGTGGGTCTGAGGCTCAGTTTTACATATGGCTTCAACACTTGCAGAACTGTGCATCCACTGCCTTTATGGACGACATCTTGCTTTTGTAGGAGACAATTAGAAGTATTTCCAACAGAGAACAAATTAGTTGTATACTTACGGCATGGGGTGTTTGGTCTGCTCACAAGCTGTGGGAATGCAAAGAGTGCTGACATCTCTACTGCATGGTTTTGACTTGGATCCTTTTCTTGAGTCTGGTCAGCCCAAGCTACTGATTTTTGTCTTTGAATTAGCTGCTCGACCTCCCCATACTCAGTCTCAGTTAAATCATTTGTCAATCCAGCTTCTTTCAAAGCTAGGTATTGCTTGCGATGAACTGGAAGCAAAGCATTTAGTACTCTGTAGAACAGAAAGAGGCAACACAAGTTGGCTTAGGAAAACACAATTCTCACCCAGAAAAAAGAATATAATCTTGCTTCTGTTTTAATTAAAACTAAATTCTCTAAATAGGTCGCCTCAAGCTATAAATGTCAAAATATAAGTTTTACCACACCTGCCATGAAACCATACTTACTTTTCTGTTTGCTTATAATACTGATCTTGAAGGGACACCAGAGTTAACATGTGCTTAATCTGGGCTTTCAGGTCCTGAACTTCTAGGTTTAAGTGGCAATACTGCAGATCTTGACGAAGTTCCTTTGGGAAATTGGGAAGAAAAAAACCAAATCAAACACCTGCACATCAAACCGATAGGGAGAAACTAAAAATAATATTAATTCAGCCAATAATGAAAAGTAGAGATGGAGTGGAACTATATTATAATAATGAAGTTTGATGGCAGAAAAGTATAAATTGTTTGATCTTTAGTTACATACTTAAATATTGCCCTGTAGACTCCTTTGACCAACAGTGGGTGTGCTGCAATTAGCATTAAGAATCCAACAGGCACACATGCACATCCAAAGATACTTTTGGCTTTTTTTCCTGTGTACTAACACACTATATTTCAATTATTAAACTGTTCTTAACTCGTAGGTTTTACCCTTTTTCTAATTCTCCTCCCCATCCCCAAGCATGGCAAAATGAAAGACATTTTACCTTTGGAATACACCCATCTTGACCCAGAAGACGCATTTCATTTTCAATACGGTGCAGCCATTTGGTGTTTTCCTCAAAACGTTTGACCTCCTCTTCTTTTTTCTTCTGCATGTGCACACAGTGGATATTAAGTACAGCAAGCCTTTGATCTCGCTTGCAAGTGGCCTGAAAAAAACCCAAACAACCCAACAATTAAAAAAAGAAATTAGGACTTAAGGGGAAAGCTTTCAAATGACGTTCACCAAATTCCTTCTCTATACGAAGATTTCTTTTCCTTTCTTTTATATAACATAACCAAATAATTGCTTATTACTCATATATGAAAATGAAGAAGCAATTTCATCTTTGTTTTCCCAAATGTGGACTAGAAAAAGCCTGATAAAAAAAGTATTGGGCAAGTGGAAAATCCTATATGTGCAAGCATCAAATTCTTCCAATGTTTTGCTGAAATCTGGCAACTAAAAGGCTCAAAATCATCATCACAACCAAGTTGGATATGAACAAGGCAATGTCCCAACAAGGTAAAGGATTCTCTTTCTATTCAGAGGACAACTATATTCTGCTGTACACCTCAAAAATTAGGTCACTAACGCAACACTCAGAAGTGATAATCAGTGAGTACCATTTTACTTAAATATTTAAGCACTAACTCATTGCATAGTTACTTAAGCAAAGTGAAGAGATGCTACCTTGTATAACGCTGTAGAAAACTCACCTTTTCTACTTTTTCTTCAGAGCACATCAGTCGAATTTGTTCGTGACATTGATTATGATAATATTTCTTCAGCGTGTTTTCTTTCAGTTTCTTTTCCACATTGAGGTATTCTTTTCTGATTTCCTCACGATTTGCAAACACATTTTTAAGGACTTCTTTGTACCTACAACCAAAGGATGAGAATAAATAATAAATTACTTATTGAAGACTTTTTATGACCATCTCATTTAGAAGGGAAATTTCAATTCCAAGTTAATAAAATAAATACAAAAAAATTAAGAGGAAAGAAAAGCCTGTTATAGATGAACACCACATAAAGCAACAGTACATCAGAAAAGATTTTATGTATTTGAACTGAAAAGGAGATGCGAAATTTTTAAGGGATCACTAGAAATAAATCTGGTTGTGTTTATGAAAATGACACTAAGATTTAAAAGAAAGGTACCTGAAACTTCTTAAGTTTTACTTGTACCTCCCAAAGATACTAAATAACTATGTTCTCCACCTCTTATACCCATTTATTAAACAGATCAGACTACTGCTGCCATAGACACAAAAGGCCTTCAAAAAACCTGCTAGCTATCTCTCAAAAAAGGAAAACCACAAAGGTCTTCAGTTGCTCACTTTCCCTGAAGCTATTGTACAATTCTAATCACTAATGGAACAGAACATGCATCATGTTTTAACACATACCAGGCTAACAGCAGGGAAAAACCAAACTAGTGGTAGATGGTACTCAAGGAGTTACCGAGTAACCAGTTATCTGGTTATCCCTGGTCTGCAAGGCAAATCAGAATAACAAGGATAAGGAGAAAACCTGGAAGGATTGTCATGTTGCAATATAACTTTCAGTGGTGGTACTTGCTCACTTTACTCCTGAATACTGAAAACACAACAGTACAGAACTGCCCAAAAGATACTGCAGGATATCTCAGTAACAACCAACCCTGTACACAAAGCATTTCACAACATCCTACCTTGTTAGAACTTCACATAAGAATAAAACCACAGTTTAACATGCAAATGTTCTAAAGACATGCAACACTGAGGTTGTCATACAGTGTTTAGTGTATAAAAAATAAAATTATAAAAATGCTAAAAACTAACACAGGTTCAACTCCAGGAAGTTGAAGAGACATTCTTGCTATGTAAGTGACTTCTTGTCAGTGTTTCAGAAGTAGCAATTCTATTTCGCAGTCTACACTGAATAACTGAGTCCTTCATTCTAGTGTTTTATTACCCTCCTTTTAGAAAGAAACAGAATAAAGAGAATTCTTCTTCTCTGCAGTTTTAAAAATACAACAGTTTTCCCTGAGTGTCCAGAGAATCCTATCATACCTAGGTAAAAATGTGTACTAAAACACAGAAGTATTACTTTTTTAAGGAACCATTATAGGTTAATGGCTGGACTCTGTGACCTTTGAGGCCTTTTCCAACCTAAAAGATTCTGTGAAAATGCAACAGTCAGCTGCAGTGTATCAGTGTTCTTACCCTACACTGTTACTATCTGTACTACTATACTACCTGTTGCACAACTGCTTGCAGATTTTTTGCCTTCTGTAGTATCCATAGAAACACAGTTCCTCCCAGCTGCCTGGGAAACACAGCACTAAGGAATCCAAGTGAATCCTCTCTGTTTCCCTCACAGTAAAAACCTGGGCATAATTTAGGACAGGGTGCAGGTCCTGATTCTATGTACAGTCCTCATAAGGAGCTATTACCAGTAAATGTGTACTTATAATCATCAGTGTCCAAAGAGCAGCATCAAGAACAGAAGCCTTTGCAAAGTTCCTGCCTTGACTTGGATCCATTCATTCAATAAACACACTTCTATTCTTATGGAGTTATCTTTACCCAGTCTTCTTCACTTCAAAAATTACAAAGTTATCCTGTAGGCATATCCAGGGTATGAACCCTCAACACCACCAAGTCTCAAAGAGCTCATGGACCTATCAGTTGTAGTTCCAAAGCCAGTGTCCATTGTCTACCTCAACAGGTTTAAGAATGAAGGGCTGGCAAGCAACACAGGTCCAAGCTTGAGACAGAGGGAGAAGGAATGATTTTTGGGTTTGAAGAAGCAAGTGGTGTACTCAGTGAGTCTCTCTCAGATAACAGGGAAGCAAAAACCATGGGCAGTTGGGTTGAAATACAAGACTGTGGATAAGAATCTCTTCCCTGTCCCAAACAAGAGGGAGAAGGCAGCACCATACCTTCAAAACCTGGAAATGAATGTGGGAGAAATCAACTCATCACCCACACCACCAGTAGGATGAACCTGACAGGATATTCATGAGGAAGAACAGAATATCTAGAGGGAATGGGATAGTCTTACATGTGGCTCTATGGATATGCCATAACATTAAAATGCAAACATTCTCTGACCGGCAAATCTTGGCATAGAATATGTCCAGCATTTTGAAAAGATATTTTAGAGACCTTGCCCTTGACTGACTCTTCCCACACACAAAGAATGAAATAAAGGGCAAATCACAGGAAATTAAATCAATCTTAAAGACATACAGTGCAAAAATATGCAGGGAAACTGTCAGAACTATCAACATGACTTAAAAGCCCACACTTATTTTGAAAATTAAATTTAAATAACCTGAATGAGAGGGTTTATTGAAATGTCTGGAATACCAGTAAAATGAAGCATAATCAGAGAGCATTTTGCTTTGAATGGGTTTTCACTTCACCTTAGAAAGTTTTCCAGGTTAAAATATAGCACATTCCAAGGGCCAATTAAAAAAAAAGTTCACTGAATCAACTCAGGTGAATAATTCTCAGAAATATGTGATGAGATAGGCAGAGACACACCCAGAAAGGCCTTTGCACAAAAACCTAACCCTCTCATGGAATAGATGGACTTTTGCAACAAATTGATACTTCACATCTTAGTTTGTTACTTTTTGTATGCTCTCATGAGACAGTCACATGAGACAACAGGAACATCAACAATAAAAGAGGTTCAAGAGATATAAATGCAACAAAAAATAAGGAATCTACCAACATAAGTTAAACCCTTCATGGAAAGCAGAGCTTCAAGGTTTTTGCCTCTCAAACCTTGCAGGAAAGATACTACTTGAAGTAGTGTCTGCCAACAGTAGCAAGAGCTGCTGTCATTTATGCAAACTCCGTTCTGCCTACCCACAAACACAACCTGTTAAGCAGCTCTGCTGGAAGCCGGCATTCATATGCTCCTTCCTGTCACATCTCATTCCTGCATCCCCCTTTCCTTTTAAATCCACCACCAAGTTGCTCTAAAAAGAAGCAACATGTTATGCAAAGCCATATCTAGTCTAAGTAAAGCAACGTTAAAATGAGGAAACCAATGTTGAAAAGAGTAAGTTTGTTTTACAAACGCGTTTACAAGTTACGCAAGCTCCAGTTTGGAAGCAAGATTGTGATGTGATTCATTTACCTTTCTATTTCCACTTGCTGGTTGTTTGAAAGTTCTGCAGCATTATAATTTTCAGGAATGCTTGCTTGCTTTTCTTCATATTCTCTCAGTTTTTCCTTCAACATTAGGATCTAAACCAAAAGAGGCGCCTTTTAGTTAGGATATAGTTTTGGGTTTTTTTCCCGAACCTGCCATTCTGTGCTGATAAGCTGAGCAGCTTTACAAATGGCAGTAGGTGATATTCCTCTCACAGGACAAAATTTTCTTACTTTAAAATACTATATGGGAGAATTAGGACAACATTACATTATAGGTTCAATCCTATAAACTTTGGTTTTGTATTCAAAGTCACCTGTTCAAACTTTTAACAACAGAGTTTTTTACATACCTCTTTCTTCTGTTCATTGCAAACTTTAACATACTGGCTTATGTGACTGTCCAAGCTAATAACATTGCTCTTCAACTGTAAAGAAACAAGTTAGAATTTAAGGTAGATTCACATTATCATGCATAATAAATACACTGTAAGTACTATATAGTTAGGCATACACTGTATTATGAGGAAAGAGATGAATTAAATCCTGACTTGAACAACAGAAATAAGACTCAGCTTTTGCTCACTCTCATCTGTTGCACACCCATGGCCAGGTAATTTCCCTCAACAGAACAATAAAAAGTAATTACATTTATACGTGCAAACACGTTTTACATTTATTCAGACTGGTTTGACTATTTAATGTGTATCCTGTAGATTTTATTATAAAAACTATCTTTAATTATGCAACAAATGGAAACTTCAGTGAACCCCATATTACAGAAAAGAAATTAGGAGCTACAATAAAAAAAGATGATGAAAAAAAATCAAAACAGTAGAGAGCAGAAGACAACACATTCTGGTAGCATTTCATTTATCAGTATAATCTCATTGAGCTTCCTGGCTCCACCTGAATTCTACTTGTAACAAAACTGGTCTGACTCTTGTACAACTGGTCAGACACATCTTTAATATATTTTACAGTTCTTCAAGAAAGAAACAGCAAAATATTGAAAACAGATGTGAATTCTACCAGCTGAGGATTATTTCTCAGTCTCATGCTCACAAAACAAACTGTTTCAAACTAGCAACATCTTCTTGTTAATGAATGTATGTTACTTTCAGGCCATATCTAGTATCTACTCTGTATCTACTACATCTATCACTCCAATAAGGAAGAGCTGACTGTAAGAAAAAAAGAGGTAACTGAAGAAAATTGAGATAAAAGTGAAGGAAAACACAATATTGCTAAAGACATAATTCTCCTTCTCTTAATATTATATGATTATATTTTGACAGGGGATCAATAACTACAAATTTACTCACAGAAGACTTGATATCCTTTGCTCGGTTTGCGTACTTGAGAGTGTTATAGGTATCATCGTAGAACAAGGAGGAGGGACTAACAGCAGCTATCATGATGGTCCGGCAGTTCCCTCCCAGAGAGTCTTTCAGCAGACGGGTAAGCTTGCTGTTTCGATAAGGAATGTGCTTCTTGTGCTAAAAGGAGTCGTACACAGTTTTATGGATTAGTCAACTGCTTTTTAAATAAAAGTCTGCTTGGAATTTCAACAATGTCACAAGGTATGACAGTCATGAAACTTTTCTTTGAAAAAAGTAATTTTTCTTAAAATGACCTGCAATTTAAGTCCTTGAAAAAGTCTAATACCTATACACGTGTATTAGCTAAGTTACTTTCTGATGTCTGGATACACAGCTACAATTTTTGTCATGGGGCACTAACAGAAAAGGCAAGATAGATTAAACTACTTTCAGTTCACAAAATAATTCACATTGGGAAGAAAGGACCTTTAAGATCCCTCTAGTTCAATGCTCTGCTCAAACAGGGGCAGTTAGAGCAAGATGCCAAGGACTACATCCAACTGGGTTTTGATAACCTCCAAGGATGGAGGTTCCACAACCTTTCCAGGCAACCCAACTCTGCTGGGAAGATTTTTTTTGAGCACATCTACAAATCTGTTGTCTCACAGTGCCGTTAGGTCACTAGGAACCCAATTCTGCACCAAATAAATCAACATAAGGAATCTTTCTTATGCCCATGGTACAGATTTTAAACTCCTCTTTCTGCTCCAACAAGATGGTGATGAGAATGTGCAGAACCAGGAAGGGAAATAAAAGCTCTGATCCTTTTCTCCCAGCATATCTGAAGGGGGAATTTGCTAGTTGCCCAGAAGCACAAGAGGAGTGTTGTAGTAGACAATAGTCTTACTTAGGCAAAAAAGTTCAGGAGGTTTTGTCATTGTCCCACACAACTGTACCCACTCCTTCCCTTGAGCTGGTGAGCCAGATCAGGAGACTAATCCGCTGCTTTGATCAGGGGATGTGAGTAAGATCATAAAACAACAAGTAGGAATAGGTGTTGTTTCATCCCATAAAAGCCTCTTCCCCAAGATTAAAGATTTGCAAGGTTATTAATTTACTCATTCAAGCTTCTCTATATATGCTTGATTTTGAAAAAGGTAGGTAAGAAAAGCAAGTACATTCATCTCTGACACTATCCTTAGTAGCTGCAGACTATTTTGGTGAACTTTCTCATTGGGATTGTCTTTTGGCTATCACAGAGATGATCATGGAAACCCTCAAGTCAATCTTGAGAGAGAAAGATGATGTGAGTAGCATCAACAACATAATTCTCATTAGTCAATCAGCTTAGCATTTTAAACAATTTTCAGAATACCAGGAGGTAAAGACTGCCTGGGAAAGCAGCACATACACACCTTTGGATCTGCCAGTGCATTAATGACATTTCCAAGAGCAAGCAGGGAGCGGTTAATGTTTGTTCCTTCTACAAAACGAGCCCCCTTGGCATTTGTTGCACTGGCACGTTCAGATCCTGCCAGGTCAATGAGAGACATTTTGGCGACACGAACATTTTGATTAATACTAACTGTTTTATCTTGCTGCCGTAAGTAAATCTACAAATAAAAAAAAAGAAAATAATTAAAAAGTAGCCACTACTAACCAGTCTAAGCAGTAAGTTACACTATAAAATTAACAAGTCTTTTCAGAAATTCTTATTGGAATCCTTCTCGAAATGCAACATAAACCTTTTTGTAAATATCTAACACCAACAGACAGCTTGGCCTAACAGAAAATAGTGAATCCATTTCTGACACCTCTTAAACTCACTTGTTTCAGGTATTAGTAAGGAAAAAGAAGCAGAGTGTAGTTGCACTGAGTTTGACTGGGGTGCAGTTAAATTTCTGTGTAGCAGCCCATATGGTGCTCTCAGATTTGTGACCCAGTCAGTGCTGATAACACTCTAGTGATAAGCTGTTGCTGAGCAGTGGTTGTACAGTGTCACGGCAGTGGGCAAGAGGGTGCAAGTAAAGCTGACCACAACTGATAGAAAGTTTCTCTGAAGTAGTCATTGCTTGAGGAATGGCTGAACATCAATCTGATGGAGGCAAGTGATTGTTTCCCCCCCCTTGCCTTTAGTTAAGTGAGCCACAAGGTTCACAACCCCCTGGCTTTTGCACTTATGATTCTCTCCCCCATCCTGCTGCAGAGGATTAAGTGACCAATTGGCCCTGGGCTTACAACAGCAAAGATTGGTTTTTTGACTCTTTACAGGGAAAATGAATTTCACAGCTAAAATAGCTCTTGATTCTTCTGCACTTAAGATGTATATTACTCTACTGTACTTTAGATTGAAAGAGGTGTTCATTTTTTACATGCACACTTCAGAGTATGCAATGAAGATATGTATAGGCATAAACCAGGAAAAAGGCTGGACTATCAGAGATTTAGACTTAATTGTATCTACCATTAATAGGAAACAATACTTATTTACTGCTGTGAAAACACACTTCAAGATCATTTGGAATGTGATGCCCCCTGAGGCCACTTCTTCCCCTCATCCCATTTTCCCTGAAATTTTCACAGTACAGGAGATGTACAAGGAACTAAATACTTTTGCTTCCTTCTGCTGCTGAAGGTATTCTTTCCCCAGGTTTATAAGTAGGCAGAGCAGGATTATACAGTCAGTAAAGAAAATTAAAGTTATCCTTAGATGGCTTTTACTTTTTCAGGATCCTCTAAATTTCCCCTTCTTTTGTGTTGAGTACCTTGCCTTTTGGTTAATAAGGCTGTAGGTTCCTGACACTTTAATGAACACACTCTTAGGGAACAAGGAAGGACTTGCAATGCATAAGGCAAAAAAGACAGTATTTCACTAGTTCTGTAGCTTTAAGCTTTGTGCATGAGAAATGAAGTCTTCACAGCACTTTGTAACAGAAAAAAAAATTGACCAACGTCATGAGTGAATAAAATACTTATGACTTGCCATGAAATGTATGTCTACTTCAAATAGATAAATTTCTAAATCAAACAGTACAACTAAGTTCAGTTGCACTATTTCTAGTACAATAGAAAAAAAAAAATCAACCTCAGACTGGGAACACTATCAGAACAACCCAATAACTATCATTAGTGAAGTAGGAAAGGTGGAGTGACAGCCAAACTATGTTCTACGACTCAAGCTTTGGAAAAATTCAAAAGATACAGGAAATGCCCCAAAGCAGAAACTTTGCTGTTTCTTTGTCAGTCAGCAGAACACTTTCAATAGAACAGTGTGGCAATTCAGATTTTACTTTCAGATGCAGTAATTGCCTGACCTAGATAGATATTTCAAACCTAAGAGAGATGGTATGGGTAAGGCAAAACTTGCATCTCTAAAATCAGCTCAGAATGTCCCGGGCCAAGACTTTTATCAATTTTTGAGTCAGTTTCAGACAACATCCTGCTCCAATAAAGTTGACAAGAAAGGCCAAAGACAGCATAAAAAGTAACATATCTCTACAAACAAACGGACCTTAAATAGAGAAATTCAATGAAGACAGCACTGGGCATTTCTCAACACTTACATCTCTGGAACCAAAGACACAATTCCTTTATGTAGAATGTCACAGATGTGTGGAAGTACTTGAGAAACTGAAGTGATTTATTTAATTGCTTGCCACTTTTAGAAATGTACTTAGAAGAATGCGAAGCCTGCCAGATAAAAAAAATCCAGGGCTTTTTTCCTGAGTCAAGGTGAGGGAGACAAGACACCCCAGCCCAGGAAGCAAACAAGCAGAAATGAGCAGTTCACTCTGATGTGTCTGTAACATTGCACCTTGTTCCCTTTTAAAGGCAGACACAACAGTGCAGCTCCCAACCTGAACAACTTCAGAAGAATCCTTCCTATCATCATGGACAAGACCTCAGGGGAAATTAAAAGCAGGGAGTGCAATTTCAAAGAGAAATTTAAGGTATATAAGAAACATAGAAGCTTTTAGAGTAGCAATGACTTGTGCTTTGTTACATATTTAAAAGGTTTTTTTAAAGACCTCAACTTTTGGTTACTGTTATTACACATTGCCAAAGTCTGCAGATACAGTTAAGAACTGCCCAACAGTTAAACACTGTAATGCAAGAACCAGAATCAAATTTATTTTAATATTTTTCAACCCAGAGTGGCATAATATAAATAATTCAAGATAGTGCTTTGCAGTATGCAATAACAGGGAAAATGAGAAAGAATTTAGTTCATGGGACTAGTTTTTAAAC
This sequence comes from Campylorhamphus procurvoides, assembly GCA_013396655.1. NCBI lineage: Eukaryota > Metazoa > Chordata > Aves > Passeriformes > Dendrocolaptidae > Campylorhamphus > Campylorhamphus procurvoides. Next base: position 180,317 of record WBMV01002743.1, on the reverse strand, counting down.
ATCACAAGTTTTATTTAAGAGGAGTCAGAAGGATAAGGCAGCAGTCAGCAAACAGCAATAATCTTTGGAGAAATCTTAAGTTCCAGCAAATTTGTACAACTCATTCAAAACTCATTTATGGAAACTAAGAATCATCAGTTAATTTTCTAAAACTTGGTACATACCAGAATATTAAGAAATCATTTTAGCATAAAAATTAGCATTAACCAAAATAAGTACAGTAAGAAAGTACTACTTGAGGTTCTCAGTTTATAGTCAGACATATAAATGCACTCTGTAAATTATTTTTCCTACAGAAATGCTAAACAACACAATGGAAATCTTCAATCCCCTCTCACCCAAACCAAGGTTCAACACAGTTTAAAAATAAAAGCCTCCACTGTATCTAACCTTAAACAAAACCTGCAACTCACAGTAATGACCACTGTATATCTGCTATATTATCTTACCTGAAAGACAGCATGGGACCGGGAAGAGGAGGCATTCACATCGGTGGGATGCTGAGTTCTATTTTTATTTCCATAATCCAACATCTGAAGGATTTCCTCTGCTGATTTAGGCTTTAAAAGTAGAGCAGAAGGTCAACTATAGGAGATTCTACATGATTCTAAGATACATTAACCTTCAAAAAAAAACCCTAACAAACAAATGAAGATTTTAGTTACCTAGAAATAAGAGAAATTTCCTGTTTTGAAATTGAGGCACTTCAAACAAACATTCTCAGCTAAAAAGGAGTACTGTATGAAAAACAAGCACTTAACTACAGCAATTTAGATCAGAGAGTATTGTAGTAAAGAACTTAAATCTGAAGAGGTTCTCCATAGTTAGACGGAGCCTCGTTTAAGAATTTCTGACTTAATTCTTCTTATACTAATGCATTAAACAGTGATATACTAATATTTGTTCCTCACAAGACTCAAGGTTTTGGAAACACAGAGCAAGCCAAACTAAGAACACTGTTTCCTGTCAATTCATTCCATGTACATAAAATCTGGAAGCTACATAGCATGCAACATACACTAAAAGGCTTAAAAAATTAGATCCACAAGAATTGGTTTTCAGATTGCAAAACTAACTTTGCCTTTATTGCCATCTTGGAGTGTTCTACCATCAATGTGAAGTCTTGAGGTTGTTTTTGTTTTTAATAACCATGTTTGAAAAGTTTCATCTTAAACTCCAAGCCAGCACAGCAATTCTTTATCAATGATGCCAAGATTATTTAGCCAAAAACCAAATCTACCAAAACCTGCTGGATGAGCATCAAGCCAACGGTACCCTTTGGGATAATAAGGTCTGAATGCTGTATCTGTTTGCATTCAATAATATTGGCAGTTTATTCCACAATGTGCTTTTGACTAAATAGTTAAGTTTGCAAGTTACTGGTGATTATGGTCAGAAAAAAAATCCCACTAGGAAATCACCAAGTTCCATACAACTCTCACAGAACAGTGGGAATATCACAAATACGTTGAGTTTCTATATGTACTTACATACCTGATGTAATGTCAGGCCTTGAACTACCACCCCTTGCTGGGCATCTTCACGAACAGCCAGAGGGCCAGAGTTAACCAGCAGATCACGTATCTGTTCATTGTAAATCTTTGAAAGGGGATTTAAAGTATTTTATTAAAACTATCCTCTCATATTTGACAGAATTAAACAGAAATCACCAGTCTTTTTTCATATTTCTTTAAGACAAAGCAAGAAATTCACACTCTAGATGTTTTCCAGTTATCCAATACTGAGCTTAAAATTCAGTGTCCGTGATTTCTTTTAAGCCACTGAAATGAGCCATTCTCTTGTAGTAAGTAACCTTTGTTCCTTATTTTTTTTTAAATTTTGCAACAAGCATGAATCCAAAGCATTTATTTTCCTCTTTTTTCCTCTCCCTCTTAAACACCAACTATTCTTCCATTAAGAATTTGAGGGGTCTGGAAGACAATTTTACTATTACTCAACAGCAGTGCCAAGACACTGACTTGTAAAAACAGAGCATCATTTTGTTGTGCAATTTCACAGTGCATATAGGATATTACTGTGAAGCCCTGAGATATAACAATGAAATGATATTTTCTTTGAACATCTGTTGATGGATAAAAGGGATGGAATTGATCAGCAAGATACAAATCACGAGAATGTTCAGTGAATATACTAGAAGTGATTGTTCTTTTTCGGCAGCCTTCTGTAAAATAGTAACAGGTGCCTTTGAACTGCAAATTTGGTAGAGCATGGTTCAGTTCCACTCCTATAAGGACACGTTTTGTCAAGCCCCAGAAAGGACCAGGTGAAGGCAAAACCAGCTTGTATTTACCTAACAAATATGAATTATTAAAAGTGACATAGCAAATGCAGGAACTCACCTCTAAATAAGAGACAGCAACATCACATATTTTATCTTCTTTTATTTGATCCATGCGGTTATAAAGTGTCATCATGGTTAAATACATCACTCCAGGATCTTCAGGAGAACCTAACATTGTATAAGTCTTTCCAGCTCCTGTTGCGCCATAGGCAAGCACTGAATTGTCACAAAAAAAAACAGCCAAGCAAAAATACATAGTTTATACCAGTAAGCTAATCAGAAACAGAAGAGAAAATGAACATTCACAGATCTCTGTCATTCTGAACAGCAGTTCTCACAAACTGATTAAGTCTCCTACTTAGGCTTTACCTTTTACAGCTATTTCAAAAAAACATTTTCAGTTCAAAATTTACATGAAAAAACTATTTACTGACTCTCATAACCCTACACCAGTAACTTATGGCTGACAAGTTCCTAACTACATTTCATTTGCCAGTTAAAAAGCTCAAGCTCTTAGAGTTCATAAAGCTGGGTACCAAACAGTGACACAAGTGCTTCTGCTTGAATGACTCCACAGTTATTATGTCACATCACACATATAATTCAGATAAAACTCTGAAGTCCATTATAACCTTAACACAAACTTACTTCCAAAACAGTAGAGCTAGCCTAATTTTCATATGCTAAAAAGTCAGCCTCTTATATACATGAATTAAAACACAATGCTTTATTTCTATCTGAGGCTTTTTAATGCCCCTGCAGCAGTTGCTTACTATGGTAGGAACCTTGAGGAATTTAATAAAGCTTTTTAATTGAAAAAGATAAATACTGAAGTTACCTGTGCAGTTATATCCATTTAAGAAGCCATCAATTAGAGTTTTAGTAGTGTGCTCAAAAACTTCCAACTGGGATGAACTTTCATCAAAAATAGCATCAAACATAAATTTAATATCTTTCCTTTGTCTTTTGTTAATATCCCTATGGGTCAGTCTCTTCCCGTTAAAGAAGCTAACCTCTCCCTCCTTCGGGTCAAAGACCAACACATGCTGGTCAATAACATGGACAACCCTGCTGAAGTTGTCCTGCTTTTCCTTTTGGGTCTCTGGACGGACACGGACCACCACTTTGACGTGGTTACAAAGGCCTTCTTCTTCCTTAGCGGGAGTCATCCCTTCTGGCCCCCAGCTTGGCTTCCAAGGCTCGCTCAGATCGCACAGCTGAACCTTCTCTGCAATTGACGAGACAGAGGGAAAGGCATTGTATTGCAGAGAAAACCTTTCAAACACCGCGCACTTCATCAGGACCAACGCCTGGCACCTCTGCTGGATCCACCCATCGCTTCAATGGGCTGCAGCTTTGGGAAACACCGCAACTGGCCTGAAGAGATGTTTTAATCCAGCACTGCTTTAAGAAAACCAAGCAGTACTTCCCCAGTAAATCGCTAAGTTTATTTTAACAATTTAAGGTACTAAGCGACCTAGTGGCTTTCCTTTACGCCAGAACAAGCCTGCAGATGAGCTCCCAGGTTTCTACAGGCTAAGGCGAGTACTGCACTGCCGTTCAGCAGAAGTCAGAGCAGCTGCCTGTGCTATGGATTCAGCCATTCAGCCCCGCTGCCCGGAGGTTTAAAGAGAGCCACGGCGGGGTTTGCGTTAACGCAACTCGCACGGGGCGCAGCGACCGATAACAACCCGGAATTTCCTTCCAATGGCCCGTCCCTGCTCGTTCTCCCGGGGCTTCTGCCGCTCCAGGGCGAGCTCAGCCGGGCCGTAAGAGGGACACGGGCACACCCAGGACAGGGGAGCCCGGCCCCGCCCCTCCCTGCACTGCTTCTCCTTGGGGAATGCCGACAATTCCCCCGCACCGGGACTCACCCCAGGACCGTGTCCATTCCCGGACCCGTCCCACAACAGCCCCTATCCCGGGACTCACCCCAGGACCGTGTCCATTCCCGGACCCGTCCCACAACAGCCCCTATCCCGGGACTCACCCCAGGACCGTGTCCATTCCCGGACCCGTCCCACAACAGCCCCTATCCCGGGACTCACGCCCCGGCACCTTGTCTGTTCTGGGGACTCACCCTAGGACAGAGCCTATGCCGGGACAGCCCCTATTCCAGGACTCATCCTAGGACAGCGCCTATCCCAGGACTCATCCCCAGGACCATGTCCACTCGCGGGACTCATCCCCAGGACAGCGCCTACCCCAGGACTGACCCCCAGGGCCGTATCCATTCCCGGAACTCACTCCGGACCATTCCTATCCCAGGACTGACCCCCAGGGCCGTATCCATTCCCGGAACTCACTCCGGACCGCTCCCATGCCAGGACTGACCCCCAGGACCGTGTCCATTTCCGGACAGCGCCTATCCCGGCCTCACCCCTCGGCCCATTCCCGTCTCCATTCCCAGGACTGGGCCCGCACTCACCCCCGGACCGCGCCTATCTCAGGACTCATCCCCGAACCATGCCCGGAACTCGTCCCCCGTCCCACTCCCGTCCCCCATTCCCGCTCTCACCGCCCCCGGCCAGTTCCCATCTCCCATTCCCGCTCTCACCGCTGCCCGCTCCGCTCCAACCGCTGCCAGGGCCGCCGAATTCAAACACAAGCAGGCCGCGCTCCGCGGCCCCTCATTGGCTGCAGGCCGCCCTCCTTGGCCTCTCATTGGCTGCCTCCCGCCTGACGTCACCGAAGCGACGGCGCCAACGGTAAGTGCGCGCGGCGGGGCCCGCTCCCGGTGCCGCCGCCTCAGCCAGGCCGGGCCGTGAGGGGAAGGGACGGTCACATCCTTAGTCTTGAGCTGCTGGTGCTTCCCGGCCGCCCCCCGTGCGGAGGAGTAGGGTTTTCTTTTATAATTTTGCTCCTCGCTGCCTTCTTGCTTCAGTGCGAACCCCGCTCAGCGGCCGCCGCTGGTTGTGCCGTAGGGCCGCTTTAAAGGCCGCGGTAAAGCACGCTTTGTGCGCGCTCCTAAGGAAGTCAATAAAAGAAGTTAAAACGTCCGTGTTAATTCGGTGGAGCGAGGGTGGCTGTAGGCAAAGTGACAGGCCGGGATTGTAGGTCGGTGTGAGGGGTGGTGGAGCTCACCTGTCCCTGCTTAACCAGGCAGGGAGCAGAGGAGGGGGGAATGGCGAAAAGTAGAAAATTTACGGGTTGGGATAAAGGTAGTTTAATGTGGAAAGTAAAAGCTGAGCAGAAGCAAAGCAAGGGGTTAATTCGGTGCTTCCCAAGGGCAGGCAGGTGTTCAGCCTCTCCAGGAGCTCATCCAGCCAAGGATGATTTGAGAAGACAAACCATCACTTCAAACCCGTCCCCTCCTCCAACACCCCCCCGCTTTATATACTCAGCATGGTGTCATAGGGTCTGGAATATCCCTTTAGTCAGTTTGGGTCTTCTGCCCCAGCTGTGTCTCCTCCCTACTGTGTTCAGCACAAACCAAAACACAGCCCCATAACCAGCCACTGGGAGGAAAATTATCTCCAGCTGAGCCGGAACCAGCACAGCACCCCGTGGGGATGTGTCTGTTTGCCGTAGAGGCTTTGTGGGTTGTTGCAAAACCTCTGGTCTGTGTGTCTGTGCAAAGCTAGAGTGATACACACTAACAAATTTAAGGTAAGGCAGTATAACTTAGCATATATCATTAGTCGGCTTGTTCTTATCTATGCAGACAAAATATCTGAAGCCTCTGGTAAAGGTAAATCCAAGCAAAGCACGTAATGAAAATTTGATAGTGAAAATAATTAGTTGCTTGGAAGTGATTGATTGGGAGATAACGCTGAAAATTCTGAAAATGTTTTGCTGACATGACATATCTATAAAACTGCCCATCTTGGAATGTGTATTGCTTATTTTACTTAGAACACATTCACTTCGTTTTTGAAACAAATACACTGTTTCAAATATTTGCTTCAAAATAACTTCCAACATCTACTGTTCTTCTAGGTTGGTCAACTCCAAAATGTTATCTCAATATCTTTGCCAAATTTGCAAATGTTTGTTTCTGCGCAACTTAAAACTGAATTCAGTAAATGTGGATAGTTTGGCCAGAAGGATCCATTCTTCATCAAGAAAACTTTCAGACTGTGAGTCAAAGGAACAAACTGCTGGGATATGTGAAACTGAGGATTTGCCTCAAAGCACCAAAACCAATAATTTTGGAAGATTGCACATACCAGTGATGCTGGAGGAGGTTCTTAATTGTTTATCTCCCCAGCCTGGTCAGGTGAGTTAAATGGTTAATTATGTTTGTAATTCACTAACAGTCCAGCAGAAAAATTTGTGCAGATGAGTTAAATGGTTAATTGCTCATAGAAGTAAGGAGTTCTCATGTATGGTTATGTCATGAGTTTGTGAAGAGCTCTCTTCCTCTTATATACAAGGAAATATGTCGGTTTTAAAATTCATCATCCCTTGTTCTGATAGTTATTTCCACGGTTTGAGGTGTTTCCTTAGGGTATGCTTACACTGCACGAGGAGCACTGTAGAGGTACTGTAGTTATAAACTGACTGTATGGTTCCAGAAATGGTTTTGCCTCATTAGCATGGAACCCCTTACAAGCTGTCTTGCTTGGGTATGGTGCTGTAAATAGTTTGCTTTTGGTATCTGGGTTAACTCAAGTCTCTACACTGCAGTGTTGTTACATCTGCATTGCATGCAGTCTAAGTATATGGTTACGTGGTTCCTTGAAAACAAGTGATACAGTGAAACGTTTTTTTCCCTAAGTGATCTTAAATACAATGTTAAGTTGGCAGGATTTCTTATACAACGTAAATGCTTAAATAATTTTCACACATTTCAGATGTTTTCATCTGTGACTTTAGTGCTTAGCTTTATAGAGTCTTACTAATTTAGGCTTGTTGATGCTTAGTTTTACTACAAAGACTGAAACAATACATAAAGAAGTAGAAAGTTTGCATGTGTGTGTCTATGTTTTTATTTTCATTTGAAACCAGCAATATCCAACTGTGGCAAAGTGACACAGGAAGTTTGAGATGGATTCAGTGGTCAAAAATTTGCAGTCAAATCTTGTTGTGTTGTCTTGCGTTTCATTTTTAAGTGTTTGAAGAAGCAGTGAGGATGCAAATAGTGTATATATACATTAGCATAGACATTGCTCTTGCATGTGTCCTACTCCTGAAGATACCTAAATTAGTCAAATACATAAGAAACTTCAAATGCAGATTTCTTGCCCTTGAAGATTTTTTTGTAATTTAGATATTTATGAATGTAAAATAGCTCATTATTGGGGGGGGGGGATTTTTTCAGGTCTGTGTATACATGGTTTTGCAGATTTCTAAGCTAGTAGTGAACCACTAATGACTGCTGTAAGAGAGCCCAAGTGTGTTTGTCTCAAACAGAAGCATTTGTAAGGCTTCTAACCTGGACAGCATAACTGAAACTGGAAACTGTTCAGCACTGTCAGTTTTCCTTTTATATATATATTTTCAGCACTTTCTGCAAAAGAATGCAATGTGTCAATTGAGTTTTGCTAAAGTAAGTGAAATTTTGAACATAGATGACAGTTTCTCACTGACATGAGTGGTGGTAACCAGTTAGTATTAACATGGATCTCAGCTGGGACTGTTGTATAAATTTTCATTTTTAACATTCTAGTCATGACAGTGAAGTCCATAAACACTTTATTGTGGGTGGGAAAGGAAATGCTCTGATCCTGGATTTAGTTTTTCTGCTTTCTTCTCTCCTACACATGTAAAAATTTCCTTTACTCAGCTTTAACAGAGTTATATTCTTTGTTATAAAATAGCTGTTTGGTGCCTTTCTTTCTTCTTGTGTCCTAATACAAGGATTTGCCAATATAAAGAAAATCTAATTAGAAAGATGATGTTTTCCTGGCCAGTGAAGGGGGTTTTCATTTCACTTACAGGGGTTCTTGAGAAAATAAATGTTACTTAAGAGTGAGTCACAGCTGAAATAAAGATGTTAGTACCCTCCTACTGAATATTCTTGTTGACTGTCTCCTTTGGGGAATCTGTTTGTCAGGAGTTTTAGCAATAATATTTCCACTTATCTTTGAATCTTCTTTTATTGCCTTGTTTTGCAAAGTCCCTGTAGTAGTCCTGTCTTTAAAGCAAAGGCTACAAATTATTTTTTACGGATCTACCTCACTTCCCAATGAGAAGTCTGTTGCAGTAAATCCACACACAAGTAATTTCCTCTCTAAGTTTACTGTATTGATTAAACTACATTTTAATCTTTTCAGTCCACTAGTGTTCTTTGTAAATACCCAACCAGTGTTTTTGCTGTTCTCTGGGCTATTGAGTTTTCTCTGTTCTCTTAAAGAACCAAACATATTTTCAGAATGTCTTTAGACATCCAGAAGCATGTTTTCCCAATTTTCACCCTACTTTTCCCCATTTTCTTTTTCCTTTGCCATAGTCTCTTGCATTTTAATTAGAGATGTGGATCTCTTCCACATATTATGGCTGAAGAGGTATGTAAAAGAGTTTCGTTAGCAGTGACTTCCTATATAAATGCCAGAGGATGGAACTCTGAAATTTTAACTGTTCTTGTTAAGGGTCTTAAAAGTTCTTATGCTCCAGCACCAACAAACATTTCTATGTATAATATGTAAACTCCAACTAGAACAAAAGCAAGTTGTGCCCTACTCAGATTATATGGGGAAGCCTGTAATCTGATGACATCTATGGCTTTGGATTAAATATGATCTAGAATAGACTAGAATGCAGATACTATAAGCTCTACTGGTATTATTTGGTTTATGATAGTTCTGGAAGCTTTTATTTTAGTATCTGTAAATTAAATGATAGGTAGTCAAACTTGAGGTGAGAAAAAATGAATGAGACCTTTCCCTTTTCTGCAGTGTTTTTAAGTGATTAATCAGAAACAGTTAATATCAGATGATTTTTTACAATCTCATTATGTTAATTTGTGTAAAAAAAATAAAGCAGTTAATTTTCCCCCAGGAGATCTTGTCTGACATCTTGAGTTGTCTGGGATTTAATGTAGAGATTTCTTTTTGGATTTTCCATCAAGTTACTCAGATTATTTTTGCTACCCAGCATTCACTGAAGGAGGTATCCTCTTTGTCTTGGAAATAATGTGTGATATCTAGTTTCTAGAAAGAGACAGGTATTTCTTGAAAAGATTCATCTTTGCCGTGAGTTTTCCTTTCAGACTTTCAGGGATATATTGCTTTGTTTTCAGGACTGTTACTATTTTCACACACCCAAACATCAAGTGACTCTCTTTTGCTTGAGATTATGAGCATGGCCTTCCAAAATAACAGGAGGTGGTATAAGACATTGCTGACAGTCAAACATTGGTTTGTTGTGAGTGAAGTGATGCTTGAGCTCTGTAGTTAAAGTGTGAAGACAGCAGCTCTTCACCTCCTGAAGGTTCTGCTGGATGTTGTTGGTCTGAAGCATGATTGTTTCCTTCCTTATCTGCAGAGCTGGTTAGTCAAGTAATAGATGACACTTGAAGGCAGCTGAGGTAAGCTGCTGGTGTGCAAAAGCTGAGTCTGCTGTTCCGAAATTGTTGTCTTAGTTTCCTTTTATTCTCATCCATATACCGTATTCTCTTTCTGCCTTGCACTGAGTGTAAGCTTTTTAAGGCAGAAATAACCTTTCTTTGTACAGCATCCTGCAGAGTGGACTTCTGTTTTGTGAGAAAGGTTTCCAATTATCATGGTGTATAAATAGTTACGTGTCTATGCTGGTGACCAGTGTTCTTATCATAGTACCTCCAAAGCCATCTGCAAATAATTTATAACTGGAACGACCCACTCAGTAGAGGCTCTCAAAATTGAAGTTTTCTGCAGGATATCCAAAGAAAACAGGAATTGAAAAGGAACTGGAAAAATTAATTCTGGTTTTTCAAGTTGTATGTGTTTGGAATGGAATATTGATTACATCATGAGAGAAGTGCTGAAATACTTGTTTTGGAAAAGCACAACGCACATGTGGACATAGTAAAAGTTTTTATTGTTTTAGCCTAGTTTCCACTGGAAATGTAAATAAATTAGGTGACATAAAGAAAGTGATTTGTAAGTGTTCTTTATTGTAGATACAGCTATGTTTTTTTTCTGTAAAACAGGAAAAAAGATACAGGAGCTTGGAAGAGACAATAAATTAATACAGAGAAATTCTACAAATAGTCTGGGAATTACAGAACACACTTTTTTCTCATGATACTTGAGTGTTACTGGCACATGTTGAGAGTTATTTCACTTGATCATGTAGTTCCTGTGTATTATTTCAGTCACTCTTATCTTGCCTGATGTCCTGGATGGGTGTATTGGGAATTTCCGTAAGAGGCTAGCCAGGCTCCAGGTTACAGCTGTGTATGAAAATTGGTAATAAAGTGTGCATGGGGTGCATATTTATACAAAACATATTCATTTTTGGTGGTATGTAATAGGAAACTAGTTAAATGGAATCTCAGCAGAATATGCTGTTTAAAAGATTTGGCTAAAATCATACTTTAACAGGGATTTTTTTTTTTTTGATGAAGTTATCATTTGAAGTTAGTGCACAATAATGGAAAACATTTTCAAAATAGTTTTGATTAAGATATGCAAAAGATAGGACCTCAAATATTTATTATTATTTTACATAGTTATATTGCCTGATTTTATGATGCTTGTGTCTACATGTAGTATTAGAGAAGCTGACCCCATTTGCTTAAGTTCCTTAAATTATAACTGATTGCTCTCTGCTGTGACGTGCAGTCTCAATAAAAAGGAACAAAGTAGGAGGAGTATTATTTAACGGTGTGATGCCAACAAATGTCATACATGTTCTATGGTATCTGGGTAAGTTCCATCACATGGTGAGAGAACAAAGAAGGGAACTGGGAAGAAAACAAAACCGGAGTCTGTTCATGAACAGCCAGTTGAGGAGGCGGAGAGAGTCAGTCACGCTTTTCAATTATCTTTTTGTTTTGCTGTCTTCTGTAGTGGGTCCTCCAAAAATACAGGGATCTTAAATTCCTTAATGACAGACAGCTTAAAACACATGCAGTTTGTTTGAGAGCACTGCATAACTGTGTTCTGCTTTGAAGCTGGTACTGCTGAGTGATCAGACTGTGGTACCAGGAAATGAAAAGTACCGATGTATTGCATCTGAACGATGGCAGGATATGAACGAGGCATGATGAAGAAGTCCCTTCAGATTTTACTGTTTTATTCTTCAAGATCTGGGTCTTTTGAGAGAAAATAACTAAAATACTTGGGTGGGGAGAAGAGTAAGTTGATGGCTACAGCTGCACAGGGAAAAATCTTCTGGTCTTTGTTCTTGGACATCCGCCTGACCACTTCATCTTCCACCTGCATCATGACTCGCTGCAGGCATATCTAAATGGTATCAGCAGCCACAACAAGAAGAGCTCTCGCCAACTTTGTCCTGCACTTTTTTCTATTGCAGTAGAGGAAGGGAAGCCTGCAGCTGCTATATCCAAAGAGACCAGCAAGCAAACAGGGTCTGCCTACCGCGAAGGACTCTGCAGATGCACCCGATTTCGTTTTACGGTGATACTGGGTTAGCTTGTTGTTGTCACTGTGTCACATAACAAATGATAATGCTTCAGGAGACTGTTTAAGATGCTGTGTTATAATAAAGCAAGATTCAGTGCTTTCGGGTGACTCAGCTTGTAATGACGCTGTATATGCTCTCCTTTTCTGTTGTGACAGCATTAGTCTTTGCACCTCTTGGGGAAAACTAATAAAATTCACCAGAAAGTAATCTAAGCCCTTTAAATTTTAACTTGATTGAGCCTGTGATCTCAGAAAGGGTGATAATTAATATATGTAGCTACTCATTTCCTCCTCATCTAGTACTGTGTGTCTTTAGTCAGCCTTTTGGCTAAGCTTTCTTATTAAATATTTGAATTTGAGTTTGCAAACAGGAATAGAGACTTTTTCTATCACACAAAGTATTACTAGCAATTGAAGATCGCAGTTGGAGTATGGGAAGTGTCTGCAGGTTAGTTCTTTTTGTTTTCTTGTTTTACGTTTAATCCTGTTGTGAATAGTTTTGCAGAGACTTTTTTTGAATAAAGAGGCAATTAAAAGGTTAGACTGCCAAATTTGATGTTTAAAAGTGTATCTAAAGTCATGCAAGTGTATGGTCTGGTGTTTTACCTAATATTTTTTCTTTTTCTCAGATTTTCTGAGCATGTCATCTTCATTCCAGTGGTGTTTACTATGCTCAGCACCTTGGGAAAATACTAATAATTGTGTTTTAAGCACTGAAATAAATTAATATTGTTTCAGGCTCCCTCTTTATCAAAAACTGTATTATCTACTGTCAAATTTCTGTAGGCACCTGGCAGCCAAGACTTATCAAAACCATGTCCGTGGCTTCTTTTGGGTTGGCTAACGATAAATATTAAAAAATACATTAGGTTTTCGGTTGAGCCTTTGTAAAATTTTCATTGCATCTCAAATATCTCTTCAGTTATAATTCAGGGAAGAAGTTTCTTCTGAGATAACTGAGGAAATGGTCTCTGTCTTGCAAAGTCTGGTGATTAGCTGAAGTCATTCAGACACTGAAATTTTAATTTCCTATGGAAATGTTAATAATGGTGTGCTTGAGTCATAACGTCATTAAATCTAGTTCCAGACAACATTACTCTTAGGAAGATGAGTAAAGTAAATAATGCATACTGAAGCAAGGCCTGCCAGAGCTGTCTAAAAGCAGGTGGTGGTGGTTTTTTGTTTGCTTTTCTTACCACTTGCCTAAGAGGGAAGGGGCTCATCTGTGTTCTCTTGCACTGAAAAAATTTGCTCCCAGTAATCTTCCTGGATGTTTCAGTGAGGTACATGAACTGCAGTGTTTGGCTGGCAGGTTTCACATGAGGCAAGGAATGGCACTGGCATACATGAGAGGGTCTGGGACGTGGCTGCCTTTGCTTCCATACTTGTGAGGATTAGAGGGGTTCGCCAGTGAATGGACTTTGGCCAGGCTTTGTGGAGGACCTGCAGCTGACTGAGAAAGATGTGGTGTACTTTAAGATACACTGGAGATGTCTCCTGGTGGAGTATTCCAGTATGTTCTGTGGAATCAAGATCACAAATTAAGGTATGAGGCTTTAGAAAATAAGTGAAGGCGGCAGAACAATAACGAGATAAAATGCCTTTTTTATATTTTATTACAAAAACTGTTCATATTTAGCTGTAATCAGAAAATTGAACTTTTTGAAGAAAATATATTGGAAATTATTTTGAGGTGTTAAGTGGTTGTGATTGATGGGTACTTCCAAATATATTCCTAGCAACCTTTTTTTCCTCTGTGTGAAATGATGCAGAGATGGTTGACAGAGCACAAGTTACTGAAATTCTTGAATATGCAGACCTTGTTAGTGATTTGACAGATATTTCAGCTGTATACTTTAGTAGCATCCTCTGTTTGTGTACCAAGGAGATGAATGTGAAAAATGGGGTAATAATGGTTGAATTATGTTGAACTATTGAGTAGACCAGTACTGGAAAATCATTTTATATTGTACTTAATACATGATCTGAGAAGGTTGTTTTCTACAAAATGCTAACTATTTATTTATATTTCTCTTTGTGATGTAGATTGTTAGACTTGGTGTGTAAACAACTTTTTTATCATTTCATATTCTGTCAAAAGTACTTTTGGAAAAAATTAGTCCAGTTATGTTTCATCTATTAGTCCTTATTTTTTTAAATTGCATGTAACAGCTTTTTGCGTAGATGAAAGGCACACTGCAGAACTGTAAGTTTTGGCTTTCTTGGTCATCTTTATGTTCTGGCAGGTCATGTCATCAGGCATAATACCACTTAGTTCCTTCCTAATATTTTCACTGACAGGTTCAGCTCTTGTATATTTGAGCAAGATTTGGATAGGAATTGTGCCTCTGTAGATGAGTAGCTGCTCATAAATGTCACAGTGGTGTCATCAACATCCCCTTGTTGGTACCAGGTCCAGAGCTTTGTAAAGCTGGTTTACCTTGCATATGTTTTCAGGTTTACTGCAGGGAAGCCTGGAAGGACTGCTTTGCTCTGCTGGGTAACCTTGGCCACTCTTTGCCACAGATGGTTTTATTTTCCACAAGTTCCTTTTTTATTACTTTTTCATTGGTAATAGTTACATGTTGCAACATGGCAGTATTTTGTTAGTGATTGAAGTTGAGATGTTATTAGAATATACAGTTTCATAGTAAGTCATCTTTAATTTTTGGAGTTCCTTATAGAAGTAACAGAATGCAAATGAAATTGCAACTTTTTCAAAACGGGAGGTAGGGACTCTAGCATACCGAAGTGTCTGTGTACAGTGTGTGGTTCACTGGCTTTGTAATATTTTCTCTTCTGTGAGGCAATAATTTTGAAAAAAAAATTAAAAATCAAAATACTGTAGTTTAAAAAAGGTATGTCTGATTTACCTTATGAAACTGAACGTATTTGCAAAATATCTTGAATTCTTATAAAGGGAAAGCAAAGGTTATTAGCATTCTAAAGACTAAATGTTGTTTCTTACTAAACTGCAATAGTATAAAAATGCAAGAATCTCTTGGTCTTCTTGACCTCTTATTTTCTTAGTTCTAGGATAATTTTTTTATTTGCGTGTGAATAGCAGCAAAGCATATGTTTTATAATGTTTTCAGCCTGGCTTTAAGTGTATATAATTTCTTAGTTCATTTAGAGAAATATTAGAACCCTTTCAGCATTTTTCTGTAAGTAGATTTCTCTACTAACAAATTATTGTTGCACTCTCACAACTAACTTACATAACATGTCTCAGTGTGCCAATGTTTTTAATAATCTTGTTTATTTCAAATAATTTCAAAAGCCCTGCCTTTTGTCAGGCATATAAAACATGTATGCCATTTTAATTTCTGTATATTTAACAGGAATTGAGGACAAATTCTTATGTAGCTGTATAAAAATTAAAATCCTTTCTCTATGTGTTTGATGTATGCATGCATTAGATAGGACATAGTGATAGGTGCAATAAACAATTTTGGGATAAATGGGGAAGATGCAGGAGTCTTATCCATGTGAATCACAACTTGAGTCAACCAAAGAAGCAGCACTTAGAATGGAGAGATATAGGGGAAATTTGTGAATACATGCTTTATACTTAATAAGGGGTGGGGAGATGGCACAAAACTGGGAGGAGCTGTTGAGTCCCTGGAAGGCAGGGAGGCCCTGCAGAGAGACCTGGACACATCAGAGGGCTGGGAAATCACCAACCATGGGGAGTTCAAGAGGGGAAAGTGCCGGATTGTGCACCTGGGATGGGGCAATCCAGGATGTATGGACAGACTGGGGAATGAGATGCTGGAAAGCAGTGCCAGGGAAAGGGACCTGGGGGTCCTGGTCGAGGGCAAGTTGAACCTGAGTCAGCAGTGCCCTGGCAGCCAGGAGGGCCAACCCTGTCCTGAGGGCATCAGGCAAAGCATCCCAGCCGGGAGAGGGAGGGGATTGTCCCGCTCTGCTCTGCACTGGGGCGGCCTCACCTGCAATATTGTGTGCAGGTTTGGGTGCCACAATATAGGAAAGACAAGCTATTGGAGAGTGTCCAAAGGAGGGCAATAAAAGTGGTGAAGGGCCTTGAGGGGAAGTGTGTGAGGAGCAGCTGAGGGCACTTGGTGTGTTCAGCTGGAGAAGAGGAGGCTGAGGGGAGACCTCATTGCAGTCACAACATCCTTGTGAGGGGCAGAGGAGGGGCAGGCACTGATCTCTGCTCTGTGGTGAGCAGGGACAGGACCCGAGGGAATGGCCTGAAGTTGTGTCAGGGGAGGTTTAGGTTGGATATTAGAGGTTCTTCCTCCAGAGGGTGGTTGGGCACTGAACAGGCTCCCCAGGGCAGTGGGCACAGCACCAAGGCTGGCAGAGTTGAAGAAGAATTTGGATGATACTCTCAGGCACACGGTGTGACTCTTGAGGATGGTCCTGTGCAGGGATCCTTGTAGTTCCAACTCAGCATAGTCTGTGATTCTGTGACTTTGATTTTCAGGATTTAGTCTGAAGTACTTGTTAAATGGCCTTGAGAAGCTGCACATCTTTCAGCTTTCATGAGTTATGTTCTTTCAACAGACGTGACTTCTAGCAGAGCAGAAGTGGAGAAAATTTCATAGAAACTTTGTTTTCTTCTTTTGGAGACTGAAATGTTAACATCATGGAGAAGAAAGATCTCCAATTGATAAGTCTTGTAATCAATATCTTTGCTTTAGCAAAAATAGACCTAGATTTAGAATTGTTCTGTAAATATGATCTGATTGAACAGTTTAATTTTTGATAGATGCCATTCTCTAAAACCAGCAATATTGCTATTGCAAATTTGGAAGTGAGCATACACAGTGTATATTTTATTTGAATAGAGGGGATTTATCTTTCTTTAAATGAAGAATTTTGTACATGTCTCATTGTTCAGCAGGGCTGAATGCAGACCTCTGCTGGCATTGAATTTATAAGCAAACTATTTTCTAGGAAAGCTACTAAAAAGAGAAAATTACCTTGGGAAATGGTCTGAAATAAATCCTGATGGCATGTGGGCAGGGGCTTGGGCAAAATGGTGGTTCTGCCCTTTGAGAATCTTCTTCTACTGGCCTGTTCAGGTAGACATAGCCAGAGAGTGCTGGGGAAATAAGCTAAATATTTTGTTTTGTTCTTGTACATGGTCATTTACGCTGTTTACTATTCAAACTCTGCTTTGAATTCTGATTTTTGTCTCTTGAATTATATCCTTACATTTGAATTCTTCAGAATTACCTTCAGAGATTAATTAATTTGAATTCATTACACAGAATTTATCTTTACAACTCTCTTATGAAGTAGTACAACAGTATTACTTCTACTTTGCAGAACTTAGAGGCAACAAATACCAAAATTATGCTTTCGGTGCCCAAGCAGAAATCTCTTCCTGTTTTTTCAAAAAGGTTTTACATTTTGGTTTAGAGCTTTGCAACACAGTGGAGTGACATCCACTTGCAGTTGATGAGGTCACAATGTGTCTGGGAAGCAGATCTGGTGTTCCTGAGTTTTTCAGACAGATGAATGAGAACCAATAATATGACCTACCTGGCTGGTGTAGTGACCTGAGAATCACAGGAGCCAAGTGTCAGAGGTTCCAGTGTCAGTCTTTCAGCTGAGTGCGTTTCTCAGTTACTGTGTTGGATATTGCAGTTTCCGATGTTACTTCACTTCTGGAAGGAAAACTGAAATGGAAGTGATTGATTTTCTCAGGATTTGCTGGAAGAGCCAAGCTGAACAAGTAAGCCAGAGAAGTGTTGTGCTGCCACTGAAGAGGGCAAGTCCAGCTTCCCTGCTCCCCACATATCTCCTTCTCTGTAGGTTCCCATCCCTCCCTGACTTCTGCAAATCAGTTAAGCACACTAATAGGGCAGAAAACAATGCAGTTTTTTCTTTGGAATTAGTTTTCTGTGCCCTTTTGCTTTGCTGGCTTATGGAAGTACCCAGTAAGCCCCTGTGCTGAGCGAAATGGACTACAGTTGTTTTGAGAAACAATGAGCTCTTCACATCAGCTGGTACATATGAACTGAAGGGCTTTGCAACAGGTTGCCTGTCATCCACTCATCCTCTCATCCCTAATTGCTCTCTGTCAGCACCATCAGACCAGAAGCTGAGAGAGCAAGAGACAACTTTCCTTCTCCAAGATTTTGTGCTTGGCAGCTTAGGCATCATAGCCTGGGCACTCAGAAAGAACAACTGAGATAGAAGCCTTACTTTTAAATCTAACATGTCTTTGGAGGTCCATGGGAATATCAGTAGAAGAGTCTTTCACCCAGGATTATCTTCCTGTTATTTTGATTTCAGAACTCAAAAATGCCATTATTGCTTAGAGCAATGTAGAATAGTTATAGTATAAGAATCTAACCAAACATGGTTTTTCACCAAAGAGGGAAATGGATGAAGACATTTTGTCCCTCTTTCCCATCTCCTCCCATCAGCTGAAGACCTTATTTCTGACATAGAAAAAAATTCAGCCTCCAATTGTTCAAATCAGTCAAGACTCTAAAGAGGCATAAACCAGGATTTTTTCAATGAAAAATGGTAGATATTTTTATTAATAATAAATAATGCTACTTGAGCAGCTTATAAAAACGCAGATTTAAAACCTGCTGCTTCAACTTCAAACTGTACAAAATATTACTTGTATTTTGATTTTTTTTGAGATGTTTATCTGAAATGAAGTTAAAATGGTGCTCCTGAAATTCTCTCCATCAAAACAAAAAAAACCCTATTTGAGCAGTTGTGTCAGTATATACTTTTGGTCATCTAAATTTAAAGCAAGACTTTTGCTAAGAAGGTCAATGTAACTACTTTCCTTTTGATCTTGCATCCTTGTGGGTGCTGGATAGTTCTTCTGTAAGAAAAGTTCTACCGGATGAGTCAGTGCACTGAGTCATAGGCAGCATGAAGCCTGTAGTGCTGCAGACTAACTAATTGGTAACAGTCTCAAATTTAATTAAAGCACAGTTGTCAGCTTTGTGTTACTGCTTGACATCCCACTGAAGTATTTTGTTTTTAGCAACTTAGATTAATTGTTCTTTGCTGTTAAAATTTGTGTGGTTTAAGATCTTGTTTCTGTTGAATAGACCTGCCATTGCTATTATCTTTTACTATCCTCTTTATGATTTTTATAGTACCCAGGTTGATTTTTTCCCCCATGTTAGGTCACATATTCAGTAATTATGATTTTTACCATGCCTGTGCTCTTACAGGTGTTTAGAGTCCTTAGAGGATTTTTTTAAAGTTTTCATCATTAAGAATTGTCCTATTAGTACTGATGAATATTTTTTCACTGTTCTTGAACTTTAAAGCATTATTCAAAACTTACTAAAAGTCGAACCTAAAAATAAGTGTATTTTTTGGTGTTGACTTGCAGATTGCATTTTCAACTTTGCTTGTTTTCACTTCTAATCTTGTGTTGTGCCCTGTTTTATAATAATAAATGGCTTTTCTTCATCCCACTGCCTGCCTACCATCTCCAGATGATGGCAGTGGTTTCCAATATCATTGGCAACCTTTCTTTCTCCTGTTCTTCAGTTGCTTTGTGTATGTGTTTCTTTCCATGGTGCAGCTTGAGGATGCACAGAGCTGTACGGGGCACATAGGAGAATAGGGCATGTCTTGAAGCTCTCTTTCTCATTAAGGAAAATGAAACAGCCTGAAGGTATTGAGAGAAAAACAAGTTTTCAGGGTTTTTTTTATCATTTGCATGATTGAAAAAACCCATTGCTGGCTCTGTGCAGGAGTCCTGCTCTCTCCCACTGAGAACAGAGGAGTGAAAACGTGAATGAATGGTTGCAACTTAGTTTCTTATTTGTGAATATCTTTGAGACAGTGTTTTTGAACTTGGAGAAAGGTCTGTGTTACTTCCTTATGGGATGAATACTGAAGCTGAGGTGGTGAACAAATGTCTTGCTAGAGATGGGAGAAGTAGAAGATTTTTAGATGATCTATTGTTTTTCTCTTGAACAGTTTGTATTCTTGATGACTCTTTTTAGATTTAAAGAGATTGCTAAATCACAGGACCGTCAGTAACACGGCACTGGCTCACATCAGTGTACCTGACCAGGTGTCCAGTCTTTGGCAGTGCCCAACAGCAGGTGCTAATGGAAGCCTAAAAGAAGGGGAAGGGAGAGAATTATTTTCTACCTTGTATTATCTTTACCTGACAACAGTACTTTAAGGACATCCTTGCAGGGGGAAAGTTGAGGGTTGTATTTGTATAATGTCAGTGGCATTATGTTTTTTCAAGTTTTCTCTCTCTAAAAAATGTGTTAAATATCAGACCTCTCCCCACAACATGATAGCCATAGTTTCAATATTTGCATGAAGGGCACTTTTTTATTTGTTCTAACTTGATGCTTGATAATATCATCAAGTTCCCTGAGCTCTTGTATTCTGAGATAAGTGAATCATACCATCTGCTACAGCTGTATAAAAGCAATGTTAATAGTCCTCCATAGAAAACTGCTGGAGTCTTCGGATGTTTTATTGGACCAGTGAGATGTGTCCTAAGGGACTCCTTTTCCACATTTCCTATTTTCATGTCCTCATCTAAGCCCAGTTTCATATAAAGCAGCAGTGATGGAAGGTGTTCTGTTCCTTCCTGAAGTGATCATTCAGTTAGCTCTGAAATTTGTTCTTTGAATGTGATTTTATTGTTTTTCTGGATTGCAGATTTCCCTCACATCAACTTTCTCCTAGGAATGCAAGGCTTACTGGTTCATTTTCAGCCTCCTTCCTCTCTAAAGGATTTCCTTCTTCATGCATTTTTCCTTTGTTGCTGTTATCTTGGTTTTATTCAACTTCCCTCCTTTTCTAAGAGTTCTTCCTGTATCTCCACTCATACTCTTCATCAAAGTATCTATTAATTTGATTTTGCCTTTTGTTTAAGTTTAAAACCTCATATTTTAAAATATGTTTATGGCTATAACTTTTTCAAGTAGGTATTTGTTCTGTTCCATCAGTTTGTGGAGATGCTCTGATGTTTTGAATATGGTCAACAAAATAAAATTTATCCTAGGAACTAGCAATAAAATTAATTCTTGAAGAGTAAAATGTAGCATATTTCAAAGCATCTCTTTCAATTTGAAAGAAACAGTAAAGATATAAAGCAAAGCTTTCACTTGCCTTTCAGTTACCGAGGAGAATAAACTTCTACTTGGAGGTATCTAATTTCTAGGTGGAATAAAATCACATAAACATCTTCCATTTCAGCTAAACTTTTCTTATTCTATGCAGAAGATTTAAGGTTAGATTTCCGTAGGGGAGAGCTGTAACTTGGATTTTAAACTTGGGAGCTTGGAAAGTGTTGTATTCTGGTATGTACAGCAACAGCAGCAGTAGCTTTGGGGATAAAGTTGTGTGATCCGATTACTTTGTAAAAAATTAATCATATAATCCTTGTTGTAGAGTTAAAAGTGGTGATAGTTTCCTATTTATTCTCATCCCATCTCTCACACACCATTTCACATATGTTTTTTGGTTTTTAGCACTTCAACGTTCTTTGGATTAGGTTATTGCTGGAAAGAACCAGTCCATTCAAATTTGGATTCGGAAGACGAAGAAATGAGATTTCTCACCTGTTAATAGGATCTCAGTACAAAAGCCTGGAAAATCTCACCATTAGTGGGATTTTCATTTGCTTTACGTAGAGGAACTATTCAGGAATATTTATATACCCTAATTATCATCCCTTTTGAATTGTGTGAGACAATGCTTTCTTTGTAATACAAGCAAATAATGGTTATAATATACTTAGCAGAACACTTAAGTGAAATATTTAGAAGTTGTCTTCTGTGTGCATTGGTATGTTGTGTATTACAGCCAATGGTTTTGCCTTGCTCTGGTGGATGGATTGCTTTTACAAATGTTGCACAAAATTTCTACCAGCTTAGTTTATTCTTCCAGGCAGGTAAGGAAAAAAATCATTAAATGGCATTAGAAACACCAGTCTTGGAAGTGTTTGTCTTTTATCTGCTGGTAGAGGGAATAATTAGAGACTTAAGACTTTATTTCAGCAAATGTTGTATAAAAATTCTGTCTTGAAGACCTTGTCTGAAATCGTTTCAGAGGCTGCAATAGTTAAAATAGTTTAACAAGCAGTCCAATAAATACACCTGGAAACATATTCTCAGTCCTGTGTATTATATGATTCTGTATAGAATTTTGCTGTGCTGTTTAGGAATATCTTTATTTTTTTCTCAGCAAGTCAAGTTACTTGCCTTAGAGTTTTCTGTTTGAGTAGTATATTGAAATATACAGCACTAAGAACAAAACTGTAGAATACAGGGGTCAAGCTATCAAAACCAACCAGGCAATTACTTTTAAGCAAGTATTAAAAATCGTGTAAAACGGTGATTCTAACCAAAATAAGTGTATACCCATATTGTTATTTTAGGAGAAAGAGTTCCCAGTGGCTAGTTAGCATACCAAAATAAAAATATTGTCTTGGTTCTGACCAGGATAGAGTTCATCTTTGCAGTATCTGGGAGGGGGTGTGGCCAGGACCCTAAGGTTATTCAATCCCACCTAACTGAGAGAAGGGACTCTCTCTCTTGCTTTGTGGTGGGGAGAGCCATCCAGTGGTGTCTTTTATTGGGGATGTTTGTCCATGTGAATAATATATTTTCTTACACCTCTTTTTAATTATTATTGTGGCTGTTACAGTTTGTTTTCATATCTCATTGCTGTTTCCAGTAAATGGATCTTATCTCAACCCATGCTCTTTGCCTTTTGTGCCTCCAGTTCTCTACTCCATCCTGCCACTGAGGGAAGGGGAATGAGAAAGAGCAGTGTGGTTTCAGAGAGTCTTGGTGGGGACACTGAATTGGGGAATACCATTCCTAAGCCATGACAAATATTTATATAATAATATTAATTAAATGCATTTTGAGTAGAAGTATGTCAGTAATTATAAATTATTCTAATGCCAGTTGTTTTGGTCAGGCATTCAGCATTACTACCACTCTGTGAAGCATCTGAGGCTTGAATACACTGAGTTGGTTTGACCAGTTGAATTGTCTCTGTATGTTGACATTCCCACTCAATACATTTGTGTCACTTTCTCCCTACTTTGGTTGGAACAATTGGGGACAAAGGTACCCCTGGCGTTTGGATGCAAACTGGGTTTGTGTGTGCACTAAGAAGTTACTGATCACTTCCAGTCATGGGTTCATACTCTTATGTTTATATCAATGAACATGGAAATGGAGAATGAAAATGAAAATTGGATTTTTTAAAAAAAATTCAAATCCATGAAAAGGAAAATTTTGGGGGTGTTTGAAAGTTTAGGAATCTCTCTGGTTCCTTTGCAGTACTTGTGGCCTATGTGGTGTTCGTGGAACATGTTCTTTTTGATTCCTTTTGGAAGCAACCATTAAATCTTGTTTCGTTTTTCATGTGCGTGGTTAAAATAAAGCAGATGTAAATGCAGAAAGAGCAAAAATGGTAAAAATCATGTACCTTTTCAAACAAATTTACTTGGTAAATATAGTTTTCTGTCTTTTGTTTCTTCATTTTATTGGTCACGTTCAGCACATTGCTGAAAAGTTTTGGTGCAAATATCTGTTGCATTATGAATTTTATTCATAATTTGGTGCTAATTAGGATTTGTGCAGTGTGTGGGGTTTTTTTATGATTCTGTGTGTTATGATATTTTAGGAACTTGCATTGTTATGTTTAGAGCTGTCCCTTTTTTACTTTTATATTTGTTTACTTTTATTTATGTTTATATTCTTAGTTTGAGGAATATCAAATGCATGTGCCTCTTGACCAGGATACTTGGAGAATGTATTTGTGCTTTCCTGTTAGTAAAGGGACTCACTGCTCTGTTCCACACATAATATTTAAGTTTGCAGTGCCTGTGTCAGTGCTGTCTCGTCATCAAAGTGGGACAAGTTTTCTGTGTTTCTGTAGCATGGAGATTTGCACTCTTTGTTCTTACATAAGTTTCAAAATCAGTTATTTTCCCTGGTTTCTTCAACAGAAACTGTATCAAATTGCTTGGATCTTCTAGAGGATCTTTATGGTTTCATATCCTGCATTGTTTCATTTTGAACCTGAGGCCCATTTAATATAGCAACAGGAAACAGGTCCTCTAGTATTTTTGACGATTTTTAAATTAAATGGTATTTAGTGCTTTCTGGAGAAAATGTCTATAATGCAGACATTGTATAAAAATTTACCTTCAGACTGTTTTATGTTGTTAAATTTGTACTTCGGCTTCTTTTAGGAAGCAGACTGGGATTGGAGCATAGAAAAAATCCTGCCATTTTTGAGGTAGGTTATTTTTAATGGAATTTTAAAATCTCGAACAGTCATTCTTTGCCAATAGCAGAAAATGCTGATTAACAGGGTCAGCTGAAGTGTCAGTGTTGTAAGAGTTTGTCAAAGTAGACTAAACAAAGCATATATATACTTCAGACTCTTGTGGATGTTATTCCATTCCTCAGTGGTATATATAAAATATATATAAAGTATTATACTTCCAGGAAAAGTGGACATACATATTATTTTATGGAAAAGAAGTTTCATGTATAAATTTAAAGTGATGGCTGCTGTAGTGACAAATGTGTCCATCTTTTGCATTGCTTTTACAAAAGCTTGCCCAGCTGAGGTATGGGGTTGTGGATTTTTTTTAAATTAAATTAACCTTTATTAAAGTTCTAATTTGCTTGTGTTCTTGATCAACTGCACTTAAGTGATTTTTGTGATCTTCCTGCCCATCCTCTCTGTTTTATCAGTAGTACTTGACTTTACCATTTTTTGCATGAATTTTGGCAAAATTTCTGAGACATTGGTAATTCCAGGTTGTGCTGTGTCCCTCCCCTGTAACTCTGGTATGTTGTCATTTTATTACTTGCCAATGAATAACACATACAAGATAGTGAATGATTTGTCATAGGTTTGGACAGAAAGGAAGTAGTAATGCTAGAGTTTGTGTTAAGGTATTTAACTTTTCCAGATAGTGACTTTTAGGACGATGGCACACCTATGGTATTGAATAGATATTACTGTTCTTGAATAATTCCACTTATTGGAAGAAAATGGGAGACAATTCAGATTGGTCAGCGACACCTCTTATGTGCTCTTATTTCCATCTTGTTTTATAGGCAGAGTACCTGAGTACTGAGTAACAGCTTGGATGGGGATGTAGTGTGGCTAAATATAACAAGTATTCAAAAGAGAAGAATCCTCCCATCTCAAAATAAGTTAATAACATAAGGAATTATGTGGGAGTTCATTGGAAAAAAAAGTATTATACCAGGAAGATAAACTTTTATTTTTACTCCTGTATCCTGTTTGAGTTATTGTCTAACATGCATTAGACCACACCTGGAAGTTCAGATTCTGCTTGTAGAAGAGAGAGTTCAAAATTATAATTGCTTTTTAATTTTTCTTTTCTTGTGCAAGTAGTTTTTGGATGGAAATATGGGATAAAGCTAACAATTACAAAACTCACATCTAGTTGTGCATGTTGATTCCAAGAGAGCTGAGCGCTGTAGGTCTGAAGATAAACATGTGTTTAATTGCTTTGCTCTGAGGGAGATGACTGCTAATCTCTAATTACATGGAATTGTTACTGTTATCTGTATGGTCTTTCTTACTCTGTCACACTAATTTGTTTAATCTTGAGTTAGATAACAAGTTTGTTTGAAAAGAACTGCATTGTATGTGTGTAGAGTTCATAAAGCAAGTTAGCTTTGCTAATGTTAATTCCTTTAGTCTCTATAAGATAAGATCATGGCATACAAGCATCACTAGACAAAACTGAGTAAAACAAAGGGGAACAAGCAAGTTTGCTGTGTTTACACTCTTTTCTTCTCATAATAAAAGCTGTCTTATTTTCCGTGTATTTGTAGAGATTTTTAAAACAATTTTTTGCATGGACAGTAGGATGTTGAGTAGCACTGGTCCTGTTTGTTGTGTTTTCAACTAATGCAGTGTTAGGACTGGTTGATTAAACTACTGTGTATATCTCATCTGTGTAATTAAGTTAGATGTAGTCACTCTATGCTGCTTGTTTCATCCAATAAGAACTAACAGAAGTGAGCCAAATCAGCTCCTCCTGTAACATGCTGCCACAGGTAGTACTTACTCGGTAAACAAAGAGCATTATCAGAAAGTGAAGTTTGGTATGTTGCCTCTTTCCAGCTTATGATAGTATCTACACTGTTGTGTTGAAATGTAACCAATTAGTTTAACAACTTCAGTGTAAAATGTAATTTATTATGGTCTTAATCTACTTGTTTATCCTTTTTGTAATTAACAGCAGAACATCTTATTTTTTTTAAAAATAACCTCCCTTCAGAAATTGCTTAACTTTGTCATGCCACTGTATTCTGTGATTCCCACCACGGCATTCTGTATCAAAATACATAGATGATAGAACTGCCAATGTTTTTGCCTTAAAAAGGAAGGAAAGAGACTTGTTCAGACTACATTATACATGTTGTCTGCAGTCCCTGAAAAACACTTAAACATTTTATTACTATCCTATTACTATAATTACATCCTGCTGATTCCTTATACTACTATTGAACCATATGCAGAGTTTGAGGTTGGGAATTCATGGTGTTCAATTTGATGCTCTGAAGGGCAGAGTAGGTGCATTCTGGAATCAATGGATTACAGAAAACTGTGTTCTACAAGGTTTTTATGCTCATTATTTTTGTCAGCAGTGAATGACAGGATTTTTATCAGGATCTGTATTATGTTTTGATGGCTGTATTAATGTAATGAAGAGTATAGAAGTAAAGTGTAAGTCATGCTGTTCTCACTAGGAGTTTGAACTCATATTTGTGGTAGGAAATCAATCTGGTTTTAATTGCCTGTGAGTCTGAAGTATGTTCCTTTTTGTAAAGGTGATCTCACATAAATATAAATCAGTAACTGTCTGTTCTTTAATTATGTATTAGTGTATTGTATCTGCATACTAGATGAGAATATGAGCATCTCCAGTTACGGTGTATTGGAGGTCATTAAATCTTCTCTGCTCGAGGAAGTTTAGTAGCACTGCATTTCTAAATACTGAAAAATGTACTATGTATTTTCTGCCTGATTTAGAGTGACTGGTTTTAGCTACAGTTAGACAGTCACTTGCTTTAGAAGTAAAGTCATAGGGGCTTCTGTCAATATGGAAAATAGTTGCTGTAAAGCATACTATAAAATTATAAAAGTTTTTTTTTAAATAATTGTAGATAATTCTGGGATATTTTAATATAAAATAAAAACCTCAATTATTTGAAAATATATTTTAGTATTTAATAAATACATGGCTGAATTCTACTGTGGTCTAAAAATACTGTATTAATTTTATGGAAGGAGGACTAATGTAACCTGCATTCTCTGTAACAGTGTCTCTTCTTCCCTTGCCATTCTACACTTGGTCTTATCCTTCTTCAGCCAGAGTTAATTTCTGCTAAATATAATGTAAAATTTCTAGAAAAGATGCTTAAATCTGTTGGGACCAAATATTTTTATTTGCTTTAGGCCGTCAGTCACAAGACTTCAATGTACAAAAGCTTACCACTGTAATAACTGAATTCAGGAATTGCAAGAATAAACTTTACTAAAACTGTGGTTGCCATAATGCAAATATTGCTCTGATATAAATTTGAGCCAGCACAGTTGCCTTCCTTTCTAAAAAGCATTGTAAACAAGGCTGGTGGTCTAATCCTGAAACATGATTTCTGGTGATATTTTAATTTTGCTCTTTATTCATAAATCCATTGATGTGATTTGTTTGGAGACTTGTAAATCTTCAGATGGCTGGAACAAAGTCTGCTTGATTAGCACAATACAAAAACATGACATATGCAAAAATAGGAGAATCAGAGTAGTTTAGGTTGGAAAAGACCTTTAAGATCATCGAGTCCAACATGTCATGCCAACCCTCTGAATCATTCACAATATTAGCACACATAATTAGCATTCAGTGCAAGATATGAGACATCATACCAGAATTCACGTGGCCTTTTGGGGTATGTTGGTCTACAGCACAGCGTTGTTTGCTACGGACAGTCCCCCAACACTGCATCCTCTACACTGGTCTGTGCTTCTGAGTTGAACATCCTTTTTTACCTTTTATTCCACCTTCTTGCAGTATCCAAAGGAGGCATCACCAGTTTGACATGTCTGTGTTAAAGAAGGAAATGCTACTTGAAAGGTTAACGTGAACTGGCATTCAACCATCTGCAAAGTGAAAAGTTACCTTTGGCAACTCCGTGCATCTCATCCCATTCCAGCGTCTCACCAAACCATTCGTGTCCTGAGCAGGAAGCAGAGAGTTGGCAGGTGTGACCTTTTCACAGAAATACTGGTCTTAGAGCTGAAGTAAAGTAGCTCGAGCTCACTAATATGAAAAGGAAAGCTGGTAATATGTTGTGTTTTATTGAGGGTGCCCCAAGCCCACAGTTCTAAAGTGCTGCTGTGTTTGAGACAAAAGACAACACAGCAGGGCTGGGCTACAGTCTTGTGCATTCAGCCTGTTCAATAAGAGATACAAATAGTCAGATTTTGCTCTACACACATTTTTATTTTTTAAAAAGTGAAGAGAAATATCATAGAATATGTTTCATTTGCAAGCCAACTGAGCTTCAGTATACTAAAGAATAGAATGAATTCTGTTAATCATAGAGGGTTTTTTTCTGCCCAATTCCATGGGAGAGTGCATGTGTGTGTGTGTGTTAAAAAATAAAGACACCCTAAAGCACTTAAATTTTGCTCAACTGAAATAATTAGAAATGGAAAATGAAAGAACCAAGGAGGTAGGACAAACATTGTGGTCTTTTCTGACTTCATACTGTGACCAAGACTCTAATTACGTGATAGCTTTCCTATGAAATGGAACTACTGTTACATACTTCAAAGAAAACCCAGTGCTTCATGATATTTGGGTGCTAACCTTTCCAAAAAGATCACAAATGCCGTGTTACTTTGGATTTCCGCTTATAATTAAAATTTTCACCTTTGGGTGGTGAGATTCAGAAGACTATTTTTAATATGTTCACATATGAGTTATAAAGAATGAAATTAAGGAGTAGAGAGAAAAGGAGAGAAGAGAATTTGCTGAGTTGGTTATTGGGAAAAAAGTTAATAAGCTTACTGCATGAATAATGTTAAAACTAAATGGGAAATTATTCCCAAATGACTTCCTTTTGACTTCCTCTTGTAGAAGAATAATGTATTTGAAATTTATTTGAAATTGTGTTGTGTGTTTTTCTTTTTTTTTCTCTCTCCTTTTTTTTTTTCAATAGACATTATTTAACCTGTAGTGAATGTTATATGAAATAATACTACCAAGAGGGAACTATTTAAAGTGTTTGGATGCATAGATTTTTTCATGTTGAGGATAAGTTACTCTTTAACAGCAGCTTTCATTCATAATGTAGTTAAATTGGTAACTTTGAACAACTTATGATCTTGGATTTACACTTCAGCCAAAGATGAACAATAAAAATACGTAATTTTTCAAGGAGATTTTATTCTTCCAGAGAGTGCCTTGGGTTTTGGATTTTTGCCTTTTTTTCAATTGGTTGATTGGGGTTTTTTATTTATTATTCTGGTATGCTCAAAAAAATTGAGCATATATTTGCATTGTTATTTTCATATAATGGTATAATTAGCAGAAGGACTGTTATCAATAGTTATTATTTATAAGGTTGCAAAGTTAGATAGTTTTTAGCTAATGACAGAAGCACATTTGTGAGATTTCTGCACACTGTAGGGTTCTAAGCATGTTAGTCTGATCAGAGATGTAAATTGAGTCCAGCCATGAACTTCAGTTGACAGGAAAAGGACTCCATATGTCTTTCAGACGAAAAGTGATCCTACTTCCATTAGTCTCTTTTAAATAGATTGTTTGTTTCCATAATAAGATGTTCCAAAGTCAACACCGACCTTTTGGATTGTTCTGTGTAACTGAGCTGGTGTAAGTGACTTTACCTGTGTGTGACTTCGCACTGGCACTGCAATTAATAGGTTTGGGGATTTTTTTGTTTGTAAATGTTCATTTACATAAGTTTTAAGGAGCTGCTTTTTGGTTTTATTCTTACATATGTTCACAGTGACCTAAGGGGAATGGGGAATGATTCCAAGTTCCTTGTTTACTATGGACTTTTATTTGCTGGACACAATGACCATCATAGTTTGTTCAGAAATAATCGTAAATAACTTAAAATGCAAAATGATACCTGAAATAAACTCTATTATAAAAAGAGATTTGCAATTACTTCCTTTTTACCTCTGGCAATGTTATACCTTAAACGTGCCTTTTAAATTACTACACAATTAAAGTTTAGCTTCCCTTTGGCTATTATATTTTTTTTGCCTGTGTTGTTCAGAACACGTTAAGAAAATACTGTCCTATATTTAATTTTTCTTTTCTACTTGTTCATAAACATGACCTGTCAAAACTACTCCAATAGATGTTGAGAAGTGGCTTCAAAAGTCACGAGCTTCAGAATAAAGATTTTCTGCATGTATCTCACATAACATCTTGTTGGTTCATCTTATGTTTTGCTATACTTTGCAAAAAGTGATCTTAAAATTCCTTTGAAAAAGGTCACAGTCCATCTAGAAAAGATGAAAGGATGATTGTCTGCTTTGGTGTGAAAAACAGTGACAAAATTTAATGAAGTGTGTTAAACATAAGTGCTGTAAGAAATGCAAATGTTGAATACATTTAGGCGTTTAGGGTTTTTTCTTCTTTCTGTAATGTAAAAGAATTACAGAACAATACAAAATGTGATTAACTTACCTTTTCAATTACTCTTTTCAGTGTATTTAAACAATACGTGTAACATGTTTGTCTTGTGAGAGCTCTAGAGGATAATCTGTGCTGACATAATTTGATTCAAAATCAACAGTTTGTGGAAATCTTGACCTTATGCTTGAGGTGACCTGCAGAAAGAGGGCAGAAGAAGTGGAGTTTATGTCCTTCTGTTGGTGAACAACTTCAGCAGCAAATGAGGTGTGAAAAATACCAAATCTGATACTTGCTTTCTTTTAAAATACTTCGCTACAGAACAGGTTTTTTTCCTTTCACTTAGTTTCTTATGAAAACATCTGCATTAGAGCATAATGTAATCTCAGGATAATTATATTTTCTGTAAATTAAAAACATTTTCTGTATCAGGTATATGGTTTTGGTAGTGTGAGAATGCTTTAAATCATATTGGTCCCAGAAATAGCTTAACTGGCTTATATGGAACTAACACCTTACCTTGTTAAGGCATTGGGGCAGAGTAACTTCTACAGCTTCATGGTACAGTGTTGCCCAGCTTCTGTCTTCATTGTGCGGCATATGATGTACAGTTTCATGTTCATGAAACACAAGTGTTTAATATAATTCATTTATAACTGAATTTGGGCAAAATGGCTTAGTGTATTTTGTTGATCTAGGAAGCTACTTTTATCACTGCATACTATATAAAGTTACTGAACAGCATTTTTTTAGTGTTCATTGGTATGCATATTCCAATATGAAAGGTAATCTGTAAAGGCCCTCTGAATTTTATCTGTATCTATCTCCTGTACATTAAAAAAATAATCTTTTTCTGTTCCTATAATTATCATGTAGTATATTGCTGCATGTTGCAACAGGTGAAGTTTATTTCAGTTAACATAGATACTTTTTCCCAAAGATATTTTTGTTTCTCTGTCCAGATGGACAATTATCCTAAAATTAAGAAACTTGAATACTTTCATAGATTCCTGGTTTTCTAAGGTGTATCATGGTAGTCTCATACTTAAAGCATTTTGATGAAGTAATAAAGAAGTGGAATCCAAGAAAAACCTCAACAATCTACAAGTCCTGTGTCCCAAAGAATGTCAGAATAGATGTTAGAAAGGCCTGAAAGAAATGTTAGTAACTTCAGTGGGGTATTACAGATAGTAAAACAACAGAACCTTTTTTTCCTGTCTTCTGTCATATTGATCAGATGCATTTTAGGATGAAAAGTCTTTGCTCTAGCACTGATGTTGTAATTGGTTTTCTATTGAAGTAGTTGGAATAGCATGAGACATATTATTTATTCTCATTAATTACTAGTACTAGCTGGGAAGAAGGAGACTGCAAACCAGAACGGTTCTGGGTTGATAAGTTTGTTTCATTGAACACTAACTTTTCCCAGTGGTAGTTGTTCCTGCTATTAGGATTTTGTATATATATGTGTATTTATGCACTAGCTGTGTTATTACTGATAGTCTGACAGGATCAGAACTGGTGTATTTCCACCCCGAGCTCCCCCTTCAGTCTTCATACATATCATGTCTTAACATTTGTAATTCTGCCTAGGGAGTGGATGTGAAGTGAGCTGCGGTTTTGGGAAGGTTGCCTTCTCAGAGCAGTGTTTGCCACCATCTCCTACCAGAAGTCTATTTATGATCTTGGGCATTCTATGTCCAGCCTGTCGGCTGGAGTAGGATTGGAAGTCTTTTTGGTGGTTCCCTGTAGTATAAGTTCTGTTTCATATTGTGGTTTAACAGAATCCCTAAATTTAGAAGACTGGAAGAAAGTAAGTTGAGGTTTGGGTAAATTTTTCCTTCCTCTTAGAAGGAAAAGATTCTAGGTTTGATTTATAGATAGATTTGTTTGATTTTGATTTGTCCTTCTGATTAATTTTCTGTCTGTAGTTATCAAAACTATAGGTTCAGTGAGGTTGGTATAAGCAAAGGCCAGCACTGAACATGAATTTTTAATTTTGAGCTTTGCAGTTGGAAAGTCAAATACTAAGGAACTGAGAAGAGGCTGCCTTTCTCACTGTGCACTTTAAAATATGTGCCCAAACAATAGTCTGTGTACTTTGTTCAAGAAGCTTGAAGTTGAGTAACTATTTTTAAAATGTCTATATTCATACCTTTGCAATGATTAGTAGTGAAAGATATAGTAATAAAAACATACAGCAGATCACTATTCCTTGGGGGAAAAAATCACTGCTACAAAAGATTTCTGTAGAATTCCTTGTCACTGCTCCCCACTTCAGTTTATTGTTCTACTTAGTGTGTATTAAATAGTTGAGTATATTAAAATGACAAGCTGTGGCAAATTCAAGGTATTTGAACAAGAGGTTAGACTTGTTTATACTTTAATGCACTTAGAGCTGGTATTTGAAAAATAAAGCTGAGTAGAAAATAAGTTGTGTTGACAATGAACAATTTCTGTTGTGAATAACAAGGAAGTTCAGACAACAAGTTTAGAGAACATGACTCATCATAGAAACACCAGGAGAATGAAGTAGCAAAAAACATCTTGCAATGTGTTGATTATTTTTTTTATGATATTACTTTTCTGTTCCAGAATTTTTTTTTTCACAAAGAGATGGAATAGATACAAATAAAATAAGAGTAAGTACCTTGATATCTACCAGCAGTGCCTGGCAATGCAGAAATAAATATTTATTGTTAGCCTTAACAAACATCCTAGTAGTTTGACCTTCTTTGCATTTACAAGCAAACACTCATTTCAAGTATGAAGACTCTTATTATTGTGAAAAATGTTGGCTTGTCAGACCACTGAGAAAGATCACTAAAGGCAGTGAGAAGCACTGTGACCTAGCTTTGGTTGGCTTGGAATACACTAGTGGATGGTGGCTTTAATATTGTAGAAATATGTCATTGCTCTCATCACGTAACCATTCATTTTTGTGAACTTATTTTTGTTAGACTGTTCAGTATAGCAATACATAAAAAAAAAAAAAATTGTTACTTTGATGTCTGATGTCTCAGTTGCATGAAAGATTCTTTCTCCATTTTATTTTTCTTTCTTCAGGCAGCAGTTTCCAGGCCTTTCCTTTTCTTCTAATGAGCTCAAAAGTTAGGCAGCATATCTTGGATGTTGGATAGCTGTTCTTCACCTTTTCTTTGTAGTACGTTTTAAATAAATCAGTATTCTGGGATTTTTTTGTTTAAAGTCTGTAAAAAGTGGAAAGAGTGCAATTTTCAAAACAAATGCGTTATGCAAGCACTGAAAAGATACTAATGTCATAATTATCATTCTTTCTTGACCCTCATTTTTCTTCTGAAAGGTGGAACATGAAGGGGGAGGTACGGTTCGGACTGGGGCTCTGTTCTTGGCTGTGGCAACAGTTTGTGGATGTCTTTCCTTTCTCCCATAGGAAAGTTCTGTGATTCTAGTTTATCAGTTGTGAAGCTCAGTTTTGGGTGGAAAGTCCTCCATCAGGCATGTATCACTGTTAAAATATTGTATTCATATATAATATTGATACAGTACTGGCAAAGTGTGTAGTTTTTACAAGTTAATTTTTCTTCTGCTCATATTTTAAACTTAGCACTCATATTGTTTTCTATTCTGAAAACAGCACTACTTGTTTTTTCTGCACCTCAGGAAGTATGTCTTTCCCATTAAGTTAAAGAGGTGACTGATTAGGTAGGATTCTTTTTCCTTTTTTTTCGGCTCAGTAGTGAGTAACATTTTTCCCTGAAAACCACATCAGAACTATTTTTGATACATATCTTGCAAACGGCAAAGTCGAATGAGTTTTACTTTATACAGAGGTCATGCTCTATGACTTATATAGTGTCAGTTTGTCTTTCCATGGCTGGGCTACCATTCCATTCCATTTGACTGACTTGACAACCTCTTTCTTCACCTTCTAAGTGATTTGCCCATGCTGTGTTTGATGGGCCTTATGAGCACTTAATTTGTGGCAGGACACCCTAATAAATGTACCCCAAAGGGTGTTGCAAAATGTTCTGTTTGCTGTACGTGAACAGCTGCCACTCAGTGAAACATTTCTTTAGACAAGAAGGGGACAAAGGCCAACAGCAGGATACAACAGCATGAGAGGGGAGTCATTGTGTGGTGGTCTCTTCTGTGAGTGAGTGTTAAGTCATCAGTGGAAGTGCAAAACAGGACTGGAGGAAGAAATGGCATTTTCCCAAGAAGGTTGTTTTGAGGTTGATTTTTATTTATTTTATTTTCATCAGAGAACTTGGTGTTAAGATGATTCAGGTGATTACGCTTGCTGAAGGCAGGCAGGATTGTCATGGTCAATATAGATTTTTTAATAGAGAAAAATGGATAAACAGGGCTGGGGATTGAATGAATAATTATGCAATGCAAGGTCACTTTTTGGGGAATAACAGGTTCTCTGTTTTTAGAAGAAATTAATGTAATCTGTTGGATAGAGCCATGGTAAATGCCTTATGTGTACTAGCTAACCACAGCATATTGGTGATCTTTTGGTGTTGTGCAAGTTTGAACAAGATGAGACACAGTTTGTCCACCCCAAAAGGTAACAGCAGAACTCTGTCACGTGCTCAGAAATGGAAAAGAGAGAGACTGCTCATGAAGTACTGATACCTGGGGTACAAGACTGCCTGGCATAGGATGTCATGTCCTTTATGTTCTATATTCCAACTCAGTATGTCTTGGATATTTTATACAATTTGCCAAGTCTTTTTGAGATTTTGTGTAATTTATGAAGTCCTCTTTGAGGCTGTGTCAGGGTTGCGAGAGGAAGTAAAAACATTTCGTGAAAGATCATCAGGTGGGATGCTTGAAATAATTAAGGTTAGTAGGGGAAACAAAGAGAGACTGGAAAATACTGGAACTAGTGAGCTTTTTAAAAAATAAGTATTACGTAGTTTCAATTTATGTATGTCATATTTGAGTTTCCGTTTTGTGTAAATTCTGCAATCTCATTTTTTTACACAGCAAAGGAAAAATGATCACAAAGGCTATTAGGTATGGTGGAGTAAACTTTATTACATGTGGGACATAATCATAAGCAGAATTACAGATGACTTGAGTCATAGTAAAATGAAGCGCTTAAGTGCTATTTATTATGAGAGCTTTTCCGTGAAAGGTCTTGTATACAAAAATGGTGAAGATAAACACTTTGTATCTCTCTAACTATACTAGAGCTAATTGTAAAATGAAAGCTGTGAAGTTTTTGTTTGTTGCTATCTGGATGTCATGAAAGAGCCAAATGGTTTCTAAAACGTATAGTCACAAACTGATTATAAAATTCCTGAGGGGACTCTGATGGGACTATCATAACTTAACAATGGAATGGTGAGTCACTGCAGGAGGAATTCATGTAATAATCTTTTCCAGTATTTATAGGACCAGGAGGATAAAGTGTTATTTAATTTTATTTGATTAAGAACTACTAGGCAAGAGAGAAAGAGGAAGAAAAAATGAAGCATCTTTCATTTCGGGCATGAAGGATGAATGGAATATATAAGAAGCATATTACGAAGCAGTAGATTTCAGTGATTAATTTCAAATCTGATCAGTGCTCCAAGATGGTTGTGTTAATAACAGAATTATTTTATTTGTTAACTTAAGGTGATATTTATTTTTTTAGGTTCTAGATGCAAAATGTGACTTTTGAGTAGAACAGTTAGAGGCATCTGTAGGGGTTCTTGCTTGCAGCTTTAGGTATACATATCAATGCAGTTCAAAGATTGCCAGTGGAAGGCCTTTACCTTAAAAAGTTATAAGAGAATGTACTTAATGTAGCCTTATTTAGGTCTGCCAGGATGCCAATGCCATTAATGCTGGTGATGTGGATTGAATCAGAACTGTATCCTCTTGTATTTGGTACTCCACACCAGGTTAAAGATCATGTTACAGTTGTGTACTGTTGCTTAAAGCTCGGTTGGCTTGTGTTGGTTCTTTCAGACAGGGGAATGGAATCGAGGAGCATGTGTTCATTCACAGTAAATGCTTGCATGGATTCTTAACTAAAGCTTTTCAATGCTCTCATGATATTGAGAGCTTGTCACTGTCATGCTACAATGACCCCTGTCCTTTCTCTTCTCTCCTTTGCATTGCTAGTATTTATCTTTGGTTTGTTTACAAGATCATCTGGATGCTTCATTAACATTTAGCACGCATAATGGGTTTATCATGCTTAAAGTTTATCACATTTAAAATGAATGAAAGCAAAAGGAGATGTCTGTGAGGAAAGATGAAACTATTAAACTAAATACAGGTATTCTTGAATGAGCTATAAGATATTCAAAACTTCATCTGGGGGGGGAAAAAGGCAATAATGAATATTTCTTGAATAAGGAAATATGTCTGGAGATTTGGCCAAAAAGGTCCCTAATTCCTCTTTTCATATTTTGCTATTCAAACTTGATGAAACAAAGCACTTTCTCCATTGTATGGAAGTGTTGATGAGAGAAAGGTACAAGACTTTCTGGACATGACCAAACAGGTGTATAATGTTTAGAAAATATACAGACATACAAGAAATGAGCAAATTGCTAAACGTATTAGTGGGGAAAGACTCTTTTCTGAAAATTCATGTTACTAGAGTGTTTAAGTGGAATAAAATTATTATTCCAAACTTCTTTTTAAAAGAAAATATAGGCACTTAGAGGGCATTTTTTTGTATCTTCCTTGACTCTGGCAACACTGTAGGTCTGCCTTAAGAAAGGCAACACTGAGGTTTTTGAAAACTTCAGTGCTAGATTTCTGGCTATGATATCAAATAAGAGCATTTATATGTTGGAGTTTTTTTAAAAAAGAGTGAAACAACCAAACTCAATCATGAAGACGTGACTCATGCTGATTAAACTTTTCTTTTTTTGTTGTTTTCAAGAGGAATTATGATGTAATTTAGCTCAGTTTTGATTGTTATGTGTTGCTGCAGAATAAGTGCAATCCTAAATGACGCTTGGGACTGCTGTGACTAAGTTTTTTGAGTGCCTTTCTGAGTGGGTTAATCCTATGCAAGAAATAAAAAGGTGGTTTTAATTTTCTGTTGTTCCTTCACATTTTTCTAAAGGGATTTTTCTAAATGGATTTCTCTATAGAACCAGAAGATAAAAGTAGAAAGGTCTGTTTATTGCTTATGTACATTACTTCTGATAAGGATTAAATGGAAATAACTTGAGTGGAAATCACAGGATATCAGGTATATCTCGGAAATTTTAAAAGTAATTTTAGAGGATTTGTATATCTTTTAGAATTCATGTTCATTTTTGCAATTTTCTAACCTAAATGCAGAGTTAACCATTACATTTTTATATTCATAATTTTCATTAAAGGGAGGTAATAAAAAAATTAGCTAATTAGTTTAATATCCTTCTCAGTAGCCAGTATTGGATTTTTGTGGACTTAGTAGAAGTAACAGCACAGTGCAAAGTAACAGTACAGTACTGATTGAACCCTCTGGCACAAGAGAGCTTCTCTGAATCCTATCAACACTGATGTGTGAGAACTTACAGAGAAAACGCTTGGAATTTTTAACACATGCAGGTATTTTCAAAATGGAGCTAAATTCTTATTGTTAGTTGTGTTAAAGAAACAGCCATAGTTTCTGACTGTTTCAGTTTTGTGCTTATGAATTAGTTTCAATGAGGATACTTTTGGTTTTGTTATGGCAGAAGATAAATCAGAATGCTTAAATAGATTAGTGGGAGCATTTCTATGGTATGGGTGTTCTGTCCTCTGTAGCTTACTTTTGTTTTATACATACTGCTTACCAAAAAAATTCTTTGCCAGTGCTTTATTTCTTCATACGAGTGATAAAATTTAATACTGGGTGATCACCCAACTAAATTTTGTTTCCTTCATGAATTTTGTAAAATATTATAGGAAATCTTTGCTTCTAGAGTGTAAGCTTAGGAAACATGATGGCATAACACAAAGAAATTAAATAATGCAACCTAAAGATCTTAAAAGATCATAAATTGTGCTTACTTTTAGCAACAGTAGAATTATATTATTAGTCTCATAAGTGTTCAGCTTTATTATTATGGGATTTCCATAAATAAGCCTTCATTTATGTTTTCTGAAAACTGTTTCTGGAAAAATATTTGTGTCTTT
Source organism: Campylorhamphus procurvoides (assembly GCA_013396655.1). Lineage (NCBI taxonomy): Eukaryota > Metazoa > Chordata > Aves > Passeriformes > Dendrocolaptidae > Campylorhamphus > Campylorhamphus procurvoides. The sequence continues at coordinate 141,727 of WBMV01002743.1, read as the reverse complement.
CTTCATTGTCTTTGAATTTCTGTTCCAAAGGGATTTCATGGTTGACTCATAATTCTTTCAGGAGATAAGTTAGAAAATTTCCCTTAAAAGGTGCTTACCCTTGTGGTGTATAATTTTTGCAAATAAGCTTAGTTCACATTAATTTCTCTTTAATAGGATTATGGCTCGTAAGTGGTCTTCAAAAACTGTTTCACATAAAAAATAATCTGAGAAGTGGGAAAAAAACCCATGCTGGTACTGATCTTGAAATCTGTGTAGAATTTGTCATTCTAGTTTAGCTTGCATGTAATCTGAGTTTCCACTCAGTCAACAGGGGCCAGTTCAATCAACTGAGAGAAAAAAGTTAGGGGAATTCCGAGGTGCAGAAACCAAGTCACATTTCTACTTTGGTTTAAATACGTTGTCATTAAAACAATAACATCAAAAAACACCTCCAAAGGGCATGGGAACAAACACTGAAAGTCAAGCAGGTGAGGCAGAACACCGGATTGTCTGAACAGGAGTCTTCTGTTGGAGATAAGGTGAAGAAGGAAGGTGTGTGCCTGGTGGAAGCAAGGTCAAGTGCCATGGGATAAATACAGAGATGTTGCTTGCCACTGTAGGGAGAAAATTTGTGTGGCCAAAGCTCCAATGGAGTTGAAGCTGCCAGAAATGTGGGGGACAGGAAAAAGTTTTTTCAAACATATTAATGGCAATAGGCAGTATAGAAATATTAGCAGCCCATTACAGGATGAGGATGGTCACCTCACAAACATGGACAACGACCAGGCAGAGCTGTTTGATGCTTTCTTTGCCTCCATAATCAACATGAATGATGGACCAAGGGGGTCCCAGTGCCCTGAGCTGGAGGACCATGACTGTGAGAATGATCAACTCCCAACTCACCCTGAAATTGTGTGGGATCTGCTGCTCCAACTGGATCCCTGCAAATCTATGGGGCCTGGTGGCATTCGTTCAAGGAAGCTCATAAAACTGGCTGATGTCATCACAAAACCTCTCTTGATGATTTTTGAGTGGTCTTGGGAATCCAGAGAGGTCCTGGGTGACTGAAAGCTGGCAAATGTTGTCCCAGTTTTCAAGAGGGGCAAGAAGGAGGACCCCAAAAACTACAGACTCATTTCAGTGCCTGGTAGAGTCATAGACAAAATTATTCTGGGCAATATTGAAAAACATCTGAAAGACAATGCAGTCACTGGTCACAGCCAGAATGACTTCATGAGAGGAAAGTCCTGCTTATCAAAGCTGATTTCCTTTGTTGACAGGGTAACCCACCCAGCAGATCAAGGGAAACCAGTCTCAGTAAAGCTTTCAATACTGTCTCTCCCAAAATGTCCTGCACACAGCAATGCCCAGTGTTACTCAGTTGAATTTGTACCCACATAAGTTTTAGAGTACATTCAAAGTTTCTTGAATGTGTTGTCAGTTTTAGTCCAGAAGACTGAGAATGGCTGTGTTTGCCTGGTATTACTAAAAATCTTCCAGTCTTAGTTTCTGTAAGAAAAAAAGCAGACCTGATATATATATTCATGTGCAGTAAGTATTCCTCAGAAGCAAGGAAATATTTATTGCTTATCAAAAGGTATAACTCAAACCCACAGAGTATGTCACATCAGCAATTGAAATGGGCTTGCTGTTAAGGGGGATATTTGCTGTTCTGCATCTAATTAACATGTAATGATGGTAGAGAAGATATATTAGGACTGAACATCAGTGTATATTAATAACCTCAATACACAGATAAATACTTAGCACAGGGAACCCAAAATCTATGGTACTGTCTTCAAAACTTCAATTTTTTGTGCTACTTAGGTTAGTCCCAGTCAGGATAATGTATGTGCCATCACACTTTGATCTCTGGTATAAAACTATTATAGGGTCATTTTTTAAATTGCTGCACCATATATCAGCCTGCCTTTAAGACGTGTTCTTACAAAGCAGATGGTGCCAATTACTTCCTATAATCCCATATCCTATACATCTTTGCATCCATCAATTTGAGCAAGGCCAAATAAAGGAGTCCAATAAGTGGCTTTCCTCTAAGCTCAGACTGTAAAGAAATGGGAACAGTGTGATGCTGCAGTTGGTTGTGCGAAATGACTGACCTATTCTTCTGGAAGGTTTGCTGGGAGGGAGGTCACAACCCCTGGAAAGATTGCTCTCATATAGCTGCAATTCTGCACAAAATAGAGAAATACTTCCAAAAAGGGCATGTTTTCCTCCAATATATGAGGGAGATTAGCAAAAGGAGCTGTAAATCAGCCATCAGTTTATCACTGCTCTAAGATAAAGATGTTGTCTTTTTCACTCCACAGCGTTTCCTTGATATGACGTTTGGAGCTGGAGGTCACACCATAGCTCTTCTGGAGAAGGCCCCGGACATCACTGTGTATGCACTGGACAGGGATCCCACAGCTTACCAAATAGCTCAGCAGCTTGCAGAATCCTACCCGTAAGTTGGCTTCTCTTGTCTTAAATATGGTTGAGATAAGGTTGGGACTTTGGTATTTTATATGTCATTTAATATATTTTGTTAGTTTTTAATGACTTATTGTAGAACAGTATTATATGCTTATGTACCCTGTTAAGTGGGAGATCCAATTTATTTATCAGTATTTGCATGCAGCTTCTTCTGAGATTTTTTGAGTTAGATGCATGTCCTGTACTCTTGAGGATGCATCAAGTAGCCAATTTTACGTTTAAACATGGACTTCAAAAAGATTTATGTGTTCTGCTTGCCTTGAGATGATTCTGATGGCAGAATGGTGCAAAAACATATCTTTGTGGTAAATATTTTACAAAATGAGGCTATCACAGAATTTAAATAATGAGGTCATTTAAATATGGCTTATGAATATTTTAATTTAAAAAAACCCAAAATAATTGTAATTCAGTATTAGGTTTGCTAAGTATTTTGCCACTGGCTTCAGAAACTACGGTACAATTTAATAAGCTACTATTTCTGTGTATAGGTTAAGTTTCAATTTTCTTTTTAAATAGAGTGCTGAACTTGCTAAATGAACAGTTGCTAAATGCAATTTTTTATTTATGCAAAATTCCTGTTCCCTTATTTTGTTCAAGAAAGAGCCTGGTCAGACCATCAGTGCATTCGTGCAAGTGTGCAATACGTAGAATTGGATATGAGCTTTTCAGGAAGTGGTATTTCTCAAATTTGACCAAGAAGTAAAAATATATAGATACAAAACTAAATAATATGCAATAACTAAGACTTAAGGAATTTAGGTCAAGTAGCAAGGAGAGGATACTCACTGTCAGGTTGAAAACATTTATTTCAAAATAACTTTTACATGCGGAAAATCAAATATTTCCAATAAGAAGAAAACTGGAAGAGGTGGATAAAGAAACACCTGATTGTTCAGCCAAGTTTTTCCATATAAAAGGAGTTCTAAGTCAGCAGTAATATTTAAGCAATGCAGAAAGTATTCCTCATCTTTTCTATGATAAAAGGCTAAACTGTGCATTCCTTTCTTGAAGTGACTTTGACAGAGGTCCTGTGAGAGAAATGCAAGCATGTGACAAGACAGCATAGCTCAGTTGCTAGTCATTGTGCTCTGTAAAATCACTTAAATATATTTCTCTAAATTCTCCATACTTTGTGGGCTGAAGTGTATATACTTACAAATCTGTGGAATTCCTCTCAACTGTTATTTCTCCAGAGAATGCTCTTTTTGAAAGAATACTGTGGAGAATATTGCCAAGGAAAGTCCGTTTTCTTTTAAACCTAACCTGCAAACATGTTCTGCCAAATGTCATGGGAGTTGTAAAGTCTTTTGTTCTTTGTGTTATAGAAAAACCCCAATCTTTTAGAAATATTCATATGATGTAAGACAACAATAATCAGTCATCTGTCTCAATATATGTTTATCTCTAAAGTATCGTACGAAAACCTGGATGTGAAGTAAGTTTATTTTTCAGATAGATTTTACAAGTGTTGGATGCTGTTCTGCCAGTGATTGACATTGTTAATTTTCTGCTTGCTTAAATTTGTAAAAAGATGAGCTTTAATGAATATAGGCTTACAGTTGCTTTAACTTATTATGGCTTATTATACAGTGGAGGTCTCCTAGTTCTTATTTTTGTTTGTAAAATTCTGTAAACTTGGTTACTTGAACTCCAGACATGGTGTTGTCCACCTTTACAGATGCAAGTTATCCTTAGAATGAAGGGGATTCTTAATTAGCATAGTGTTGTTGGTGAAAAGCCTTAATCACTGAATGGTGCATGTCACCTGAATACATATTTTATGAATACATATTGTATATTGTAACATACACAGCAGTGTTCTTGTCTGTTCTGGTGTTTCCTCTCATTTTCTCTCTTTCCTGTTCGAAAGAACAGGTGGGTCCTTTTTCAGAAGGTAAATATATCTTTTTTTCATAACAGTTTGTGTTGCAAATTGAGATAAAAGTGTGTTCATGTATGGTATATGTGCTAATTATGAATCTGCTATCCCTGAAAACTCAGTTTCAAGGAGAAAGGAGGAGGTATAATTTCGAAGTAACAGGTAAAGTTAGTGTTTGATTACAAATCAGTTGAGTATAAGGGATTTACTTATGCAATTTAGAGTTTTTAGAAGTGGATTGTTTTTTCAATATTCATTGAAAGATGGGTTGATCTAATATTATGGAATTTTATTGTCTATTTTCTGCACTGCATTAGAAATAAAGCTTGTATAGTTGGATTCAAATCTGTGTGGGCATCAAAAGCTTAGGGAAATCATCCAGTTGACATCTGTACCTGGTCAGGTCTATTCTCAGATCAAATAGTTCCATGGGTCATCAGGGGGCCACAGGAATAGTTGTGCTAGCTTAAAATTGGCATTGGTAGCATGCAGTTCCAGTCTCAGAGAAATGTAGGGCTGTCCCTTCTGTGAGAAGCACCTGACAAAATAACTACAGCACGGAAGGATAAACCTCCTCCATTGTTTTTCTGTTCTAGGCTTTTTTTCACCTCTTCCATTTATTAATGCTGCACTGGGAGAGGTTTTTTGCCTTGCTGAAGTGCTGCACTTCTTTTGGAGGTGACAGCACAAGGTGCAGGAAGAGGCTGTTGTGTAACCATAGCCAGCAAAATCTGATTCCCAGTGTCTGAAGCTGTGAATTCAATGGGCAGACTGAAAGTCATACTTCAACTGAATTTTCTGTTGCTGTTTTTTTTCTACTTAAAACAGAATATTGCACGTGTTAATTGGAGGTGTTAATAACTCCCAGCATATCGATTACATGATGGATCTTGAGTCTTCCACTAGTTTTTGCAGTTGTTTATGTTGGACCTTAGGAAGACGTTCTTCACAGAGGGAGTGACTTGGCATTGGAATGGGCTCCCCAGAGAGGTGGTGGAGTCACTGTCCCAGGAGGTGTTTAAGAAAAGACTGGATGTGACACTTAGTGTCATGATCTAGTTGACAAGGTGGTCTTAGGTCATAGTTTGGACTCAGTGATCTCAGAGGTCGTTTTCAACCTAGTTGATTCTGTGATATTGGCTAGGCAGATGTAACACCCATAAATCCATGTATCTTGATGTGATGTACCCACAGGTGCTGGCAGATGTTGTTGCTATGCCACTCTCCACCATCTTTGAAAACTCGTAGGGAATCAGAGCTGTGCCCAATGGCTGGAGGAAGGCTGATGTTACTCCCATCTTCAGAAAGGGCAAAAAAGAGGACTTGGGAAAGTACCAGCCAATCAGGCTCAACCTGCACCCCTGGAAAGGTGATGGAACAGATCATTCTGGACGTCATCACAAAGCAGAGAACAAAGCATCACAAAGAAGAAAAGAAGGTCATTGGGAGTAGCCAGCATGGATTCACCAAGGGGATATCAGGCTTGATGAATCTCATAGCCTTTTATGATGGCATGGTGAGATTGGTAGGTGAGGGGAGAGCAGTGGATGTTGTCTACCTCAGCTCCAGCAAGGCTTTGGACGCTGTCTCCCATAACATCCTCATAGGCAAGCTCAGGAAATGTGAGTTAGGTGAATGGACAGTGAGGTGGACCAAGATCTAGGGAGGATTAACGTCAAGTCCCAGGACAGGTGGTGGGGCTTGACCCAGCTGAGAGCAGCTCTGCTGAGAAGGACCTGGGAGTCCTGGGGGGTGACAAGTTGACCATGAACTGGCACTGTGACCTTGTGGCCAGGGGGGCCAATGGTACCCTGGGGTGCATTGGGAAGAGTGTGGCCAGCAGGTCAAAGAAGGGGATCCTGCCCCTCTACTCGGCCCTGGTGAGGCCACTTCTGGAGTGTTGTGTCCAATTCCGGTGTCCACAGTGCAAGAAAGACAAGGAGCTACTGGAGAGGATCCCATTGAGGCCATAATGATGATGAGGGGTCTGGAGCATCTCTGACGAGGAGAGACCTGGGCCTGAGGGGATCTCATCAATACTGCAAATATCTCAAAGGCAGGTGTCAAGAGGATGGTGCCAGACTCTTTTCAGGGGTGCCCGGAGACAGGACAAGGAGCAAGGGCCATAAACTAAACCACATGGAGTTCCACCTCAACACAAGGAAGAATTTCTTTCTCTTGAGGGTGGCAGAGCACTGGAACAGGCTGCCCAGGGAGATGGTGGAGTCTCCCCCTCTGGAGATCTTCAAACCTCTCCTGGACATGTTCCTGTGTCACCTGCTCTAGGTGACCCTGCCTTGACAGGGGGCCTTGACTAGATAATCTCCAGTGGTCCCTTCCAACCCTAACTATTTTTTGATTCTGTGTAATATGCCCAAAGATATTGTTGCAAGAGGATGTGAATATGGCTAAATTAGGGGATTTTTTTATATTCAGAACTTATAAATGAAGTCCTCGTTGTACTTAGCTGAAAGATGGGTGGAGTAATAAGTTGTGGAATGAAAACACTGAGGAAAAATACTTTTGATGTTTGTATTTTAAATGTGTCTCCTCACTTTTTGATAACAATTTTGTCAGAACTAAAATCTGAAGAGGGTAGAGTTCCCACTGCAATTCTTGCATTCATTTAGTATCTCTCTTTATTATTTTTATTCTTTAAAATATGTAGTGCTGCTTTAATAAGGAGAAAATGGGTCAGGGTCTGTTAGATATTCAGTGTGTGGGTGGGAATCCTTTGACGTACATTCTGGGGAAGCCTCTAACTTGGGAATTGCTGATGAGAATCCAGGAGAACAAGATAAAATTCACTCAGTGGCAATGTATATTACATGTAAACCCTTTCACGCCTACTGAAAGGGAGAGGTTAGAGAGGTGGCTTAAATTTGGCAATTAACCAATATCACCAAACGCCTCTAAGTATAAGAAACTCATGCAAAGCCTACGCAGAGGAGAAAATATGTGCTTTGCAATTCTCTGAGCAGAATAAGAAACTGTGCCCCAAAAATATGGATAAATAGTATAAATTTCCTCATCCCATTAAACTATCTTTTTATTGTAGCTCTAAAGTGATTTTGAGGTGTCAGGGTGCTTGTGGATTTTGCTTTCAGGGTGACATTAAGTTTGCAGAAAAAGTGAGATAGAACCATCAGCTGTGCATTGTATGCTCTGGGGAGAATAGAATTATCCTGTTTTGTTTTGGATTTCTTTGGCGGTTTTTTGGTTGTAGGAAAAGCATAACTTTTTTTTTTTTTTCCAGTTACAGTAAACTTATTTGAAGTGCTTATAAATTGTAGCTGAGTATTGTATATTGGTGCTTCCTGTTGCTATATGTTATTTTTGCAAGCTAGTATTTAACTTTTGACTGTAGTGCATAAGGGATACAATTAATGTGTGGTCAAGGCATATTCATTATAATGGTGAGTTGACTATATATAAATACTCTTAATTGGTGACCTGTAGCATTATTTCTTTCAAACGAATTCTCCATATATATCAACATGTGGCTGCCTCTCAAATGCAGGCAATATATATAAGTGTTAAGTCTTAAATATGAGGTGGAAAGCGGGGTAGCGATGGTCCCCCTGTACTTGGCACTGATGAGGCCACACCTTGAGTCAGTTTTGGGCCCCTTATGCAAGAAAGACATTGATGTGATGAATTGTGTCCAGAGAAGGGCAATGGAGCTGGGGAAGGGTCTGGAGTGCAAGTCTTACAAGGAGCAGCTGAGGGAGCTGGAGTTGTTTAGCCTGAAGAAGAGTAGACTCAGGGAAGACCTTCTTGCTCTCTACAACTAGCTGGAAGGAGATTGTAGCCAGGTGAGGGTCTGTTCTCCCAGGTAACTAGTCACAGGACAAGAGGCCTCATGTTTCACCAGGGAATGTTTAGGTTGGATATTAGGAAAAATTTCTTCATGGAAAGGGCTGGCAAGCACTGGAATGGGCTGCCCAGGGAAGTGGTGGAGTCATCATCCCTAGAGGGATTTAAAAGCTGTGTAGATGTGGCACTTAGGGACATGGTTTAGTGGGGAACTCAGCAGTGCTGAGCTAATGGTTGGACTCAATCTTAGTGATCTTCTCCAACATAACTGATTCTGTGATTTGGGTATCAGGCTTCTGTTACATAGCATAATTATAGAATTTTGTCTACCAACATTACATCACTTGAAACTGCAATTAAATAATTTGTATGTGCACTTCTTAGTTTTATTTTCATTTCAATATTAGTAGCTGAATTTGCATTTCATATACTGGTTACATAATAGAGAATTCCTCATTTGCATTTGTAAAGAGTACAGTTGCCTGTCTCAAACACTGTCAAGACCACAGAAGGAACTTGTCATAAGATAAGTAACCACAGTGGAAACTTGAAATAAGCACAGAAAGGAAGAATTTGTGGCAGGAAGGTGTTAATTCCAGGCCTAGTGAAGATGAGATCTGGTTAGCACATCCTAATTAATGCATATGAACAAAAATTCCCACTGTGGCAAACTGTGAGAAAGGAAGCAACTGCCCGTACACATATCACCCCAAGTTATGGGACAGGACAGCATCTGTGACCACCAGGGACCCCCAAAGCATCCCCAGTCACATTTCTGGGGCCTTCCGCCATTTCCACCTTCAGACTGCACCTGATCACCAGTGTTAAATTATTAAAAATTACTTTCAATTTCTTGCCATAAAGCTGGAAGTTTGTCTTTGTTTTCATACATAACATCCCACATGTGACTACTAGATTTAATATAATTTCCAGTCAGATGAGTCAGGACAGCCCTATTACAACTTACTGGTTGAGGAAAACAAAGTGCTGTAACTTTGATCTGAGTAGTCTGGAAGAAACTGATTATTTTGGTAGGAAAATCTTAGAAGAGATTTTGGTCAGTTTGAAACTCTGAAGGTCGGTCTGCAAGCACTAGCTTTAAAATAATCAACTGTTTTATTTCCATGCATTTTTTCTGTTACTATTCTTGAGTCATTTTACATTTATTGAAATTTAGTGTTTTGCGGATAATTGATGTATACCAGTTCTGATGGCAGTTTTGGTTTAGGCAATTTCTCTTACAATGTGGCCATTGTAGGACAGGTTTAATTTCTGCAGTAGCCAGTGGGGGCATGGCCAGGGCCCTGAGGTTGTTCTACACCATGTGCAGGGGACAGGGGGATGGGTCCTTTCCAGCTGTGCTGGGTGGAGGTGAACTGTCAGGGTAGTGTTGGTTTCCACACTGTTATTGATATTGTTGGTGTTACTGTTAGTTTTCTTATTTCATTGCTCTTTCCAGGAAATTGTTCTTGTGTCAACCCATGATCTTTACCTTTTGTGCCTCCAGTTCTCCGCTCCATCCCACTGCATGGGGAGGAGGAAGTGGCAGGGAATGAGCGAGCGGTGCTTGGTTTGGAGTGTTTCAGTGGGAACTCCAAATTGGGGAATACCCTTACTTAACCATGAAACAATATCACAACTATTCCCATTGGAAAGGATCTTAGGATGTCACCTAGTCCAGCCTCATGCTTCAGGCATGTCAGGGCAGTCAGTATGATCATCTACACGTCTGAATCATCTTAGACATCTTCAGACAATGGAAGTATAGGCTAAGCAACTTAATTTCTTTCTACTACAGTTTTTAGACCACAGATGTTGATCAAGAAAAAAAGAAACATTCAGTGGAATGTTTTCTTCCATCACAGTTTTTCATCAGTGTTTCTAGGAATACTGTAAAATGCTAATTGTTCTTACAGAATGAGAGGACTGTTGTTTAAGTTTATGGAGAGGGATAAGAAGCTTTTGAAGTAATTTAAAACAAACAAAACACCCTCTAGGTATTGGTTAAGGACATGGAGCTGAATGTGGGTGATTTGAATTCCTTTTCAGTACAAATGTCCAGCTCCTTAATTTATTTTTAAGGATGTTACATATACCTGTTAGCTCAACTTCATGGAATGCAATGCCAAGTGTTACTTTAACCAGCAGCAGTTTCAGACATATTCATTCCATTCTTCTTGTTCTTTTGTAGTTCATCTTTGTCAGTGTGGTATAAAACTGCTCAGAAAATCTTTAATGTTATAGCTCATCACCTTGAGGAGTCTTATTTTACTTTTGTAACCAGTTCCTTACTAAAATACATGTAAAATATTGTCTGTTGAACTTAAATTCTAATTAAGAACGTTTTAAAATGCATGTTTCAAAAATACGTAGAAATACCTTTTATAAACATTTAAAGCAACTGTTTTGGTAGCTGAACAATTGAGTTCTGGATATATTGTCATTACAGTAACAAACCAGTTTGGTGTTTATAAAAATAATCAGTGTTTCATAAAGGAAACTGGTACAGGACTGCTTTAATTTTTTTAAAAAAATCAGTTTTTTATAATAGCAAAATTCTAATCAGAAGGTTTTCACACCTGGTAGCTGTTGTCTACAGATATTGTAGTTCTAATGAGAAGAGGGTATCTTCATAGTCCTCAGCAGCAGTTCATATTTTAGTTTGTTTGTCAAGAGCTCTGTATTTAGCTTGTGTTTGTTCACATTTACAATAGAAGGCGTTGAGGCACTTTGCTCAAATCAAGAGGACATCAAATGTATTGAAATTCTCCTTCTGGTATCCAACAGCACAGGCAGAAGTTTATTTCATCAGTAGATAAATTATAATTTTTGAGAGTAGAAGATACCAGCATTTTCCTGTGAAGATGGAAATGCTGTAACTGTGTTGACAAAAAAGCTCTTATCACTTATAAAGAGAAGATCAAGAATGTCAGTATTTAAGCTAAACATATAGTTTACTAAGTAGCTAAATCAAACAAAAAAAAAGACTGATAGCCTCTGATTCATAATTTTATTTCTTCTACTTTGACGAAAAGGAAAACAGGTAACTAAATGAAAATATTTGTAAATACATTTTTGTATCAATATTGAACTTCAAACTTAACTATGAAATACACAAATGTATCAAAGTTCAGATTACTTTTCTGATTGACTCATTGTACTTCAAATACTATTATTCTTAGATGCACTAAGATTATGCATATAACTGACATAGATCATAAAAATGACTATGAGTTTGAGTTTGACTACATAATTCTATTTTTTTTCCTGTCGTAATAATAAACATCATTTGCATTTTAATTTGATTTTGATCTTTGTGACTCAGCTGTGCCAAGTGTTGTACAGAATATTGAAAGGACTGAAAGTAAAATCAGGCAGTGAATTGCTGGCTTTGTATTTGGATGCCTGAAAAATACATCAGCTTAGCTTGATCAAGCAGCAAAGGTTTGGATAGAGGGATTTGCAGAATTTCTGTGTGAGACATCAGTGGAGAAATGGAAGTTCCCAGTGGCCTTGTTGCTGCAGAATGGTGCAAGTGTTTGAGACCAGTATTGACTAGTAAGTGGTCTTGACACACACAGATTTCCAAGAAATAATTCTAATGTCATGTCTCAACAGCAGAAACAATCTGCGATATTGATATTGTCAGCTATCAGTCTTACTCTTGTTGTGAGAAGTTAGGGGCTGCTGGAACTTACATTTTTTAAATACAAGTCAGGAAAACAACCACGTTCTTTCTGATAACGATATCCAGATTGACCATTCATCTTCAAGATGATCTGTGCCACCTGCCTGGCTGGGAAAGGAAAGAGGAGGATTAGGAGCATTCCCTTCCCCTGAGCCTTCTCTGGGAAAGCACATTTTTTTTTTTTTTTGTTCCTGAAAGCCTGCTCCTTTGCCCCTCAAAAAACCCTGGAAATTACTTCCTTCAAAGCTTGGAGACCACCTACTAAAAGGCACAACTTTAAGGTTTAATCCACTGCTGCATTGCCTCTGCTCACCCTTTCTGAAGACACATACTCCATATTATCTTATTTTCTATCAGTTTAAGGCAGTAGTTCCTCCTCCATCTCCTTCATGACTCCCTGCTCTTCCTAGTGAACAGGGTCATTTGCAGCAAAAGACAAGGCAAAAATCTCATTCAGTTATCTTTGTATTAGAATAAGTTATGATCCCTTACAATGTAGTCTAGACTAAAGTGGAGTAATATGTGGCACCCAACACTTAACTGGTTTGAACCCATCCCACAGTCTGCCTTTGTCAAAAGAAGTGGATGTAGCACTTGGTGAGTACAATACTAAGATATAACCTTCTGGCATTTGGTAATATTTAAGCCAAGAACTGATAATATATGAAATTATGCTAGTACATTTTTGTATTCTAAAAATAAATAATAAAACATAATCTGCTAAAGTAAAAATTCTGTGTCACAACAGAGTTGAATGTTTAGTTTGTTACGTTTTCAACTAGCAGGGCCAAAAATGTGTGTGCATTTTGAATAATCAGTACTGTCATTTCATTAACCTTTATGCTGCAAACTTTATGCTGCTTTCACTTAGAGTGAATTAACCATCTTGGGTGCTGCATAAAGGGCAACTTCTTACTTCAAGCCAACAAAAGTTTGTGTATGTAAGGTGAAATTTTCTTAGGCAGAGACTTAATGTTCTCAAGGTGAATCTGTTACATATGTCAAAACATGCAACTAAGGAAAGACAATATGGTTAATGCTAGTGTGGTGTCCTTTATTATGGTAATGATGGGAACATCACAGACAGCTGTACTTTTACAGTATGCTCAAGATAGGATTATTGTATTGTGATATGTGACTTCTGTAGTGTGAATGATCTTATTTTTGCATGTTTGGAAAGCACACTATATCATGGAAATTTACATTTCTGACAATAAAATGTGTAATTAAAATATTTTTCTCTTTTGCCTTTGAAATAACCCATTATAAACATTCAGACAGATTAACAATAATAGCTAAAATAGCTGGTAATAGTAAGAAGATATATGACTGTCAAGAAACTGTTCGCCAGACTTTGGGTTGGTTTTAATATTTGCTTTATAATGCAAAGTAGATGAGACCTCTCTTGTAATAGAGAATTTCACAGAATCACAGGTTGGGTCAGGTTGGAAGGGACCACAGTGGGTCATCTGGTCCAACTTCCTGCTCAAGCAGGGTCATTCCAGAGTACGTGGCACAGGGTTGCATCCAGATTGTTCTTGAATATCTCCAATGAGGGAGACTCCACATAATTTCTGGGCATTTCCATTGCACGGTCACTGCACAGTAAAGAAGTTCTTCCACATATTCAGGTGGAATTTCCTGTGCACCAGTTTCTGCCTATTGCCTCTGGTCTTGTTGCTTGGCACCACCAAGCAGAGCCTGGTCCATCCTGTTGACATCCTCCATTCAGATACCTATAGACATATAAGTCACCTCTTCTTGAGGCTGAACAGGCCCAACTGTCCCAGCCTGTCCTTGTAAGAGAGATGCTTCAGTCCCTTAATCATCCTTGTGACTCTCCACTGGACCCTCTCCAGGAGCTCCAAGTCCCTCTGGTACTGAGGAGCCCAGAACTGGACACAGCACCCCAGTTATGGCCTCACCAGGGCTGAGTAGAGGGGCAGGATCTCCTCCCTCACCCTGCTGGCAATGCTCTCCCTAATGCACCCAGGGTAGCACTGTCCTCCTTGGCCACAAGGGCACTGCTGGCTCAGGGACAGCTTGTTACCTACCAGGACCCCCAGGTCCTTCTCCACAGAGCTGCTTTCCAGCAGGTCAGCCCCCAGCCTGTGCTGGGGCAGGGGTTATTCATCCCCAGGTGCAGGACCTTTGTGGAATTTGGGACAGTTCTCTGCCCATCTCTCCAGCCTGCCGGGGTCCTGCTGAGGAGCTGCCCAGCACTCTGGGGTGTCAGCCACTCCTCCAGCTTTGTGTCCTCAGCACTTGTTAAGGAGGCATCTGCCCCTTCATCCAAGTCACTGGTGAATAAGTTAAACAATACTGGGACCAGTATTGAACCTCAGGGGACACCACTAGTGACAGGCCTCCAACTAGACCTCTGGGATCTGCTGCTCAGCCAGTTCTCACTCCACCTCACTGTCCGCTCACCCAGTCCACAGTTCCTGAGTTTGCCTCTGAGGATGTTGTGAGACAGTGTTGAAAGCCTTGCTGAAGTTCAGGTAGGTAATATTACTGCTTATTTCCATATTTCTGTTCTCAGGTATTCGGAATATTATGGGTTTGTGGGGAATTTAGCAGAATTGAGCAGCAGACATGGAAGACACTGGTTTTCTTGGTCTTACCTATTCCTTTGTTTTGTGTGGTCACATACCTGATGGACAGGGCACCAAAGCTACGTCTGAGGAAACCTTGAATTCTGTTTCCTTGAATATTTTTGCAGATAAAAAATGAACTGAAAAAGAAGCCTTTTTAGGCTTTTGATATTAATTCGATGTCCTTTTTTATAGCTGTTTGGTTAAGACACTGGTTTATTATAAATTTAGATATATTGCAGCAAGAACTATGAATAAAACAAAATTTTAATGAATTTTAAAAACTTTTTAAAATTCTATACTTCTCTGTCTCTGCAATGACTTCATGGCTTAAAGACTTTTGTCTTACCAAGGCTAGGAACAAGAACTGGATCTGATTGTATAGTCAGGGGAGTTTTTTGTTTTCAAAAGAATGTTTCCATTTTTAATTCCCATAATTAATAAGATATTGAATATTGAAAAATAGAAGTGTGCAGCACTAAAAATGTCTTGTTCTCCCCTCTCTAACTATTGCTACAGAAAGAAATGTCAGTATTTGGATGTCAGTCTGGAAGTTTCTCAAGGAGTCAGTGTTGCACATTTAATAGATAAATAATAAAATTATGGTACACAGAATGTTTTTCCCTTAATTCTGCATTCAAGTATGCGGTGTAAACCCTTTAATTACTGAACTTTGCTTTTGAGTGTTCCATTCAAGATTAGAACCCCCTGGTAGGTCTGACAGGATTTTCTCTCTGGAAGGAAGCTCTCTATTCCTGTTGGACTTCCAGTGCCGATCACATATTGTACAGATAGTCTTTAAATCTAGCTTTTTGCCCATACATTGTTTGTGGCTCTAACGTTGGCCACCAAGGTAATGGAGGAGAAAAATCAAAAGCTGTATTAAAGTCTACTAAATCTACTGTTTAGCTGTAATCCACAGAGGCGCTTACTTTGTCTAAGAAAGCAATGAGGTTGACCCAGGAGTGTTTTACCTTAAATAAATCAATGTTGACTTGCTCTTCATGTGGTGAGGAATAATTTCCATGGGGATTTACTGTGTGATTTCCACAGTGATGAAGGTGAACTCTGCCAGTCTGTAGTTCTCTGGACAATCCTTCTTGACATTTTTTTGAAGTTATCATGACATTGACCTTGTTACACTCATCAGGAAGCTGTCTTAAAGCTGACAGAGGAGCTTCATGATAACATCATCCAGCTCTCTAGACACATTCCAGTATGTGTTTTCTGACCCCATGTCCTTGTACATATCCAACTGCTGTATGTGACCATCTTCCCTGGTTGTCCTTTACTGTGGTGTTTCCCTCTTAGTCTTTGACAGTGGGCACTTTGGCAGATTTTGCCAGTAAATGCCTAGGAAAGGCTTTGACTGCCTCAACCTTTTTTAGTGAAACTTATTACTAGGTCACTTGTCCCATTCTCCAGTCTTTTGTGCTTTCATGGCACATTTCTTGCCAGTTTTATCTTCAGACAGAGTTAGGTATTCCTAATTTCAGTCCCATGCAATGCAGCTCAGGATTTCTGTGGTCTCTTGTCCTGCTCCTTCCCCTTGGCCCTCCTTTGTTTGACATTGTCAGGATTTCCCTGTTTAACCAAGTTGGCGTCCTGCTGTGGCTGCTGTGGCTTTTTTTTAATGTGGGTGTGGGTTCTCTTACAATTTGCAGAAATTGTTCATGGGATTTGACCTGTTTCCCTGAGTTCCTTTGCATGTCAGGAGGACCTCCCAAAGCCTCCTACTTACCTGTCCCCTAAAAATGCTGAGGTCTTCCTGAATCCTGGGATTTCTGGTTTGCTTCTTGTCTCCTTCACTACCATTGTCATCGTTAGACTGCAGAATGGCACTGTCTAGCCTAGATCTGGGATGTCAATGTTAGGAAGTATTTTTAGACAGTTCTATTCCTTCCATGAGGAATAACCTGTTAATGCACCCTTCACTGTCATTCCTCCAAAATCTGTTCGAGGCTGTCTCAGGAACTGACACACCTGACGTCAAACATTTGTAGACTGCTTGCTTCTTATACAAATTCCTTAATTTTTGTTACTATGGGATTATATAGTTTACTACAAGTATTCTCTCTGGTGTTGTATTGATCTGGCCAAGAACTTTCTTACTACCAAACGTACAGCCTTAGTCCAGTTTTCATGTGCTTCTATATTTGTTGTCTTTTTTTTTTTCTTTTCCTTTATGGAAAGTTTACTGATTCTCAGGAAGTGTAGTATCACTTAGGCTGCAGAAGATTTCCAAGATCATTGAGTCCAACCATTAACCAAAACACTGTAAAGTTCACGACTAAATTATGTCCCTTTACACGTCTTCTAAATACCTTCAGGGACGATGATTCAACCATCTCCCTGGACAGCCTGTTCCAGTGCTTAACAACCATTCTGGTGAAGAAAATTTTCCTAATATACAATGTAAACCTTCCTTGGCAAAACTTGAGATCATTTCCTCCTGTCCTGTCTCTTGCCAGTTTGGAGAAGAGACGAACACTCACCTTGCTACAAGTTCCTTTCAGGTAGTTGTAGAGAGCAATAAGGTCTGTGCTCCAGACCCTTCACCAGCATCACAGTGAGAATGCAGATTTGATGTTAATAAATATGTGGAAGGCCATTTTTGATTAATTTCATGAAGTGTTCAATCCCATTTTTCAGTTATAAAATGAATGTAATTCCGATACTCTTAGTACTGAAAAATTTCAATTGCATTTGAGAAATATAATTATTTTTTTTGCCTTTGCTATCGCAGAGGAGAAATGTTGTAACCTGGGTAACACATCAGTTACTAAAATGACCTCTTAAGATTAATTTAAGACAGTTGTGTCATTGACAACTTTGCTTGAACTCAACAGAGAGCATTATACTTATTAAGATGAATAAGCTGGACTCTGCTGAATTCTTCTATTTCTTTTTAAAATATTGGCTGTACTGTGAGTTTAAATGCTGGCAAGTCCTCAAATAATTGTCACTGTCTTGAAGCTGTCTTGAATATGTCTTTTTAAAAAAGAACAAACCAAACCAATGAAAAACAAAATCTGTACTCTAAATATTGAGCAACTTTATGGTAAGTTGGAAATTATTTTTTCAAACGGCAAATTGTAAGGCTTTTTCCTTGGAAACTTTGGGGGGATTTTTTTAAGGTTCCTGTGTAAAAGTAAAGCAGCAAGTGAAGGGCATCTTAGAATTTTGTTTCTTTACTACCTGTGATAAGATTTGGGGAAAAAAAATTATGGTTCAAGGTTCAGTGCTTCTTAGTAAGCATTTTTATGTTGGGAAGCAAAGCCCCTGTCTAAAGCAGCATGTGGCCTTGGCATGTGCTCTTATCTTGGAAGATAAGAGGGGATTCAGTACTTAAATTTGTTTGGCTTTATTCTAGACTTAACATGGTATAAAAGAAGAGAAGTATGATTTATTGGTGTAGATCATACCCTAAATCAGCAAGGTTCATCTGCAATACTCAACCCAGTCATAGCCTATGACAGGTTTAACACCTCTCTGAAGTGTTTTAGTCAAACTCTTCGAATATTTTAAGGTTGAATGACAATTTCAATAGAACTTTATATGAAAAAAAATGTGCACCCTTTAACCAGAACCAGAATGTTCTCAGTGTTTTGGCTTTCTGACGTCTTTCTGTCCCATAATCAACTTTAAGAGGTACTGCAGGTGGCTTGGAGGTAGAGTGAGTTAATAATTAATAAGGATTTACGTGGCTTTTTGCGTCACTTTTTATTTCCAAATCATTTGCTAACAAGTCACCTAAGGGCTTAAAATCGACCAGGACAATAAGCAGCAGGAGCCTGTGGTGCAGTTGATGCTGATGAACAAAGAAAATAAATTATAGAAGTCAAAATAAGTATTATTGGTTGCACTTGATTCTATAAAAACTTGTTTTATTGTAAGGAGTACAAAGAACCAATTCAAATAATGATTTTTCTGTTGCAATTTTATGTGGAACCTAAAGCTTCCTCTTTATATTTAATGCAATGGTTATTCAGTTAATCAAATGTTGCTGCATGGCTTTTTCTCAAGAACATTCACTCTAATGGATGTCAGTATTATATACTTTTTGCCTGTTTTTATTTTTTTCTCCTAAGTCACTTTGGAGGTTGCCACTAGAGCAGGAAGACATTCTCTCTTCAGATATTACAGGACTAGAACTCTTTTTATGATCATATATTGAAGGTTTCTGTCTAAAGAGGATAATTTTTTCTGGTGTTATGTTTCTTTTAAACTTCAAGATCCTTTGAAATAAGATTAAATCTTTAATAAAGATTTAACTAATGATAGCAAGTGCCTTCCAAAGAGGTAAAACTTTGTTGAATTTGAAACAATGGGATATACTATTTTCTTTTTTTTTTGTTTGTTTTCCTTTTAACCACACTTCTCTCCAGGTTACTTGACTGCATTCACTTATACATAGGCAATTCTTATTTTTCTGAGCAAAACTTTGGCAAGTTTGCCTTTCTCACTCCAAAATTTTCATCACAGATTTCATATAGTTGTACTTACATGATTTGATTACAAATACAGATTATTGCAATTAGTGCCACAGTTTACTCCCTGGCTTCTGCAGGCTCCTTTAATTCTTCAGTCTTTTCTGGTGAAAGTTTTGACTTGGTTTCCATAACTTGTAAGTCCATCATCATGGGTGGGATATCATATATGTGAACTTTGAATCACTGTGCTGGAAGCCATTTGAATTTCCTTTGTTTTGGGAGCTGCTTGTAATTGTATGAATGTCTTAACATTCTTGAACTAAACACTGGAGAGCCTACAGGTCAAAATGACAACTATCACTGTTCCTAAACTCGACTAAGTTGATGTGATTTCTTTACAGTTCTTTCTGGAAACACATATTCTAGTTTGAATGTTTTAAAAGGGCCTTGAATGCTATACAGTCGTTGCAAGACTGTATGATTTAAATGCTAAGCAAGTAGGTATTTTGATTTCATATTTTAGGGAAGAGAAGGACTGAAGCTGAAACTCTAGCAGTTAAATGTCCTCTGATTGCAATCATTCTTTGTCTAAAATTGTTCTTGTGGCTCAAACAGAAGGTACATAAATTGTTGATGTGATGGATGTTGTGCAGTAGAGTAAATAAATTGAAAATGTCTATTAAAGTTTGTATGCTACAATTAATACTTAAAAGAGTTTGGATATGCAGTTAATATGATCATGCTACTCATCTGAACACATCATGATGATACATTATGTGATTTTCTTTTAAAAATACATTTCAAAGAGTATATTTTCAATATGTTCAATAGTTTGTATTATTGAACTGTAGCAAAGTAAATGTGTAGCAAAATAAAGCTACATTCTTCCAGTGTTATGCAAAAATGCCGAATATAGTCAGAAGTAAAAGGTTTAACCTATAAAAAGGTAGATAGATGGCCTCTACCTGTTACTGTTTGAAAGACGTCAATAGGAACTTTCATCACAAGTTTTGTTCAATCCTTTACTTCTGCTGTGGCTCATAATTATAGAGTGAATGCTTTCCAGCAGTTTGCTCTAGGAGCTTTCATTCTTGCATTGTCTCTGTTGCTCAGATAAACTTGTATAGTACTGTTAAATTTTGAATTTTTTGAAGGTTAGGACCTCTGGAGATCATCCAGTCAAACCCCCCTGCCAAGGCAGGGTCACCTAGAGCAGGTGACACAGGAACATGTCCAGGTGAGGTTTGAAGGTCTCCAGAGGGGGAGACTCCACCATCTCCCTGGGCAGCCTGTTCCAGTCCTCCGCCACCCTCAAGGGAAAGAAATTCTTCCTCATGTTGAGGTGGAACTGCATGTGTTTTAGTTTATGGCCGTTGCTCCTTGTCCTGTCTCTGGGCACCCCTGAAAAGAGTCTGGCACCATCCTCTTGACACCTGCCTTTGAGATATTTGTAGTATCGATGAGATCCCCTCATGCCCAGGTCACTCCTCATCAGAGATGCTCCAGACCCCTCATCATCTTTGTGGCCTCTACTGGATCCTCTCCAGTAGCTCCTTGTCTTTCTTGCACTGTGGACACCGGAATTGGACACAACACTCCAGATGTGGCCTCACCAGGGCTGAGTAGAGGGGCAGGATCCCCTTCTGTGACCTGCTGGCCACACTCTTCCCAATGCACCCCAGGGTACCATTGGCCCTCCTGGCCACAAGGTCACAGTGCCAGTTCAATGGTCAACTTGTCACCCCCCAGGACTCCCAGGTCCTTCTCAGCAGAGCTGCTCTCAGCTGGGTCAGGCCCCACCACCTGTCCTGGGACTTGGGGTTAATCCTCCCCAGGTGCAGGACCCTACACTTGCCTTTGCTGAACCTCACTGGGTTTCTCTCTCTCCAACTGTCCAGCCCATCAAGGTTCCCCCAAAAGGCAGCACAGCCCTCAGGTGGATCACCCACTCCCCCCAGTTTTGTATCACCATCAAACTTGCTCAGGGTGCATTCTGTCCCTTCATGCAGGTCATTGATAAACAAGCTCAGTAAGCCTGGAGCCAGTGTTGATCCCTGGGGAATGCCACTGACCACAGGCCTCCCACTGGATTCTACTCTGCTGATCACGACCCTCTGAGCTCTGCCATTCGGCCCCTTCTTGGTCCACCTCACTGTCCATTCACCTAACTCACATTTTCTGAGCTTGCCTATGAGGATGTTATGGGAGACAGTGTCCAAAGCCTTGCTGGAGCTGAGGTAGACAACATCCACTGCTCTCCCCTCACTGACCAATCTCACCATGCCATCACAAAAGGCTATGAGATTCATCAAGCCTGATATCCCCTTGGTGAATCCATGCTGGCTACTCCCAATGACCTTCCTTTCTTCTTTGTGATGCTTTGTTCTCTGCTTTGTGATGACCTCCAGAATGATCTGTTCCATCACCTTTCCAGGGGTGCAGGTGAGGCTGATTGGCTGGTACTTTCCCAGATCCTCCTTTTTGCCCTTTCTGAAGATGGGAGTAACATCAGCCTTCCTCCAGCCATTGGGCACCTCTCTTATTTTCCATGAGTTTTCAAAGATGGTGGAGAGTGGCATAGCAACAGCATCTGCCAGCTCTCTCAGCACCCATAGGTACATCCCATCCGGATCCATGGATTTATGGGTGTTACGTCTGCCTAGCCAATACCTAACACAACTTTCTGTGGCTGGGGGCTGGTGGGAAGTCTTCCTTTCTCCAGCCTTCCTCTTTTACCTCTGAGTTCTGTGACTCCTGAGGGCCATTCTCAGAGAATGCCCTCTAAATGCAGAGAAAGCATTTAGTAATTCCACCTTCTGTGTGTCTTCTATTCCCAGGACACTCAGCTGATTCAGTCGCGGCCCCACATTTTCTCTAATCTTCCTTTTGCTACTGATGTTGTTGTAGAAGCCCTTGTTATTGTCCACTGTATCCCTTGCTAGACTCAATTCAAGTGGACCTTGGCCTTCCTCACTGCATCTCTGCATACCCTGGTGATGTTCCTATAATTTTTCCATGTGGACTGTGGCTTTTCCCACATCCCATACATTTATTTCTTTCATTTGAAATTTGCAGGGAGCTCCCTACTCATCCATGCACCATTCCTGCCCCCTTTGCTTGGTTTTCTGGTCATGGTTTTGAGCTTGGAGGAATCGAGCATATGAAATTTCACAGCCTAATGATGGTCATCACCAATCCTGAAGTATTACAGTGACGTGGACTATAATTTGTATTTTTATATATTGTCAAAGTTCTGATATTTGTGAGTATGCAGTACTGTTTTCTCTTACTAAAATCCATACAAAGTTTATATGTCTCTATTATTTCCAACTTTTAAGATTATAATACATTTATAGTTAAATGTCTAAATTGACCGAGACTATGTGTTGATGTATTGAACAAGTGGTTAGTATTTTCTTTAAGAAAAAAAGTATTAGAAACATCAGGGGAATTCTTGATATGGGGTGTACTTTGTAAAATGTAAGGACTTTTGTCTTAAAACTACTAAGATAAAGTAGTATAGTGAGATGTTACTACCTTATTAATAAAATTAGTGGGGTTTTTTCCCTACTTAGGAAAAATTCTAATTTTAAAATAAAAAGGAAATTAAAATTTATCCTAAGTATTGTAGATATTAAAAAAAATAAAGAACTTGGGAAGCAAAATGAAGGTCTCAAAACTGATTGATAACATTTTTGGTTTCTTCTTGAAAATTTTATGATTGGCACCTGTGGTGTTCACTTAAATTTTGAGTTCCATTAAAGAGAAAGGAAAGGATAGGAGGAATGCCTCCCACCCATAAAAACCATCCTGTAGCTGCTAATTGAGTTAAAAGTGGTTGTGCATCTGGGATGACCTGCTACCCTAAGTGAAAGAACTCTTACATTTGTGGTAGAAGGCTAGGCATGGAAACAAAGTCTGCAAGTTGTACACAGAATTCTGTAACCTCACACAGATACTACTGCTTATTTGATATCATCAAAGTAAACCTGCTTTATTTTGAAAAAGTTGATGTACTGACCATAAACTGGATCAGTTGCACAAGATCTTTGCTTGAACTTGGACTGAAGTGGAGCAGCGTGTAGAGGGACTGTCTCTTAGTTTGGTATGTTGATGTTCTGTCAACTTTTGTACTGCTTATTTTGGTTTATAGTCTGGTTTATGGAGTCACCTAGAGTTTTAAGGTGGTACATTTCTTGGGCAATGAGTGTTTGCCTTGCACTAATGAACCCAAGATTGTTCTGCATTACGCATTTCTTTGGCTTTTGTTGGAAAGCACTCAGGGATAGCTGAAAGAATTTACTGAAATTGCCAAACTTTGACTCTGGAGTCAGGTGCTGTTTTCAAGAAGTGAGAGTCCAGCTTCCTTTCCAGGCTGCATCAGGTAAGAGGGCATCACATGGCAGTGTAAGAGGTGCAGATGGTTTGGCACTGAAGGGACCTGTGCTGTTTGGGGCTGTGCAAGGAGGGGAGCTGTCAAGGCTGCAGGACCAATGCCTTTCTGCTCATGTGCTGCTCCAGGGCTCCCTCCTCTGCGCTCTCTAATGGTAGTTGTTTAATGGCTTTTAAACAAATGAAGAGTTTGGAATGTTATTCATAGTCATGGGATATTTTCTGTTTCTGTCACATAAGAAAGCCCCCAGTGGGAAGACAAAAGGTAGAGATTTCAATGCAACACAAGACTGGAGTTACTGATTAAAAATGGGGATGTAGCCAGGGCAGCAAATGTGGGTTGCTTCACTGGTGCCCCTGGCAAGCTCAGACTTAGGTAGTCCTGTCACCACTCCAGCTGTTTGTTCTTCATAAAAACCTGTGGCTGAAACATTTGTTCCCTCTTAAGGTGAATTCTTTTTTTCCAGCCTAGACAAGTGCACCAGGTGATCATAGGGGAGAAAAAAATAATAGCCAAAGCAAACCAAACGATACTAGGTCAGTGTTTTTAAACAATGATGTGTTTAAAATGTGATGGTTACTCTGCAGTGTCAGAAATAAAACAACGTTAGGAAGTTACGTGTGCTGCAATTTAAATAAATACATCAAGTGAAATAGCCACCTTTATGGAGCAGATTCAAAATTGCCCTATCTTTATAGAAGGAATCTACTGCTTATAGTAGATTGTATTTTAAAACTGCAGTTTGTTGCATGTTGCTATTTGTTATTGGTGTTTTTTTTATAATTTTCTGGTACTTAGAGAAGGGAAAAACCTACTGGAAAAGCAGCTGAAAAAAATTCTTTCAGTATATAATAGGGTGCAATTTACTATTTTGAAAAGGTACTTGCAGACAATTTTTGCTCTCAGAAGACTTTTCTACTCAGGATCATGTACTGAAAATACAGTAGACCACTTGACACTGAAAATGTTGAAGTCTATGTGGTAAGCTGGTTTTTGCCACAATAGTGAATATGTAAGAATTTGTTTTGGCAGGTTTTTCTCCCCTTACTTTTTTTGCTTCAGGTTGCTGCTAAAGCTTTTTGTTCTTGAAGGGAACAGGTGCTAAATACATTGTTACAATTTTTCATCACTATTTAGTATCACCTGAATCAGTGTTTAAATGATAATATATGCTGAGTCCAAAACTCAGTTTCTTGAACTTTAAACAATGGATTGATAAACTCTACAGGGTCTATAGGCCAGCTGGATTTATTTTGGCTGCGTGTTTTCTAGGAGCAACATGAACACTTTTTTGATTGTGAACAAAAGTTTTAGTGGATATCTGCAGACATGCAGAGCATGGTACAAATATTTAAATTACTTAGATCACATTTGGATTACTGAAATGTAAATAATGCCTGTTCTCCCAGGAATACCTATAAAAGTGTTCAAGACAGAAATGATTTGAGATGTCTAAGACTTGCTAATCAAGTGAAAGAGATTTATTAGTGGGTGCATGAACAGTGGACAGGCTCTGCCCAAGCTGCCTGCTGAAGGCAAGAGGGGAAGAACCATCTCAGGGGAATTTTTTTCTCTAAAGGACCATCCTCCTTGCTCCATTTGGGTGGCACCATGGAACCCCAGCCTCTGTGAGGAAAATACTAATGCTTTTGGTTTTATTTTGGCAAGATTATATGATCATGCGTAGATTTAGGAAAGAAAATATTAGTAATGCTTAATGGTAATGTTTGATCAGGATGGCATAGTCTCATCTCTGTGGAATACCAGATAATATTTTGGGGAACCTGTTCTTAGGTCAATCTTCCTGTCTCTACTCTTCTGTGTTAGCTTAAGAGAGTTGTCCATTCCCTTCCCTGTGCATGCAACCATAGTTTGCCCATCTAAACCTCTCTGTGTGTGTAGGCATAGCTGGAAGAATTATGGGATTATTTAGGTTGGAAAAGACCTCTAAGATCATTGAGTCCAACTGTTAACCCAGCACTGCCAAGTCCACCATGCCCCTAAATTCAAGTGTTAAGTATTCAAGTAAGATCCTAGATTCAAGTATTCAGTTCCATACACGCACCATAGTTTTGTCCATCATCTGGGTGGCTGAGTCACTGAACCATTAAATTATTATACAAGCATGGCCCACGGTTTGGATCTTTTACAAAATGAAAGAGGATTTTGTTTAATGGTTGTTCTACAGAAGGAATTGAAGGGGAAATCTTCTTGCTACTTAATGTGTTTATTTGAGTGGGACTCAGAGATCCATTGTAATGCAGGCTTTTACAACTTGACTATACTGTCTTTTGGGTAAAGGTACTATAAATGTTTAAAAAATGTCACTTCCACTCGAAATTGCTTACTCTGGTTTTGGCCATATGTTTTGAAAAACGAAAGAGAAATGATATCTGCCTTGTTTTGCCCTCTCAAATCTAAGTAAGAGGATATTATGAGGTAGAAAAGACTATTTTTATACCCTCTATCACCTTTGTTAACATTTTATTAGACATAAATCATGTAGTTTTGGGCTGCATAGTGACAATATGGTTCACCGTGTATTCTATTTTTATAACTTTATTTAAAACTGACATGTAACTTGCTGTACCTGAAACCCCAAGTGAGCCAGTTATTGGAGTGTAACAAAGTTTTGACGTCAGAACTGCTATTTATTCCACTGGCAACCATTAGCGATGCATTACCCTTTGGCACTCGTGTTTTCAGAAACATGGTTAAATTTTTATGACTGGTTCTGGCCAATTAGGATTCTTTCTCAAGATAGAAATAAGGGAAGGGATCTTTTTTATAACTTACTAAATGTAGCTTTCCAGAAACAACAGAATAAAAATATAAATTATTGCACTCAGAGTTCCCAAAACATACTATTGAGCCACACTTCTGCTTGCCTGCTTGCTGTACACGTGTATTTGAGAGGCAGGGGTTAAGCCAGGCTGCCTTGTCAAGTGCATGAGCCTTTATTAGAATTTAATGTAATTACAGCTGAGTCATCCTTGCAGGTCAGTCTGGAGCTTCAGCAGGATGTGAAAGGGGCCAGAGACTTAAGGTAGAGAGAACTGGGGAGATACAGGAGGTGTGGAGGAAAATCAGGTGGAGGGGTGGGCTTGTCAAAAACAAATGTAGAGAAGCACAACAGAGGTTTCTGTTGCTGGCTTTCTACTCAAAAAGCTAAACTTAAAGCAACACCAGACTTCAGAGTGCCTGTTTGCAGGCAGAACGTGCAGAGTGGGATGGAGCAGCGGCTTGGGAAGCTGCTGTAGGATCTGATTCCTCATTGTTGGTCCACTGTCTGTGTTGTGGCAGTAAGAAATGCCAGCGTGTACAAACAGAACCTACAACAGATGTGTTTTCCCTCTGTGTCATTTTCGGTGATCTTCTCCAGCGGGCTCAGTAATATGCACTGTGTATCCAGGCATGAAGGTGGAGTTGCCTGTCGACAAAAGTTACAAAACACTTGTTTGTACATGTTGCTTTACTGGTCTACTGTAGATTTGTTTTGAATACTCTTTTATGTAAGATTATTTTTCCATTCCTACACTTTATTAATGATTTTGTGTTCTTTAGATCAGTTTTGAAAGTTTCCTGCAAAAAATGCTTCTCTTGAAGTCTCTGATCTTCACTATAACAGGGCAACTTTAATATGTTGCATAAATGGTCATGGTTGCAATCTAAATTTGGCAGCTACATCCAAGTAAGTAGAAGCTGCTTGATCTTAAAACATCAAGTATCTGCATTTATGTATAATATAGTTTTAATATGATTTTCAGGTGAACAATCACCTTTTGAGCAGCCATGAGAGGGAAACTCTTTGGATATTCTCTTTCTAGTTCTTCTATTTCACATGTGTGGAACCTTCAACATCCCTCACTGCCATCTCCTGTAATTTGGTTGTTTGTTCTGGGTGCTGCAGACTCTGACAGCAGAGGCACCATGGCAGAGGCTCTACTGGCTTTTACCAACCTCTGTTTCAGTGACCTTACCAAGTTAATGGACATAAACATTTTCTTCTTGCAGGGTAGCGAATTAGAAAGTTAGAAACATATGAGGTAAAAAAAAAAGTAGTTGTGAGGCCTGACAAAGAAGGGGGTTGTTTGCCCAAGGGACTGAACAGAAGGACTGCCTAGGAGGTGACAGAATTTGGAGACCATTAATACAAAAAGGAGAAAAGCTATCCTTGATTCTGGAAGAGAAGGAAAACTGCATTAAATGTTTCCAGTTTATTTGGGAAAGGCAACAAGGAAATTAGAGAATGGATTTTATTGCCTAGGTAACTGAAGGAGACATCAAGTCTTCAACTGAAGTGACCTTGTTGGTTACTCCTGTGTGTGCACTTGTTTTTTTTTGCATCTGTCTGAATCTTCACTCTGAACTGTCATGACATGGGAAAGCAAAGTTTGAAACATCAAAAAGCACAGTTGTCTTCCTTTATGATCCTTTCAATAATCTCTTTAAAGAAATCTTATGGTGGAGAGACCACTTATGTATGGTTTTGAGCTTCATGAGGGAGATAAGTCTTCTGTTCTTGGAATATGCAACTTTTAAGGCTGTCTGTTTGTACAGATGCCTAACTGGGAATGTGAATACAAGGCTGGTTACTAAAGATGAGAAACTACTCTAAGTCACAAGTTTAAGAATGACTCTAATGTTATAAAATTAAACATTATCCAGCTTTAAAATGATAATTCAGTATTTTGCCTGCCCTTTTTTGAGTGCTGGTAATTTACAGATGTTTAAGCAATACTGGGAACAGTCATTTTTGGATATCTGAATAATGATTGTGGACTTTCTCTTGCTACTGCACATGCAAGAATCGGAGAAAAGATCTGTTGGAGAATGTCCTGTATAAAAGGAAGTTAGAGTAAGGTTTTTAAAGTTCTGGAGTAACTGTTCAAAATAAATTTGTCTTTGAGCTTTTACAATCTCCAAAGTCTAGAGAGCTACAATGTGGATATCCCCAATATGCAGGGTTTTCTAATCATGAGCTAAACTTCTCAAATGAAGAAATTTGCAGTGCAGGAACTACTCTTAAGGGCAATATAGATTTGTGGAAGTCCTGAACCAGTGATTTCCTTGCCCATGTGTTGTTACAATACAGGCAAGAGTTGATCAGTTTCACTGTAGTTTTAATTCTCTCTTTTTTCCTCAGCATTCCCTTACCCTGCAGAACCAGGTACCTTTATCACAAATGCTAATTTTTAAAATTAATCTTCTTGAGAATATTAATCTCCTCTGATACACTACATTAACTTTTATAACTGAATATCTGTAATTCAGACACAGTATATTCTCATTGTCACAGGAATGAGCAAAGGATGTAACAGAAGAACAGTACATAACAGTGATGATCCACAAATTAATTTCAAATGGATTGTATTTTCTTAACACTTGTCATTTCATCAGGAACTAGATTAAACTAGACATGCAAGATACGCAGGTAATTATTTAAAGTCCAGTTGGTGAACTATTGTAATGGAAAGCTTTTTTTGGGGAAGAACTGAATCATATCTACAAGTCAGCATTTCAGCCCTCTAACTTCAGTTGCTGGTTGATAAAACTGTAGTTTAAGTGTAATTAGCTAAAAAGAGGTAGATCTTAATTTGTGCAGAATTGTAAAATTTTGGTGATTTCATATCACGTAGGTGGGATTTGTTTGCAATGAATAATAATATATTCAATTTGATCTCTATCTGTTATGACATAGTGGGGAAGAAGCCTGGCTCATAACTCTTTGGGTTATACATTGGAAAATGACAATTTCTTTCCCTATGAAATAGGAGAAGTTTCGTACGTGATATTTTCTGTGTAAACACCTATTCATTGTTCAGAGACCGTGGCAATTATTTTGTCTCAAGAATACCTGTAGGATTGCATTGATACTTTGTGGAGAAGCAGTGGGGAAGAATATGGAAGAGAGCAGAAAATTAATGAGCGTGTGGACAATTGAAAAAATATAGCAATCAAAGGGCAAAAAGCAAGTCTCGAAGACAAGAGTTATATGTAAGTTATGCTGAGAAAAATAGAGCTTCAGAAAAATGCCAAAAGGACAAGTGATTTGAATAATTCATGATTGAAGGGAATAGGACATTTTTAAGAGGAATAATATGAGTCAGAGGTGAAATGAATGGAAGAGATGCAAATGTGGAATGTGCCAGGCAAAATGGCAAAGAACAGAAATCAAATATCAGTTGACCATTGAACAGCAGCATTAAAATCTTTGGGAAAATCAGGAATAGCCAAGAAAGAGCTTTAGATGAGTCTTCAGGGTATGTCTTCAGGATATCTAGTTCAAGGTGCATGTACTGAGTGAAAGACAGGTTTTGGTCTTTTGTATAGAGGGGGAAAATGCCAAATGTGCATGGTTGTGCGTTTCAGACATTGGACATCTTTTGCTCCACAGCAAAAGTGTATATGGCATCTCTTACAGTTGCCATGGAAAGTACCGTGGCTTTGCACCTCTCTGTCCACTCCAGCATGAAATCAATCAGTGAAAATGCTGTTAAGTGTATGCTGGTCCCTTCAGACTTGACTGTTCTGTGCTGTCCAGAGCCTCCTGAAAACTGTTTATTGTTTTTTCTTTTTCCTTGTGACATCTATGTTCATACGTTTGGCTTTGAGCTAAAACTTTCAATTTCAAAAAGAAATGTGGGCTCTGTATGTTATACCTTTTTTTAAAGAAGAAAACTCATAGAATGGTTTGGCTTGGAAGGGATTCTTGCAGATTGTCTAGTTCCAACCCCTCCCCTATGGGGAAGGATACCAAATATCTACATACTTCTTGTAATCTTTCTGAGGAGGTTTTATGTATATTTGTTTTATGTAAACTGCAGTTTATAAGAGGGATACTTTGACATTCATGATACTGAAAGACAAAGTGTCAAGGATGACTTGTGCAGACTCAAGCAGAAAGGTTTCTGTATATCCAAAATATGCTGAGTTAATGCAAAATACCACGATAGAATAGGCAGAAAAGAGGAGGCATTATAAGTGATTACATGGGAAACTGTTGGCTGCAAGGAAGAGGGCATGAAGGGAACCATTCTACCTGTATTTCTAGAATAAAGAATTAAATGCATGATAAAAGAACCCCCTGATGCATTCTGAGAAGTGTCAGGAGATGAGAGAGAAGAAAGAATGGAATGATGTAGGAAAAAATTTAATCAGTCACTTTTCCTAAGACATGAAATCAGATGTTATCAACTTTAACTGCAGTTTTCCTGCTCAAACCTAGGAACGAAACAACTTGAATCCTGAATGATTTTCAAAAGGAAATTCATATAAAATAAATTGTGTATGTTAGAAACATGAGGTTTAAACAATGACAATAAATTGTAAAACTAAACCAAAATCTAATATCCTTCTGGAATTCCAGAACAGTGTTTTCCTTTCCTCTTCTTAGAAACGTTCTTAAATAACAGGACTTGTGTAAATAATATGTCTTGGTGATTTCTTGTGGTTTATACCTAAAGACTTTTCCCTAATGTCTAGCTCAGAGCTCCTTTGCTGCCACTTCCATCAAGTATTGCTTGACTTGCTGTGACTTGGCATGCAGAATGGCTGAAGACTGACATCTTTTTAATAACTTCTTATAGAGATAACCATCGGATCCCCTCCAGCCTTCTTGCCCAGAAAGAAAAACAAAACAGAGCACAACTTTCAGTGTTTCCATATGAGTCATGTTTTCTAAACACTTCTTCCTTGGTCTCTAGATCTCCTTCAGCTTGTTGACTACTTGTTTTAAAGCACTTGCTGGAAAATTTGGCCCAGTACTTGAGGTGATACCTGATTAGTTCTGTGAATCATGGAACACTTGACTTAATTTTGTTTATCAGACTTTGGTAACTATACTATGGAAACATTTGCCTTTTTCCTGGTGGATACATCTATAAAGGAGCCGTGCCAGAGTCTTATTGTGCACAACGTGATTGTACTCTTTTCTTCACTTTAGACAGACCTTAGTGTTTGTCAGAATGATCCACAAAGAGCTGGTATCAGGTAAACAAGTAATAAAGATAAATGATGAGGCACGTATTTTGAGAAAACTCCAATGTCTTTGACCTGATTTATGCCTTTGCCTCAATGGTTTTGCTCAGCTCCTTCTCTCCGGTGTGATGCACAACAGCTGTAAACCAGAAGTCTCTGATAATCTCTTCAGCAGACACTGTCTTCAGAAAGTGTTAATCTGTATATCAGATCACTCACTCATTTTATGGACAAAATGATGTCAGAACTGCTTTATGTGCAGAAGTCAGCCCAAATGTGTGAATGTTGAGCACTCAGACTCCCTGAGGAAGTTCTTTGGGCAATGGTTTCTAAATTCTTTTGTAAGATGGAACAATTGCTCTGGGATAATTTGAGGATTATGTTGAGAAATCAAATTGAGCTATGAACCTTGTAACAACTCTAATAACCATACTGTGAATAGAATGGAAAAGTTATTGATATTGCAGGTGGTGTGTGGGGATGGAATTGACTGCACCAAGTTCATGGCAGGGCTTTGCAGAGCGAAACCAAAGCTTTGCTTGTCCTGACATTAATGAGTTCTGCTGGATAGGTCTATTGAGTTCCCTTTGATTTTACTTGATATTTTGTTATTGGAAACATGATGTCTTTTAAATTTCTTTCATAAATGTTTTTCAAAAGGAGCTAATGTTATGGTATGCCACCTTAGGCAAGAGTATACTCTAGGTAGAACTTTATACTGCTGAAATGAAATAGTAAGGTGTTTCTTTAGTAACTCCTGTGGGAGATTTTAAACGTTACCAGAGCATGTTGTAGGAACATCATTGGAGCCATCTAGTGTATTTTGAAGAATTTAATGAATTCCCTCTGTTTATGCCATGGTAAAGAGTAATTTATTCAAAATAAATGGTTAATTTTTTTCACTTGCAATGCTGGTATTTGTATTTATAATGATTTCAGTAGAACGGTTTGTGAATGGGAACACAAAGAAGTTTGTATAGTAACAAAAATTAGACTTTCTTCCAGTGAGGATTATTCTACTCAGTAATGAATTTTTCTACTAGAAAAGTATTGTAGGAAATGGAGAGCAATGAAATTCCATTTACTGATATTCCAAAGAGAAAGCATATTATAACTGGAAAATCAGCTATTTTGAGGTTATGCAGAAATCCTGAGCTGTAAACCAGGTTGTGTTTACATCTTGATTCTTAAATTTTTCATGTCATCAAGTAGCGCTGAGCAATTATTTTATATCCTGCCAAGAACCCAGCATCAAAAACTCTAAGTCATATATTAGTGGCTTGATATGGAAAATGAGCCTGATTGTAGAAAATATGTAAATGACTCAGGAGTAATTGTTTAGTTTTCTGTGTGACAAAACACAATCAAGAATGAATCTTCCAAAGGTATGCCAAACTACATTTGTTTTATAATTGGATCAAATACACAATTGCTATATATTAATTTCAAGTTTGTCTTAATAATTCTGGGTCAAAAAAATTAAAAACTGGATCAGTGATCTATAGTATTCTTGAAGACTTAAATAATTTAAAACCCCGTGCCAACTTTACGAACAGTTTGCACTAAAGCTTTTTACCTGCCTGAAGGGCTGCCATAGAGCAGGAGTCTTTTGGAGTTTCTGAGAGACAAGTTAAAAGGCAGGAAATGCCAATTAGATGTTGTAGGGGGGGAAATTGCCATGAGGGTGGTAGTACTGGAACAGGTTGCCTGGAGAGCTTGTGGGACATCTTTGGCCGTGTTCAAGGCTCAACTGGACCTGGCCTTGAGTAACCCATCTAATTAGACCTGCGTTGAGCAGGGGGCAGGACTAGAAGATCTCCAGAGGTCTCTTTTGCAAATTATTGCCTAGTTCTGTGATTCCCAGGTAAGAGTTGGCACTTAAAGAAAAATAAACATTCTCTGTAACAGTCCGAACGTTTGTGGATCAAATGGGTTCTTGCCTGATTATAGTTTTGGAAAACTTGGCTTTAAAGAAATCCGTAAGTAGACTGTGCTTGTTTCTGAAGGCTGTCAAGATCATATTGTGTATTTTGTAGCATCTCAAAGGGCATTCATTTTGATGTGAAAACTTCCTGAAATTATTTTACTTATAAGGTCTTAGCCTTTAATAAAGCTAATAATACAGAAGGTACTGTCTAGTTGAGGAATCAGCCACTACAAGAAACAGATGGAAAACTTATCATAAACAGAGAAATACAGCCTACAAAGTTCCAAGCCATAGAGCAGAAGGTTAAAATGTTCTTTTTAGATATGCCCATTCTCCTTTTTTTCTGGATGGATAGAAATATATTTAAAGGACCACTGGAGTAAGTTGGGTTTGTTTGGGGGTTTCTTTTTAGAGTATTGAAGAACTCTCCTCTTATATCACATTAAGTTAATACCTTTAGACTATTTTATTGCTTTCTGTGGAAACATAGGCACTGAACTTTTCCTTCAGTAATGAGCAAAAGTTGTTGACCTTGAGACCCTGGTCATCCTTTTGTGGCAGCAAAAGGGTTTGGGAGTTGCTTTCTCATCTTCTGAATTAAAAAAAAAATAAAAAAATCTAAAAGTAATTTTATATAAGAGCAGTGTCTTTTTTGAATTTGCTATCAGAGAAACAGCAGTTTCTGGTCGATATCAGTTATATTTGGTTAAAAAATCCCAGGTAATCACTTTGGGGAAAATTAGGAGAAAGAAGCCTTTTCAGTGCCAATGTTGCATTTATGCATTCAGTTTAGGGTTTTCTAAAAATAAAATGAATGGTTTATACCTAAGAGGTAAGTTATTCTTAGGCTGGAGTGTGTTTATACACATGTAAAATGTGTAATGTGTATATGTCTTGATAAGTTTATGTAAACATTATCAGGGTGAACTTTTCAATGGAGAATTACAATAGCTGTTCAAATATAAACACGCTGTAAGAGACTTCTAGAGCACTGAATCCTATTGCATGGTATTACAAGCCACTCCATAATTTAATCTCCTTCACTGTGCTCTGTCTTAAAAGTAATTAGGAGTTCTATATGCAGTGCTCCAGCTATTCCAGAGTCTAATTTTTCATGATATGAAACTTTCTTTAAATTTCCGGTTAAAGTAGTTATCTAATTTAATTTTAGTTGAATAAAATTAACTAATAGTTTATTAATATCTATTGGCTCTTTTCACTCCTTGGCATTTAAAATACTTGCAGTAGAATATTAACATCTATTCTTGGCCTTCTTTTTTGTATGCAAAACAAGTCTGGGGTTTTTTATGCTCTCATCTCATAATAATAGCTCTTATTTCTACTCATCACATCTGAGCTTCTCTGTGCCTGTTCCACTTTGAGTTGTTCTCTTTTAGACAAGGCTCCTATAATGGCATACCACACTCTGCTGATGCCTTCCCATTAATACTTTTCTATTCCAATGAAGATATCTGACTTGTACATTGTAGGGTTTTGTTTCCCTTTTCACAGCTGTGTTCCTGCTCATTTAAGCTTCGTGTTCCTTCCTTTTCTCCATGGTTGTTCACGGACGATGAGATTCCAGCTCGTACAAGGGGTTTTTTAGGGCCCCGCAGTACATAATTTCACACATGATGCTGTTGAACTGCTCATGTCTCTCTTGGGTCATTTTTGTAGGAATTTGTCATCTTTACTGGGGTATGTGCCACAAATTTAGCTAGATTAGCATCGGCTCTTCTTGGTTAGAAAGTTGACTACAAATATCTTTTTGCTTATGGATTTTTAAGTGTCATGTTTCATGATGGTTTAAATGGAGTTATGCAACAGCTTCTGTTCTCA
Source organism: Campylorhamphus procurvoides (assembly GCA_013396655.1). Lineage (NCBI taxonomy): Eukaryota > Metazoa > Chordata > Aves > Passeriformes > Dendrocolaptidae > Campylorhamphus > Campylorhamphus procurvoides. The sequence continues at coordinate 106,697 of WBMV01002743.1, read as the reverse complement.
TAGCCTGCCAGTCACATTTGTACACTTACATATTATTTCTTCTTTATGGCATCTTTTTAACTAATGATTATGTGCTTGTTTGGTTACCTTTCATATTTCGTGGAGCTGACTCATTGCTTTTTATTTTTTTGCCTCTGGATGTTGTCTTGTTTCACAAATGGGATGTTTTTTGTTTGATTGATTTTTTTATGTATCTCAGTTGAATATATTTTCCCAGTAGAGAGAACCAGAGCAGTAATTTAAAATTGTGTGTATACTTTGAGGGCCAAACATTATTCATTTAAATGTTCTCTTACTTCTTCAAATACTTACAGCTTCAGCCTTTATGTTGTCATTTGCAGTGGCAAGTAATTAGACTGTGCACATAGACTCTGTACATAAAAAAAAATGTTGTTGAAACTAGGGTATTTCACTAAAACCATTAATTACTGTTTCTTAGGCTTACTTAAAGATAATTTGCACAATTTCTGAATGTTCATTACATAGGAGGGAAGTCCATTTAAATGCAGCATCTCATGACTTGTACAAAGTAAAAATGTCGATACAGAAAACACTGATTGTCAGGAAAGATTGTCAGCAGTGAAATGCATTTAAATTTCTCAGATTTCTTTACCAGATGAGATAACAGAATTAGAATTTAACATAGAATTGTTTGTATGATTCTACATGGATCCTAGCGAGGTGTTATCTATAGAGCAGAAAGATCCTAATGGTTCCTAAACAAATGAGTCTTCTTTTTATGATTGCTTTCTGAAATTGTCATTTTTGAACTAGAAAAAAGGTCCAGGTCACAGGGAAAGTGAATTGCTGCCAATTTGTGTTTTAAGACAGCATTTTAACTTAGCTGCATTCTTTGTTGTTAATATTCTATTTTTTTGTTTAACTTTAGTAGTTTTTTTGAATTGAATGCTTACCAGTGTAACTAAAGGCTCTTATCTTAAGGGATGTACCTAACTTTTCATATGCAGTATTTGAAAATGATGACTTTCTTGAGGTTTTGATTTGATGAACTAGTAAAATACTCCCTTTTATATATGTGTATAAATGTTATAATCTTTCGTAGGATTAAGCACATTACTTTCCTTCCAAGAATGGATTGCAATGTCATGAGAAACAAATATAGATTTAATTTTCATTATAAGTGTTTTGTAATTTGAAACAAATTTTCAGAGTTTGTAAATACAGAAGTAACAAGTATGATTAAACAAGGTAAAGTTGTGCAAGGAATGGGTAGCAGAGGCAAACCAGTCTTCTGGTGTAGGTTTTTCTGCCTGGTTATAGAGGCCACTCTGATCTCATTTCGAAGCAATGAGCTCACCAGTGAAGTACCACAAGGGTATGTGGGTAGGGCATGCAACTTATTTATCCCTAAATTATCTAAATAAGACAGTAAATTGGTGGCATAATTGCTTTTGATTGTTGATTAGGCTATGTTACCTAATACAGCAAAAATGAAGACTTTGCAGAACTGCAGAACCCTACAAAGCAGCAGGTGAAAAGTCACATAGTTAACTATAAAGTGACATGGCAAAAAACATGTTAGGTTTATTATGTAGGCTGTGAGCTGACCAGTGAATAATGAAATATTGGGCTTGTTCTATGAAAACTTAATGCTTGGTGATCACTGGTGGTTAGAAGAGCATGATAAAAACTACCAGGAAAGAAATAGAAAACAAAATAGTGAATGTTAGCCTGTCTTTTAAAACCATGTTGTGACTATATTTTTAATTTGTTGCATAGTTCATGTTCCCTTGTCTCAAAAAGGGTAAGACCTGGTACAAGCAAAGGTTCAGAAGAGCCAAGTTTTGTGGCTTTTGTAATTTTTAGCTGAGTGATGCCCCTACTTAATTGCTGCCCCTATTTGCATTCCTCTTGTGTTCTGCTTCTCATATTTCTCCTTCCCACAATTAGGAGTGTGTAGCTGGGAGGTGTGATGCTGTGCCACTTGTGGGCAGACTGTTTGGTGCTTAAGGTGGGAGTCAATGAAGAACAGACATGTTCTATGACATAGCTCAGATAAGAATGACAGGAAGGAAGAAAAAGTTACTTGTCTAATTTGTAATAAATTCCTGATGCTAGATGTATTCATCCTCAGTGTTCGAAGGTTTAACTACTATTTCAAACAAGGAAATAGTTTGTCAAAGGAAGAATAATTAATTACTGATCTAGGTGAGGCAGAAATATATTGAGACAGCAGAAACCAAAATGTTGCAGGGAGGGAAAGCAGTTATTAGAGAAAGCACACTGTTTTGTTCATTTGGCATACAGCAGAAACAAGTTCTCATCTTTTTAAACTGTAATGTTTAATATATGGTATTGTGGTCATCATACATAGCTGATCACAACTAATCAGTAATTGATCAGTAAAACTGATTGAATGATAAATCTGTTTGTGTACCTTGTCCCCAGTCTGCAACCCTCAATATAATTTCAGATTTCTCTGAGAGTGAGTGCTAATATTGGGAAAAAGTATTGTGACCTGCTCCTTCCCTGCATGTTGAAAAAAATCTATTGACAGTGATTGTTGCTACAGATTTTAGTATTCTTATATTCATGGGCTGAAACGTGTTTATACACAGCTGTTATGTTCCTGATGTCAAGTTGTGCTTCTCAACTTGCTGGTTTATATCCAGAATTCCTGTCTATATTCTACTGGGGTTTGGCAACTGATTTAAACTGAACTTTTCTTCCTTCTAAGGCCAGTAGCAACATTTGAGTTCAATGAAGTACCATTGTGTCTTTAATGAAAGTATATCTGGGTTGTTGGGGAATGGTGAGGCAATTTTGCTAACGGTGTCTGTTAAGATGTTAGTAGAGAAAGAATAAGGATGTAATTATCAAGACTTATGAACTCTAAGAACAATTGCTGTGCTGTCTTTTCTTACAGTGAGAAATAGTCTCAGAACTTGAATGATGAGCTGAACATTCACTGTGATCGTGCAAACTGTCAGTGGAAATGCTGCAAGTCCAACAAAACTTCTTGCAATAACTGTTGAAGTAATAGTTCTTAGGAGAGGTGAAATAAGAGGCAGATTCACTGGTATATGTGACACAATCCTGGTTCTGATGGGGCAGTTAAAATCAGTGGTAGTGAAGCTGAGGGTCCCAGGCACTGTTTGGTACTCCTGAGGGGATGACACCTGTAGTCAGCTCTCCTCGCTTATGCCTACTGAGCCTTGTACACCTGGGCTGTCCTATTGCTGTGAAGGCTGAACTAACATGGACCTCAGGATGAGATCCCCACATGGGGCAACAGAAAGTCAGAAAATATTTACGACTCTTCTGAGGGTGGTGTCTTACCCTCTGAACTGTTATGAACAACAAGCAAATCATTCTGATCACTTGAGTTTTTTGCACATCTGAATGATGACAGTATATTACATATTCTACATATGTGATAAAGGTGGCATGCATAATAATGCTACATATTTTATGACAAAGATTTTAACTCTGGCTAGCTGCAATGCCGTAAATTGATATAATTTGTTCTTATTATGCAGCCAAACTTTTTGTTAGGAAATTTAAAAATACTTTTTCTCAAATTTTGGCAAGGCATGCAATTTTGAATTTTGCCTCAGTGATTGCTAATCTTATTCTTTTACTCTAACGTTTTCCCAGAAAAGGGAAAAGAATTCCTTCCTTAACCTGTAATTTCGTGGAAAACATTGTTCATTAGGAGCTGAAATTTTCATATTTGTTTTTGATGGGATTGAACATACCTGCTGTGGAAGATGTCTAATATGTTAAGGTTTTGGATGTACTCGATGGAAATCATGTTTGATACTTGTGCTTTTGGTTAAAAAATTGTGTCTTTTCTTTTAGTTGAAACAGTGTTTATAGTTCCTCCTGTAGTTTTTACTGAGATTGTGTTAGTGAACAGAATAGTGGAGTGCATATTTCATGTAGAAGTAAAAATGAACATTGAAATGATGAGCAATCTGTTTGGAGCCACCCTGAACTTTCTTACGGGTGTGCATGAGAGGTTGTTAGAAACAGTTTGGGGGGCTTGGAGTCAGTGACAGATGAGGAGTAAAGGGTTCCATCATTTTATAGAGTAAGGAGGAGAGGAGGCTGCCCTGGATGCTAGAGCAGAGCAATGGAAGTGGGAATTACTAAGGGTTTGTATAAGAGAGACAGGCAGCTGACAAGAGCAGGCAGAGAAAGACAAGTGTTTTCACTGTTGGGACAGCAGCTCTGACAGTGTTGAATGGTCAGTGTTCAACAGGTCAATACAAAACAGAGGCTTTGTTGGGTTTTTTTGGTGTGATGTCTTCAAGTTATATACAGAGAAGTATTTGGGTCTTCAAATGTATGCATACCTTTTAAGTGTTCCCTGCTCTTAAGAGGGAATACACGGTATGTAAATGTTTACCAGTTTAAAAATACTTAAAGTGTCATTTCTGTGATCCTAACACACAGAGTAAAATTATTATTATAGCCCTCAAATTTGAAAATATTAACTTGGTTCTATGGAAATTGCTTTTTTATGTATGCTTCTTCCTTTTCTCAGTTAATCAGTGGCTGAGATTCGAGTTTGTGGGTTTGTGGCAATAAAAAACAGCCTGGACTGAATTGGGCTTTTTTTAGATCTGTAATTAGTTTTTTTATAAAACTGGGAATGTAATGACAAATTTTGTTTATATAAGTCGATAGATGTTACAGTTTTTGGGTTTACTTTTTTCCTTTGCAAGCTTGAAAACCATGCCAAGTTTTCTCTTTGACAAAGGTAATTTAGAATTTCTTACAGAATATCGAGCTACGGTTTTTGAAATGAGTGTTACACTGAGGCAGAATAACGCTCCCAACCATTTCCAGGTAGCATGCTGAAAGTTCCAGGGATTTACAACTAGAGTACTTGGTATTTGGCTGCGAGGTGTGCCTGAAGCGGTGCAGCCGTGAGTGAAAGTCGCAGCTCTCTGACAGCTGCCAAATGACCTCTGTGAGGTGAGTCAGTGACATCAAACCGGCTCTGTACCAATCTCCTCATTCCAGCTGGTGCTGCTTGGCACCCTCATGGAGTCTCAGCAGAGTTACTGAATCAAAGCACCAGGCTGGTCTCTTTGTTTGATGTGCAAGAGGTAGCTGAAAAACTTTTGTTGTTTTTTTTTCAGTTCTTTCGAAGAAACCATTTATTCTGGTTGAGTAGAAGGTAGTTTTTTTACTGTTGACAAGGCTTTGTCATGACTTTCTATGTATTCATACATAGAATTTGTAAATGGAGCAATAGGGAAGGGTCAAGAGCAAGTACTACTATATATATATAAAAAATGCTGAAGCACCATCAAAGCATAATCCTACATTTCTGTAAAATTACTTTAATGATTGATGTCACTTCAGCATCTGTGACAATGGAGAAAAATTAGGTGAGAGAAAAGATTGTTTATTTTGTAGAAGCTATGTTCATGCTTTACATTTTTCCTGAGTGCATCCCTCTCAACTGAGTAAAACAAAAAAATAAATATTTTTATAAAGGGCTGTAAAAACCAGACATTAACTGAAATCTGTAGAGAGTGAAACACTTTTGAAGACTTTGGACTCTTTCTCATTCTGCTCTTTCATATAGTTGAGAAGTGTGGATGGGATGCTGTCTAGCAGAATTATTATGCCATGTGTCATAGAATAATATAATAAAACACTGTGTTATGACCTGAACAAAGGCCCCTGAACCCAAGTTTCTGTTTGCTTTCCAACTGTGTTATTTTCCAGGAATTCTACAAGCTTTTGAAGTTGTTGTGCATGAAAATCTATTAAGGCCCCAACAACATATATAGCAGCTGAAATAACTTTTTATTCTTTATAAAATGGGCTAGATTGTCCATGCTCACAGTGTTCTTTTAAAACTTTGTATAATTTTTTCTTTAGAATGTCAAGATTAATAGAGGGAGTGAGCATGTAGAGAACNCCCACCCCCCCGCAATGAGATCTATTTTTCATCCCCAGACCATAATCTCTGAAATTGTCTTAGATTTCTACATAGGTATCTTCAAGTCATTAAATATGAAACCCTCCAAATCTTATTTCTTAATTTCTAAGAGAGGAGCTAAAAGCTCTTTGCAGCTGTTTATTGTTTCTCAAATATTCTGAATATGTAAAGTGGGGTTCAAGTACTAAGCTTAAATATTTTCTCTTAAGCAAGACAATGGGGTTTAGTTAGATTGTAACCTTCAAAGATTGCCTAAAATGATTACAATGCTCTCTAGGTGACCTTTGTAGTCTGAACAGCTTTTGATGGTGTCACTAAGACCTGCCTGAAGTCCCCATTCATCTCGGTCTGGAATATTTTGATATGGTCTTCCTTCTCAGGCCTTTTGGAACTATAGGCTGTTTTATGTGGTATTTAGGGCTGTTCCCTGGTTTACCTTTCCTGCTTTTCCCACTAAGCACTGCTTTTGCAATATCTTAAGACAGAAAGGATAATAGATCTTCACACTGGTTAAGTATGGTCATGGAACATAAATCCTCTATTGCCCAAAGAAAACTTTGAAAAAAGAAAGTGGAAGGAATTCTGCATACCTGGTAGAGCAGAAGGCACGTGACTGTAGGAAATAATATTTTTTAATGTAGTTTATTATTTAAGAGTTTATCATGTATTATTTATTTGGGGTTATCCTGGAAAGTGGATTTACTGATGATGAAAATAAAAACCTGAAGGCAGAAGGAAGTTGAGGCTAAATTAAGAATTTTGAGAGAAAATCATGTGTGTAACAGGCAATTTTTATTTGAACGTATGCATAAAGTGTGGGAGGCTAGGGAAGAGTTTTATTGTGTTCTAATAAATGTTCTGAATGCTTGGTAAAATATTTTACTTTAAATACATGTGTCATGTTAGTAATCTAATAGATTAATCCTTGTCATCATTATCATCATTGTTGCTATCCTGTTGAAAAAAGAGTTGATATTTTAATTTCCTTTCATAAGGTAATAAATCTTTCATAGCTATGTACTTGGTTTGATTAATCAAAGTGTATGAGATAGCCAAGATGCTTAAAATTGTGTCTTCTGTTCCAGAGAGAAATAGGAATTCAGAGAACTGGCCTGAACATTGTAATATAGTCATTATAACCTCATCAAAAGTATTTGGGTTTAGTAGGGAACTATATATATGGATGTCTATATCCACTATTGGTACTTACAGTGCAGTGTGTAACAAAACACCTTATATGCAGAAGCTTTAACTTCACACATCTGAAAGTCTGACATCAAAATGTCAGCCTAATTATTTTTCAATCTTTTTTTATTTGCAAACTCCAAAACATTTTCCAGCTGAAGCATCTCTCTGCCGCAGAGTAAATTTCAGCTTACTTCAAATATTCTTCTTTTTTTAATTAACTTTTTCTAATCACAGAAGTTTGGCAGGCCACAGATGAAAAGCTGTCCCAAACATCTTAGCCATCCCTACTTATGACTTGTTTAAAGAAATGTAATAAAATGTCATAATACTTTTTTGGACATGTTAGTAACATTCAGAGCTGCTGACACAGATTACTGTCTACTGGGGAACCAGACAATGGCAATTTAGAATTTTTTCCAGGTATCATTTTTTTTTCATGCCCCACATATGGAATTTTAAAGTTCATTCATTTGCATGAGCCATAAAGTTAGAAACACTGCCCAGCTGGAAAAAGTGTTGCAGATTTTCAAGAAAATTCCTCTCATTATATTGAAGGGAAATACAATCTCAAAACTCTATAACTATATAGCTTAAATTGGCTTAAATATCTTTAGTGGAACATTGTGCTTTTCAGGAACTGTCAGTTCTCATTAAGCTGAGTAGTTGTATTCAGTTATGTGCTGGACAGTAATCAATTCAAAATTGTGTGTGTGATCGTGATATCCCTCACGGAGTTTGTTCATTCACACTGTTTCCTGGGCTTTGTGTTCAATAGGTGGATTGTTCTGCTCTAACGAGGAGAACATTGTGAAGATGAATGTTCTTCCATATGGTTGGACTTGTAATGTCTTCCTTTTAACAGAGCTGTTTCTCTCCTCTGGAGGCAGTGACTTCCTGGGAGGGACAGAAATATGTTGTGTTTTCCAGGTGCTGCTTAAAAAATGCAGCAACGTGTTGGTTAATCTTTTTAAACCTGTGAAATTCATTGAGATTCTGAGAGACAGATAAATTATGTAATTATAAGTCATCTTATGTATAAGCAAAAATCAAAAGTCCAGGTTTTGACACCCAAGAAAGCATTGGACACCTCAGAGATCACAGAATATCCTGAGTTAGGAGGTACCCACAAGGATCATCAAAGTCCTGGCCCTGCACAGGACAGCCCCAGGAGTCACACCATGTGCCTGAGAGCATTGCCCAAATGCTTCCTGAACTCCATAAGGCTTGTGCTGTGAGCACTGCCCTGGGGAGCCTGTTCAGTGCCCAACCACCTCAGCGTGGTGGAGAAGATTTGTCATCCACTCCCTTACCGTGCCACTTTTCCATCCCACTATGGGAATATTAAGCAAGAACCACTTTAAATCTAAGAAAGAGCACTAAGCACAAAAGGGCGTGTAAAACCAGTGTGCCCAGCTGTTAGGTGCCTGAATCCAAACTACTCTCAAGTGTTTTTACCTGCTTATCATCCAGTGCACCTCATTTGCCCATTTATTTTTAAAATGGCATGTACCATTAAAAGGTTGTTTGTCCTGTGGCAGGAACTTTGGATTCTTTTCCCAGTAGGTTGTGCAGTTTTGTTGCATCTTATCTGCTTCTCTAGGTCCAAGATCTGTTCAGTCTTTTCTGCACTTCGGCCTCACTTGACTAAGGACCCTGCTTAGCAGGGCAGATGCCTTGATGGTCAGGGCATTCCTGCTGAAAGGTGTCCTTTTGAGTTACTGCATACTGAAAAAAATTACATTTTAGTGAGGTTTTCGTGTCTTTGAGATCAAGAAGGGAAGGAGTAAAGAGTTAAAGAAGCTTAAGTAGTCATTGAGGGGTGGTTTGGACCAGTTTTCAGCGTTGACATATGAAAAGTACATGAGCTATTACTTTGGGAATAGCTCTATTGCTTCTGAGAAGTTGAGTGCTATTATCTAATTCCTGCTATGTAAGGGGGAAGAGACTGCATTGTTATAATTAAACTTGAGGCTATTTATTTGTTACTTTCTTACAGGAAACAGATTCAACCTCTTCTAGGACAGTTTAGCCAGTCAGAGGCTTTGTTAACCTCGTCTGGGGTTGAGCCAGGGACTCTGGATGGAGTTCTTCTGGATGCTGGCTGTTCTTCTATGCAATTTGATACGCCCGAAAGAGGTTTTTCCCTGCAGAAGGATGGACCTTTGGACATGAGGATGGATAGTGACAGGTACCTGATAATACATTATTTCTTCTTGAAACTCAAAAACTGTCTTCTTTGTAACCTCTGATTTCCCCTTAAAACAAAGAACTGTCATGATCAAACCACATCTAGTTTTGCACGAATATACTTTCTTTCTTTTGCCAAAAAGCTTTTTTTCCTCTCAGTGCTCAGCCCTGGTTATTGTCTTTGCCTTCTCTGAAATAAGAGGAAAGTTCCCCTGATGAGTAATTAAACCAGTAACGTTTTTGTTAACTGTACCATTGAATTTTAACATTTTTGGAGTGTATGATACACAGTCACAGGGACATCATCCTTTCAGAGGCCTGTTATTTCCAGTTTCTCAGCCTGTACTTGGTCTTCAGGCTCACAACTTCTTACTGCAGCCCCTTTCCTCTTCTGCCACACTTACTATTTGTGGAAACTTCCCTTGAGCAGTTCCAGTTGCTTCCTCAGGAAAGGAGCAACGTCCTTCCTTTGTGCAATGACCATCTCACCTGGTTGCTTCTGTCTCAAAGGAATGTAGTATAAAATAAATAAAATCCTATCCATTATATCTGCCACTTTAAATCAGATGGCTACAGTGCTTTTAACATGCCACTATAATGTTGTCTTCTATGCTCATAGATTTGTTGTAAGCTGTCCTTAGCAAAATCGTAACCTTCCTTTCACATTGTATAGGAGGCACATCAGGCTTACTTAGTTGTCAAATTAGTGATCACTGAACAAACCAACTTTATTTAAATTATTTGAAGTGCTGTTTAGCACTTTCAAAAGCATGAAAATCAGCAGTGGAATGAAAATTTCTACTTATTCAGTAGTTGTCATCTTCAAACAACCTGATGTATTTCTGAGGTATTTTGCTTCATACATGAGCAACCAAAGATCTCTTTTGTATAGATGAAGGCTGTAATTGCATGATGCATTACTGAGAGCATGACAATTATTTCTTGGTGTTTTGATGGGCCTGGAGTCAGATGCCATTTGTTTTTTCATTGCTCACAGAGAGCCAATGGGAAGCCTCAATTTCTAACAAATTAGCTTTCCACATGAATGTTAAGCCTTAACACAGGAAATTTCATGATACTTGCTTTTACTGGTTTTGTGCAAAATGCTCCTGTGATCCTCCTGGGATTCAGTCCTCAGATTTCAAGAATCTCAACTCCAGGCTTAAATATAAGCCCGATGCATCATGAGAAAACATACATGGAACAAGAGCATAAGAACAAAGGATACCTGAGACATAACAAAAGCCTTACACTATGGTTGTTGCTATGATACTACTGGCCTCTAAGTTTTGTTACCTTTGTAAGATACTGCAGGGGAGTAAAAAATGCCTGAAAAATATTCTGCTAATTCATGTCCTTTTAGAAGAGAATTTACTAAGTAGGTTGTATGTTTTCTCCAATTAGTAAACCTGTAGATGATGGTCATAAAAACCCTTGGAACTATTTCAATAGCAAAGTAAAAGATACTTAGATATATAGAGTAAGGATTATACTGTTTAAACTATAATAATTCCTTAATTTGTATCAGGTAATTTCTAATATCTGAGAATAGTATTTGGGTATAAATTCTTATGCCTTTTTGTGAAAAGTGAGGTTTAATTATTTTCATTATCAATTTCATAGCAGGAGATGTGAAAGAGAAGATCCTTGAAATCAGTTCTGACTAGAAAACAACATATGATGCAAGGTGACTAAAACGAACCCATAAGAGGCAAGTTTATATTCTAAAGCTGGCTAAATAAAAAGGTCACACAGCATTTCCATCTTAGCATGATACAGAAATATACTTATTCTGGTCACCTTATTAAGCATAGTTTATGATAATACCTAGAAGTTAAAGCTGTTCTAATTGAAGGTAAGGAGCAAACTCCATTTAGGGTAGAGAGAAAAAGGATTTAAGAGGTGCAAGCTGTTTTCACAGGGTTGCCATCTCCTCTCTGAAAACCTCAAAGGCACTTGTATGCAGTGTGTGTGTTTGACTTTATGTCTCAATGCTATGAAGCTTCACCTCTTGTCAATGAAAGCTGACGTCAGTGAACTAATTGGCTCTTGTCGTGCGTAGGTACCCTGACATGCCCACTGCTGCTGATGTTGTGAACGCTTTAGATCAACAGGCGCTTGCGTCCATCCTGAGAACATACGGGGAGGAGAGGCACGCCAAGAAAATCGCCTCAGCCATCGTTCAGGCACGCAGCATATACCCCATCACCAGAACTCAGCAGCTTGCAAGCATTGTTGCAGGTACCCTCATTAATTCTTCACAGTGGCTGAGGAGAAAAAATACTAATCCCCAAGTCCCAGAGGGATCTATTTGTACTTGAAATCATGCAGGATCTAATCCTGCCCATTCTGCTCTGATGTCAGCTCTCTTTTCCTTTTTTTTTAAGCTCCCATTTTTTGTATTGTAGTTTGACAATTAGTTTAATAATAGATTTTACATGAAGTGATTTATCATTTTGCCAACGAAGTTGAACCACAGAAGGACAGGAGTCTAGGGTATTCTTTTTTCTATACGGATAAACCTTCAAATATCAGTTATGTCATACCTCTTTTAACTATAAATGTCTGCATTTTAATATTTGGAGGGGAGGTACCATGACAGTTTCCAATTATGAGTGCAGTCAGGTGATTTCTGCCTTTTTAAAGAACGAGAAGGCACAAAGTAAAGCAATACGTGGCTTGCTTCACCTTGTGCATGCCAACTAGATCAGCCTGAAGCGACTATTGAAACACTCCATCTTACTTGCTCCTCACTGTAAACAACTTGAGCCAAATGCAGTTAGGCAGGAACAGTGCTTACATCAGGAACCTTCATGTTTGTGTTCTCAAGTGAAAATTGTCAAGGAAAAATATAAGAAACAAATCCTGTTCATAATACATAACATCAGATGTTTTTATTTTCTTTTAACCAAATAATGAAAATCACTGGATCTCGTCACAAATAAGTCTAAACTGCTGACTTTGAATATAGACTTTTAAAATGATTATCCAAATTTAACGTTTGCCAAAGAACAGTGTAAAATATTTTCTCAGTATCCTGAAGAGTCTTAAAAAAATTATTGTATTCTTAAAAATTAGTATTACTTAAACTGGAAGTTTAAGGCACTTACTTCTAATGACTGACAAATTAAAGGGTTTGGATTTGTAGAAGTCAAGATGCTTTAACAAATCTCCAGTCAACCAAGTCCCAGAGTTCAGCTGGTATGACAGAAGGACTTAAAGACCCTTCTTGCTATTGTAAGCCCCTGCTGTAAATACAGTGAATATGAGGAGCAAGCAATTTAAAAAAAATCAAACAGATAAAGCACCATGAGTCTATTATAAAATTTACATTTTTAATATCATTATCAACATTATAAAATAATACTTTCAGGCTTTTTGAAAAACTGTTGATTAAGACAGCGAACCACTATTGATATTGAAGCAACCATGTCACTGTGTTAAAGGTGTCATGTGTTACATGTGGTAAACAAGCAACTCTAACTTTTGAAATAATTCTGTGCCATGGCTTGAGCTAAGAAAATAAGAATACTAGAGTATAAGACAGTGATTGAACATCCCTTCACGTTTAAGGTGCTGCGTGTGAGTCATCAGTTAATGGTCACTTTCTGTGACAATGAGAAGGATTTTTTGTTCTCATTTTAAATTCTTTGCTATATTTGAAGAGCTTCTTGATACGTGAGTCAGGTATGCATAAGGTAGTTTACATGCCAAAAGCAATGAATCCAGCACACATCTGCCAAGACAATAAATATGTATATTTTTTGTGCTTTTTTTGGAGTATGCAAGTAGCTATAATAATTTTAGGGCTGTTACACTGATCCCTGCTTGCATAGGACTTCCAATTCTAGTTTGGTTCATCCAGTAAAGGAGCACAATGGTGGGTTGTATCAGGTTTTCAACTGATTATACTTTAACAAAATTTTGGGTAACTATAATATATTTTGATTAATTATCATCTATCATCCATATATATTCTTATGTGAAATTAAATTGGTTAAGTTATTGAGACAAACAAGAGCTAAGTGCCAGAGACCACAGTTACAGGAACCTCTTGGTGGTACAGCCCAAAAACTCCCTGACTAATTCAGGACTTCACCAGAGTAAAATTTATGACCTATTAGTTAAATGTCATGTCCTTTAAAAAACTAAAATATTAATTAGAATAATAAAATCTTGAATTTTAGATTTTGCAGATTCTATACAAGCCTGATTGTCTTCCAGGAGAAGGTCATTATTTTTGCCTAGTATAGTAATCAGAAAACAAGCAACAAATCTATCCAATGGAGCTGGGTATTTATGTCTTTTTTTCTGCTGCTGTCAGAATTTGAGATTTATGTATTGTCCATATTTCTTCCACATGCTATTGATTGCTATGGCTTCAGGTTTTCTAGAGCTCCCAGGTTTTGTCTTAAAGTCCAGCTGATGACCAGAATCACAGTGAATCTAGATTTGAACTAACCTGAAATTGGAAAATTTAATTTCTTTTTATAGGATGCTAGACTTCTGGTCTTTCCCACCACCCCCTAAAAGGTTAGAACATGTATTGCTGTTGCTAATTGATTGGGAGATAAAAGTGCAAGATGTAATTTAAAAAAAACCCCAAAACAAAACAGCCATACAAAACAGCTGCACAACACTTACAGAACAATCAGATATTTCTAAGGTTTGTATTAGCAAGGGTTCTAACTGTAAGGTATAGCTGTGAAAAATATATAAATAGATTTGTATGTCAAGATTATCTACAACAATCTGGGGCTAACTCAGGTATCCAAGTGATTTCTTGCCCTTTTTTCTCCAATTCAAGAAAGTAATTCTGAATCTTGACATAGCAGCTGAAAATTTTCCCTCTACATCCTATGTCAATGAATAAGGTCCTGCAAAAAAAAAGTAAAAATGTGGCTTTTTTTGTTTTTTCCCCTAAATGTTATCCAGAATGCTCCTGGTCCTTTTCAATAAGATCTCCGTGAGCTATGGAGTCTGCAGTTTCCCTGTGTAAAAGGGGGAGTGTTCTGTTCAGTCATGTGAGCAGCATCTCCTCCCGCAGCACACTCAAACTCCGCTCGCTGTTTGCAATTCTCCCAAAGCTCTCTGCAGTGCTCAGTGCTGTGTGAATGCTAAAGAGCAGTGGTTCTGCACTGAAGGGCTCTGGGCAGATGTGTGGAAGTCCATTAGGAAGCACTGCCTTGTGTCTTTTGTTGTACCTCATTGAATTGTTTGAAAACAATAAGTTTAACTCCATGTGCAGAAAAACTGGTTAAAAATAATGCTTTTCCCATACAAATGATGATTGATTTTGATTTCTTATCAGTGGGCAATACACCTTGTTATCTATTAATTTTTGTTCAAAATTTAATTTTTCTGGACATTATTTAGATACATCATCTATTACCAGATCATTTTGAGATCATGTAATCATTCGGCTTTAGCTTGAAAGGAATTGATGATGAGATATTGAAGACATTTGAAAAGCTGAAAAAGAGAACTTTAATATTTCAAGTCAATCTCGTTCAGACTAGTTCACATTTATAGACTTTAATTATCAGTTTGGAATTTGTAATATTGCCTGAATTTCAGATGGGTGAGAATTACCACTGTACTGAGGGAGCCTAGACAAAAGGACATTAGTTGCGTCACAGAAACTTATTAAATGCAATGCTAATTCAACAGACAAATTTCTGCAAACAGGTGCACCATCTGAATTAATTTTTAAACTCTCCCACTCTCATACACTCTGGGGACTTTAATAGTTCATATTGACAGGCACAGCACGTTGCTAATTTCATTCACAGGCTTTTAAAATTTCAATACATTTCAACATGTGAATCTATTAGATTTTTAAAAGTGTAAGTATCATCAGGGCATCCTAAAACTAAAAGTGATAATTTCTCTCACTGGGATTTCAGCCAGTCATCTAGCCAGAAGCGTGGTGTTTTTATGAATGAAATTCATTTTACAAGCTTCACATACAGATTTTTTTCTAATGTTTTTGTACATTGTACAGCCAGTTACCAGGAAGGATTTTCTTTCAGTGTCTTGGTAATTTGAGGGGGCTGGGTGAGAGATATTATGGTTTCGCAGAAAGCACAAATAGGTTTTTATTTAACTGTACCAGAGGAATAAGTGGTAGGAAAATTTTTCACCCATGGAACATAGATCAAAACCTACTGTCTTTACTAAAATTATGAAGGCCAGAGTGACAGAAATAACTACCACAGATGACGTTTATTAGTCAATCCCAGTTTGTGATGACAGCCTTTGGACTTGCAAATAGTTTGATTTTGGTTTTGGGTTGGGGAGTTTTCATTGCACAAAGCTGCAAAGGGACTGCATTTCTTTACCAATTTCCTGAATATTAGTATTCTGTACTGTTAAATATGACCTGCCGCGCTCTTTGTGCATGTTCAACTGAGGGATGTAAAGTTGTTTGATACTTACTGAATACATCTGGGGTTTAATTGCTTTTTCTTCAGTGTGTGATAAATTAATTCACAGTAATAAATTAGTGCCACACTTAATTGTCATAGAAGATTATTGCAGGAAGACACTGCACTCAACAGCCATGGCAGGAGAAGTGGAAGAACCTTCCAAAGACCTGTTAGTGTCCCAGTCATGCTGGTAGCCTCAGTATTGTTCTTTTGTTTATCTCTTCAGTATTGCAATTGCAAAAGAGTGGTGTTCATGATCAGATTAATGGAAATCTGCCCAGGTATCAGCATCCTGTGTCCATTTACACTTTTACAAAACCTTTTGAAGTAGATCATAGAATCATAGAATGCTTTGGGTTGGAAGGGACCTTAAAGGGCATCAAGTTCCAACCCTCCTGCCACAGGCAGGGGCACCTTTCACTAGACCAGGTTGCTCAGAGCCCCATCCAGCCTGGCCTTAACATTTCCAGGAGTGGGGCATCCACAGCTTCCCTGGGCAACCCGTTCCAGTGCTTCACCATCCTAACAGTGAAGACTTTCTTCCTAATATCTAATCTAAACCTACTCTCTTTCAATTTACAACCACCACCCCCCTTGCCTTATCACTGCATACCCTTATAAAAAGCCCCTCTCCATCTCTCATGCACTCCCTTTAGGTACTGGAAAGCTGCTGGAATGTCATTCCTAAGCTTCTCTTCTCTAGGCTGAAGAAGCCAAGCTCTCTCAGCCTGTCTGCACAGGAGGCGTTCTCCAGCCCTCTGATCATCCTCGTGGCCTCCTCTAGACTTAATCCAGCAGATCCATGTCCCCAGAGCTGGGCGCAGTGCTCCAGGTGGGGTCTCACCAGAGCAGAGCAGAGCAGAGGGGCAGAATCCCTTCCCTCCCCTGCTGCCCACCCTGTCATATCCTGCCCAGGATATGTTTGGCTGTCTGGGCTGTGGGTGCACATGGCTGGGTCATGTCAAGCTTCTCATCCGTCAACATTCCCAAGTCTTTCTCCTCAGGGCTGCTCTTGATCCATTCTCTACCCAGCCTGTATTTGTGGTTGGGTTTGCCCCAACCCAAGTGCAGGACCTTGCTCTTGGCTTTGTTGAACTTCATGAGGTTCTCATGGGCCCATCTGAAGCCTGTCAAGGTCCTTCCAGGTGGCATTCCAAAGTCCAGCCAATTTCTTATCCACTGAGTGGTCTGTCTGTCAAATACATGTCCCTCCAGTTTAGAGACAAGGATGTCATAGATCTCCATATCATTCTTGTTTTTTCAGATAAGTAAAAGATGCTTTGCAGACATAGGAGGTAAAACTCTCGGTATTTTACTAAAACTCCCATGGGATTGACTGTGGAAATTTAAACAGAGGATCTCATTCTAGGCTTCTGTTTTTATGGTTAGGTTCCAATCAGGAAGCACTGTCAGTTTTATACCTAAATTACAGGCTGTTCTCTTGTGGGTTAGCTCCATTTTTATCTGTGATACTTTTGGAAGCTAAAATACTCTTAGAATATCAAAAATGGATCATCCCCAGAAAACCAGAAGTATTTTTAGAAAATACTTAGACTGCTGAAACACGGTTGTTAAAAATTCTGGATCTGCTTTGAGAGGTGAACACCAGCCCTGGGCAGTGACAGTCCAAAACAGAACCTGTAAAACGGATGCTCCTCAAGTCACAGCTCTGCATTGTTCAGGAGGGGGCAGGACCAATACGGGTTGAATCAAAACACCACATTTTGTTTTCTAACCCACTAGCTTGGTAATAGCCAGTATTTTGTAAAGGGAACAGTGCTTTTTCATGGCAATTAAAACTGAGTTTGTAGACTGAACATGGCAGCAGGGGGCTTTTAAACCTTGTTGTTTCATTTAATAGTTATTGAGGAGTTCTGAGCATACTGCTGGTGTTTGTAGCTGTTGGTTGACCCTGTAAAGAAAGTTGTATTTATTTCACTTAGCACAGCATTCCTTTATGTTATGCATTAAGGAACAATTTTCATCACACACAACTGGCAGTCAATGGATGTTTTAAGGGCTCCATTTTCAAAGAATCTATTTATAGATGTGTAAAGAAATATGGAAACAGACACTGTGCGGGTTAGTACAAGCTTAGTGTCACTTGGTTTCTTGTGACACCTTCCCTTCTGTGATTTTGTGTTCTCTATTTGGTTTAGCTCTCTCATCAAAATGGGCTTTGTGGCCCCTACAGGGACAGTATATATTCTTTTTATGTTTTATAGTAAACATAGAAGGTTATGTTCTCAAAGACAGAAATTATATTGACTAGCTAGTGCAACTTTTCCAGAGTTTGTAAGTGATGGAGAAGCCTGGCTCCTGCAGGTAATATCTATGTACTCTGTCTTGTGAAACAGTTTAAAGCCATAAATTTCCATGCACTGGTTTGTTGGGAGAGGTTGATCCTGTTGCCACTTTTGGTCTCAAAGGATTTAGACTACCAGAATAGGAAGCAGCCAGAGCTGCAATGGGTCTCTTCAGTGAATGTAGGAGCTGTTAGTGTTGATGTCAGAGGGTGTTAGGAATGTAGCTGGGAAAGTCAAGTATGCAGAAACATTTCTTGGATACATTGCCTACTCGATAACAATTTCATTAATAATGATTGAATTTTTAAATCCCATTGTTATCCTGTCCCTTTAATGTACACTTAGATCACTTGTGTGTTTCTGATACCAAATGCTTATGCTTTCTGGCATCAGTAAAATCTTACCTTTAAAACTCTCAAGAATTCCCCTAATAAATCATTTTGTGCCAACATATTGGATTATGATCTCTCTATTAATTTTTTTTTTTTGAATCACCTGTGGAAATGTGAATTTAGACAACTAGTTGCAGAGGTACAATGTTCCCTTCTTTTACTCCACTATGCAGAATATCAATTACTGGATTATGAACTGCATTTACTTGCTTCATTATGTTGTAGCTTAGCACTGACATGAAATTTAATACATATATGCCAGCTGTATTCCTTGTCTTTAGTGGATGCTCTTGTTTGGAAAAATAATTCTTTCCAGTTATGTGCTGGCATTATTCATTCAATTTATCTTTACCACACTCCTGCGCTCACTTACATTATAGATTATAAATTTACTCAGATTTCACAGATCTTGTAAGATTCTTGCACTTTAGTCCCTCTGATCCATCAAATCAGGTTTCTCTAGCTTTTTTCTCTGTACTCATCTAATGAAAGTTCAAGCCTAAAATACATTAAATATTGATATATTAAACTTTCTATCAAAATTTCAGTCTCTATGGAGACTTGTTTAACTCATAAGAATTTGGGAGAAAGGAAGAGGGAATTTTGTGCATCTAATAAAAAATATTTAATCTAGTGATTTTTCCTCTGACAAACCCATACATTCTGCTGCATAGGCATGTGAAAATGCAACATCAGCTGCCTTTTCTAGTTTTCAAGGTATTTTTCTGAACATTTGAAGAAACACAGGTGTGGTGGCCAACAATTACTATTCCCAAGCAAGGACACTTCCTTTAAGCTTGAAGTAATTCATTGACAGATAGTTATTACCAGGTAGACATTGTCTTCACTTATCTCTGCCTGTGAAGAAATGCGTGATTATCTAGAAGGCAACAGTTAAAATTGTGTCCATCATATTTTGGGTTTTTTTTCCTTAAAAGCATAACACAACCACAAATGCTGAACTGCATTGATTACACTGAGCTGTGAGACTTATCTAGCCCATCTTTTTTTACTTGTCTTGGTTTCAGCCATTATTTTGTATTTTAAAGTTGTGATGCATTTGGAGAAGGAATTTCCATAAAAGATTCCAAGGGAAAAAAACCCCATTGCTTAACCATAAGTTAGCATAGTTTAATAGAGTTTACTTTCAGAGATGTAAATTCAAAGTAGAAAATAAAGATACATTGCAAAGAAGGAAGCTCACTACTCAGAGTTCAGTTTTAAGTGTGCTTAACTTTCAAAGTCATCATGGCTGAGTGGATTAATGTCAAGATGGTAGAAATAATAAGATATTAACATATCTTTTAAAATTTCTGACAGGTGCTTTCCCAGCATCAGCACTGTATGCACGGAAGGACTTGCTTCAGAGACCTGCACATGTTGCTACCAAAACTTTCCAAGGCCTGCGAATATTTGTAAATGATGAGCTCCATGAACTCTTTATAGGGCTCCAGACAGCTGAGAAGTTTCTAAAACCTGGAGGTCGCCTTGTAGCCCTCTCCTTTCACTCACTAGAAGATCGTATTATCAAACGTTTTCTTCATGGAATAGACATGACAGAAAAGTACAATCTTAGCTCAAGGCAGAAGATAAGACAGGCTCTGAAAAATTCCTCCAAAAAAGAAGATACACCAGAATCTCCCTATGGAAAATCCAATTCAAAGTGGATTTTTATACAGAAGAAAGTTCTTACACCCCAGGCCAAGGATGTTGAAACAAACCCAAGAGGAAGGTCGGCCAAGCTAAGAGCTGCTATTAAAGGCTAAACCAAAATATATGATTAGATTATTGTATAATTTCCTTAAATTTTGTTTTCTAGAAGGCTAACTGGAGAGAAAGTATCAAACTGAAAAAATAAAATTAAGGCTGTTAGAAAACCTTTCTTACATTTGTGTTCTTTTTAATTAGTGTGTAGTATAGAGCATCAAAATGCAAAATAAATGAATATAACTGGGAGTCGCTAGTTATAGAAAAATAAACATTTTTTTTAAAAGAGCATCAAACACAAAGTTTGTAAAAATTGCATGTTTGAGTTTGTACTAATCCCTTAGGGATTCAAACCCCTGACATTAATAGTCTCAGTTCAGTAGCTAATTGAGACAGACACATTTTTATGGGGGTGGATGTCACACACCTAATTCAGGTTTCTGGTTTAGTCCAGAGTAAGTTTAAAGTAACCGAAGAATTCATGACTATAGATGTCTCTGTATCCCAACTGACTCGTTGCAGGAATGACTATGGGGCAAGAGTTTGTTCTTAAATAAAGTGACATCAGTATGTCATTTCTATCCAGGAATTTGTAAATGGGCTTTTCTGAGGAATCACCTGGTTGTTTAAAGATTAAGAATTGTAAATAAATTTATCTTGGGGAAAAAATTTACCCTTTTGGCACTTGGACACTGCAATCAAGCAGTCCAATTTGTACTTGATCATATAGATTTCTTCCTGTAATCATAACTTCTGTGCACAGATCCAATACTACTTTTAGGTGCTGATGGAATTATGGTTAACCTATCAAAAAAGGAGGGTATTGTGGGTCTTATGTAGTATTCGTCTTTGCAAGTGATCATTATTAAGAGGTTCTGCTTGGGTAAGTATTGAATTATTTTAGAAGAAGCCCACTCTAACACCAGCTTTCAACTTGGGTGCAATATTAGGTAGTAGAACATATAACGTAATTTCATTTTTAGTAAGTGAATATGAATTAAATTTAGCTTTGGGTTTAGATTTTCTTAAAAGACAATTGGTTTGCTAGTTTTGTGTGCTAAAAATTAATGGAAAATAGTATAAGTTTCGAAGTCTTTGACCTCTGATTGCTTCAGGAAAAAGTCTTATTTTGGATAGTCAAATAGTTAGCAGGATTCCACCTGTGATGAGTATGAAACTTGGTTGGTAGAATAAAAAGATGCAATTTCTGACTCAGCTAAATGACTAGTACACCAGCTGCTGAAAGACAACTGACTGGTTCATTTTGGACTTGGTTTTCATCAAGCATCCTCTTTGTATCTGTGTAAATTATTACTTCACTGGAGTTTTTTGGGTCATATTGACACAAGCAAGTGGAAATTTAGGTTTAGTGTCTGTAATATACAATGTAGTAAAATAGCTGAATACTGTTTAATTCCTTGGTAAAGCTAAGTCATATAATGTATTCTGAGGTATAGATGATAACATCTATCACTAATCTGAAACTAAAGTCGAATGATGATGGGCATTTCATACTTTCTGAAATTTCAATATTTTTCTGCTGGTTTCATGATACATGCTATTAAATATTTAATAAAACATCCCACTTCAAATAATATTACTTACTGTTGTCATCTTTGAGACAACAAACTGTACACTAAATAGACATTTTTTCATCCAAACATTAAATATAAATAGCTAATGTTATTTTTAGCTGAGATTTCATACTGAAGTGAATTTCAATTGTAGATTTGAAAAATTGTGCCTGCAATGTAGGCTTAGAGGAGTTGTAGTGCCATGCTGAGCGTTGTTCAGGAACACTCTTCAGGAAAAGACCCTCCAGTTGTAGCAGAAGTTGAGTATTATTATCTCAGAAGTTACATGAAAGTATTAAAATTCCATATGCTTAAACCAAAATCCACACTTCTCACATGTAAATTGGAAGGCACAGTTTCCTATGGTAATTGAAATACTGCATTAGCAGGTTGTGTAAATACCCTCACTCAGGTGGGGCAAGTAAGAGGCTTTGCCTTGCCTTTAGGTTGGAGTTGCACTTGCACAGCCGTGGCTGTGTATCCTTTGTTGAGCTTTTCTCTGTAGAGGATCTGTTTCTCTCCTCTCAGCTTCTCCTCACCTTCAGCTTTAAAACTGAGGTATGGACAGTCCTGGATTTTAACCTCTGCTTGCCTGAAAAAAACATTCCTGGCTATACTTGGTCAAAGTATTCTTTTCTGTTCAAATGTTTCATTTCATAAAAACGGGGTACTTTTTACACAGGCATGCAGTGATAGGACAAGGGGGAATGGTTTTCAACTAAAAGAGGAGAGTTTTAAACTGGATATTAGGAAGGAATTCTTGACTCAGAAGATAGTGAGGCACTGGAAACAGGTTGCCCAGAGAAGCTGTGGATGCTCCATCCTTGGAAGTGTCTATGGCCAGGCTGGATGGGGCTTGGAGCAACCTGGTCTAGTGGAAGGTGTCCCTGCCCACAGCAGGGGGTTTGGGAAGAGATGCTCTTTAGGGTCGCTTCCAACCTAAGCCTTCCTGTGATTCTACAATTTAGTAAGTGAATTTATGTTATGTGGAGAGTATAGGTCTTTATCCTCTTACCAGGACACACGTCTACATAGCACATCTTAAATATTTCCAGCATCGTATATGTGACGTATTACTAAAGCTAAACATTTTTTCATAATAAAATCTTATATTTATGAAGGAGATGGTATCAGTTGGAAAATTACTCTCTCTGAAAACCAAGTCATGCTGTCAAGGTACAGGTTGGGTATCATTTCTAAAAACTTCCATTCAACCTGAGCAATGCACATTTTAATACAGCCAAACGCAAGATTATCTGTCAAGAAAGAAAAAAAATATTGTAGATCATATTTGCAGGGAATACAGCACCATATTATTGCTGTACACAATGGGAAGAGCATCCAGGAATAATTGTAGATAATGTCAAGTGGGTAATTATGGCAAGACAGTGGTGTTGCCAAACAATATGTGCGTGTTGCTAAAGAGTGTATATTTTCATGTTAGCACTTTAGAAGGGTATGGAAAAATTTTAAGAGGGATAAAAAACAGCTGTAAGACTATTTTTATGCGTTGTAAACATACTTTCTATTGAAATTATTAGACAGTAGGATCTAAGTAGTTAATCTAAGTGAAGTAAAAAGTTGATATGCTGTCAGAAGTACCTGCCTGGTAAAGAGATTTGCATAGAATAATTATTTGAAAAGTAGACACACTCATCCTGTGAATAAAGTATCTATAGTGAAAATACAATACTTTCTAAAAACATAATTTTACAGAATAAGCATAATTATTTGCATTTATAGCCCATGGGGACCCATCAACAATTATTACTTCCCTATTGCTTCCTAAAGAAAAATAATCCATTTCATTATTTCAGAATGCAAGTAGTATAAAGAATTAGTATCTCTTCAGCTGTGGTTTGCTGCTTTTTTGTAACTTTTACAGTTGACTATTTTATCAGTAGTCTTTTATAGTCGCAGTTGCTGAGATTGCCACTTGACTTGAAAAGCCCTCAGTCAGTTTTTGTAAAGGTGTGTGAGGGTATTTGCTAGATGGAAGTTGGAAGGAGAGGATTCCTAACGCAGCAGGGACAGAGAACATGCTGACTTCAGAGAGCACTCCTAGCAAGTGGCTCTCCTTGTAGCAAGTGTTGTGTCAGATGTTTTGCATTCTGCTTTCTAGAGTAGCATTTCTATGATTATTAATGAGTCATGTAATTGCTCTAGGATCACTTTTTGTACTGGAGAAGACATGGTTTTACTTGGAGAGCTTAAGCTCCTAAATAGTGTAACAGCACAGGGAGAGGAGCTCTGCCTGCCCTCGGGAAAGGTGGTGTGCAGGGGTGGGGTGATCTCAATAAGCAGCCTTAGACGCAGATTGTTGGTGATTTGATTAATTTAAATTAGTTGTTTTAAATAATCAGTCATGACTCACTGTTTTGAGTATCACTGTACAAAAGTACTGCTAAGAAATGAAATAAATGTGAATAAACAGAGAAGTAATGAACTCATAAGTTAATTTGTTGCTGTCCGTCTTACTTAACATCTTCACCTCTAGCAAGAGTAAGGAGAGGGATCAGACCTGATTTTCTTAGGCCTCAAAATTTGTCCAGAAAGAGCCCTTCAAGAGATATGGGACCATTTATACCACGATTAAAAACATCATTCAGCGAGGTATGGGAGTCAGTCTTTATATCCATATGTTTATTTTTTCATAAAGCACTTGCTTAAAACTAATCTGTAAGTTAGAATAATATGAGATTATATTTATAAGTCTTTCAGAAATATAATCAAATGTGGGGGCCTTTTTACACTGGAATTAAAGCAGGATTTTTGGATTAACTAAGACTGCAGTGCTACAGTGAATCTTCCAAATAATTTAAATTAACATAGAGCAACTTTCTACCTTCTCCTTCACACAGCCCCTGTAGAACATAGAAGAGAAAAATATGTTTAATTAAAAAGTAAGAAATAAACAGTAAAGTTGAAAGTTTAGATAGAATGTAATTTATGAGGTCGACATACAAGTCTAAAAAAATCCTATATGCAGTATGCTATTACTTTTTCAGTTCATTGCTTAATTTTGCCTTCTTGGGGATAAGCAGTAGCAGTGAGAGAGCTCAGTCTGTGTTCTGGGTGTAGAGCACAGTTTCTAGTGCATGGTCAGAGGTAACAGTGGGAAGGTATATATGCTTCTAAATCCAGCTCGGTATATTTTCCCCTCTGTCTCCTTTGCAGTGAGAGTTGTGTTTACCTTTCTGGATCCTCCATAAGCTTATCCCAGCTGAATGAGAGGGAAGGGCTTTTCCTTTCTGGAAAAGTGTAATAGCTGTCCTTAGAACTTCATTAAAGTGGATGCTATTTAATAGTTTTGTATTTGACAGATTTCACTGATGACACGCCATGTTTTTCAGGATTGCTGTTATATCACTGAGATAGGAAAATGGGCAAATATTTGTTCATGGGAAATCAAAGCTAAAAAACAGAGCAGGTGGTCAGTTGCCTGAATCTCTTACTGTACCAACGTAGCTATATTTATGAAAAATAAAACTTTTTCATTTTCCCTTGTTCTTTAGGCAAATCATATTCTTCCTGTTGCTTTTATAAGTCTAATTTGATTTACTGTAAGGGCGAAAAACAAGCTGGAGAGTTTTTTTACTTTATTTGTATGGTTGCAAATTTCAACTTGACAGCTTGTTTATAGGTGTCTTTTAAAAGAGGAAAACTGGAGATACAGCTCCCTCTGTCTGTCCTGGGAGTACCTCTGCTCTGGTCTCTGGAGTGCACCTGGAAATGATCAGAGGAACAGCATGTTTATTGCCAATATGAAGATACAAGATAAAAACATGGGGATCGCTTGTTTTACAGGTCAGTAGTTGAGTTCAATTATGCTAACTGGGATGTTAAATTAACCAAGGTCAAACCATGTTCTTGTATGATAATAATTCAATGAAGACACCTAATTCAAAGGACAGAAAGACAAACTTGTGCAATAGGTTTCTCAGACTTAAAATTTATTATTAAAATATATATGTGTAAAAATTCTAGCTATTCCTTAGTCCCCATACAATTTTGCAGACATAACAGTGGCACATACACTTCATGTTTCTGACATTCATTAAAAAAATAAATCTGTGCTGGTGGAAAAATCTGCATAAACATTAGGGAATATGACAGCAACTGGAATGAAAATAAATGACAATGTATAAATCACATTTTAAAGCTCATACATTCCATAATACCTGGGTAAGAACTTAGGCTTTATTGTACTACATTGTCATCTCTTCACATGCCACATCACTCTGAGTCTGTGCATGTGATTCTGGCAAAGAAAATACAGGCTGTCTGTGGTTTATATTTGCATTGAATGTATCCTAGAGCTCAGAATATGTTTCTACTAGAATTAGCTGTAATTATACTAATAACATTAACATAGCAACATAACATTAGCAAGGTTATATCACAATTTAGTAACTATAAAAAAAACCTTGAAGCATAATGGTATAACTTGTACACTAAAATGTGTGGAAGCTTGGTAATCACTGAGTCATCAACAATTCAGGCTAGAAAACTTCTTTTTTAATTTGAACTCTATTTTAAGATTATTTCTCCACATCTTTCCTGTAGATTGTGTGTGTGTATATATATATATATTTACCAGAAGTTGTTTCACATGTAAGAACATCTCTTGTAGACTTTGCAAAGAACTGAAATAAGAAGCATTGACAGTCGTGGCTGATAAGTATCTGAAAATGCAGATATCTTAAAAACTGTTTTGTAATATAGTGCAAAAGTTATATTCTCAAGAGCAGTGACACATGCATACCTGTTAATACATGCACAATCTGAGAGCCTGATCTTCCAGCCTTTACTTATGGGTCCAGGTTTGTTATGGAATCGTAGAGTCATTGAGGTTGGAAAAGACCTTTCAGATCATTGAGTCCAACCACCAACCCTGCACTGCCAAGCCCACCACTAAACCATGTCCTTAAGTGCCACATCTACACCTCTTTAGATACCTCCAGGGATGGCGATTCAACCTGGGGAGCCTGTTCCAGTGCTTGATAATTTCTAAAATGTCTTGTTTTTCATAGCTTGAAAGAAAATAAAATTGAAATCTTGGTAGGTGATGAGAGCTGGCAGAGCAGAGATAAGTTCAGTAGGCTGATCTTCCATCTATGTGGAAACAGCAAGGACTTGACACTCTGCAAAGTGAGATCCACTGAGTATGGATCAGTCCAGGCTGACTGACAGCACTTGTACCATAGTAGCTAAAAAGATAATGCAGAATTAAACCAGTTCTTGGTATGGTGTCGGGTTCACTGGTCTATAGTGCGCTGCGTTCCACAAATGGCTCAATAATGCTGGCAGTGCATTTCAGAAGACTAAAGTTAGGAAAGAATAAAAAAGTCCTTGGAATTGAAGTTCATATATATAATTTTTTACTGCCCCTCTTTGGGAGGGTAGGAGGGTGGCGAAAATATCTGAGAGAAAAGGGTGTTTAGTGTTACTCCCTCAGTTAAAGGTAATAAAAAGCTTCCACTCTTTTAAAAAAGACCTAAACAGAACACATATTATAGTTATCACTGTTAATTAGGCTATTAAAAGCTATCAGGTGAGGTGAAATTATTAAAATAGGATAATAGATTGGTTAAATAAACTTGGCAAATGCCCTGCTATGTAGTTGTAGCGGAGTTAATAGTATTCCAAAAATAAGGCAATTAAGGGATGATTGGGGATTTGTCACCCTGGCCTTCACACCATGTCCCTGCCAGTTTTCCCTGTGCACATCCTCAGCAAACACAGCAGTAACCCTGCACACCTGAGCTGCTGCAGCCCACAGTGAGATGACTGACACAGAGATTAAAATCGCAGCCTCCCCTTAAAATGGTTCAATATCTTACTTTTTAGAGCACTGACTGGATGCTTTATTAATAGACCTCTAGTTTTTTGGAGAAGAACATATCACAAGCAGAGTGTAGGGGGTGTTTTCTGGTTGCTGATTGAACTTGATAAGTTTTTTTCCTCTAGGCAAGCTGGCTATTGTTCTTTTAAAATTAAGTGAAACTTTCCTGGAATCAGCAGCAGTCAACATTGGTCTGTGAGACAAAAAATAATTAATGAATTTAATTGCAATGACCATTAGATCTAATTATACTGCAGCCCTCTGTAAATACCACATTTCCCAATAGTTCAGTAATTTGACAGCACATTGAAAATATTCTTTCACAGTTTAGCCACTCCCATGGTTATAGCTGGCAAATATTTCACTTGACCTACTCAAGTTATTAGCTTCATTTTCAGGATTCTGTTTTATTTGAGCAGTCTCTGTATATATATTTTAAAAAAAAGAAAAAGCTACATAGTACTCAGTTTTCCTGAGAGAGGCAATTAATCAATTCATTCTATTCTTGAAATACAGTCTTGAGCTAAGAAAGCATTGCACTTCTTGCACTGGTTTTTTAGATTTTTTTTGTTTGTTTTGTTTGTTTGTTTTGTTTGTTATGGGATTTTTTGGTTTGGTTTGGGTTTTTTTTGTGTTATTGGGGTTTTTTTAGCTTTTAACTTTGATGAGCAAATAAAGATCTAATCACTTCTGCCTTAATTTCTCCTTTGAAATAGTTCATTATTTACATTAGGGATACAGAATTATGAATAGAGCTACTTACTGTCATGTCCCTCCTACACAGGGTGTCACCTGAACTGGCCTTGCTCCCAGTCCTAAAGCCTGCAGAATAGCAGGCATCCCTCAGCATGCACTCACAGTTTGCTCCTCTTAATTAAATAGTGAAGTTCTCTAATAACTGTGCTAAGCTTAGGTTTTCTTTTCTCTAAGCCAAATCCACGCTTGTAATTTTTGCATATAAAAATTATGAAATATTTCCATGTTCAAGCCACTGCATCAGATTCAGCACTGAAAACACTCAATACTTTTGTAATTAATGATGCTCTGAGTTTTCCCGTGGGCATGAGAATATCAGCTCCCCTGAAACATTAAAGTTGGATTCCAGCCTTCGTGGCTGCAGAGAAAACTATGCAAATTGGAGTCCCTTATGTTTTCCATGAGTATGTGTAGCAGTCAAGCGTAATCTTCCTGCTTTTCCCCTTTCTGTTTCTCTTCTTTCAGTTTTCCTCTTTCCTCTCCTTTTCTTTCCACCCCCCACCCCCTCCCCTTCTCCCCAGGATAACCATGTCATTTTTGGAGGCTTACTTCTGATTTTTTGAGCAATTTCAGTCCTTTCCCTTCTCCCCTGCTCTCCATTTGCCACTCCAGAAGGCGAATACACAGCAGAGCATGGAGAAGCCTACAGGACTGGCCCTGTGCTTGTCACCTTGCCTTTATGGCAGCCTTCTTCCATGGCACCAATATGTCCCATCTCAATTACTGTAGGATGTTGCTAATTATCCTTTTACAAGGAATTGTTGCGTAACCATGCAAGGAAGTCCATGTGTCGAACACATCTGGCTGTGCAATGACACGCTTCACTGCCATGCTGGGTGCATATTCCCTGCCCCATGTCCATTCCAGATCCTCTTTATTTTTTCATCTATTTACATAATTATCTTCTGGTGAGTGCTGTCTGCTGAAAGGCAACAATTCTACTTGCTGTCTTAGGGGTACAGTAGGCAGAGATCAGATCTCTTTGTTTTTAATTAATGCGTAGAATTTGAGAACATAATACAGTATTTAGGGCTTCTCCTAATTGCCTTCCAAATTTGAGCTGAATAATTTGTATTAATTGGCTTATATCTTTAGTATCTGTGAATCCCAGTGATGGCACTTTAAGAAGACGCATTGGCACTGGTTTGAAGTGGAAGGAAAGGAGGCTTGTTGGTGCTTCCTGGTTATGTGTGATTTATCAGCTTAATCAGATCATCTTCAACACACAAATTTTTACTCTCTCAAGCATAAAAGCCTCTGAAACGTGAACCTTTACAAATGCATCCTGAAAAGTATTTCTTACACTTTGTATCCTAGTAAGGTGAGAAGCTGCTGAATTAAACTCGTGAATAGAAATATTTATAAATACAGCTTTGTAATCACAGTTTTTCCCAATGAGCGATTTCCTCAGCCTTGGTAGGCAGGTCAATGCATTTCCAGAGGAGATTCCTGAGCGATGGGAGGCACCTTGCCTGAGCAAGACTGGCAGTGCTTCAGGGGGCTGGAGATTTGGGGTTCCACAGCTTACTGGCTCCTCTCACTGTCCCTAAAGCAATCCTGCACGACAAAGCAGCAGGAGGATGTTTGGATGTGGCTGGGTCTGGCTGCCGACTGAAGCCTGCAAGGATTGTTCAGGGATATTAAGAGCTGGAGGACACCTCTAGCGGTGCTCGGGATAATTGGTGATTGTGTAATTTAAAGTTGCCTTGGGTAACGATAAAGATTGAGTGTTATTATTGGCTAAGGAGATTCATTTTATCATTCTTAAAAAGAATAATGCCCATGACTCTTCTTGGGCAGGTTAAATTGGAGGGGTATATCTTCCACAGTGGGGAGAAGTGTTTAATTTGAAAGATAGCTCTTTGGGTATATCACTTTCAGTGATTAAAGTCAAGATATAATTCAAATTGCCTGAGTCATGCTTCCATTTTTTTCCCCAAATTATGCTACACTGGTGGGCAGTTAGCAATTACATGGGATCTGTCCCAGTGTTAAATCCAGCAGCTTGAAATGCTTTAAGACTCTAAAGCGTCGTTGGGAGAAAAGTTGAGAAATGTTACAATGTGTGACTAGTACCCCCTGGTTGCCTTTAATAATTATTAGTAGCTCTATTTGCATTCACTACAGCCACTGCTTCCTTCCCAAAATCAACAGAGAAGGGATTTGTAGCCCACTGCGTGTCATGGCAGGGTGAGCCCTGACAGCTTTTCATGGCAAGAAGGGGGAATGGTACCATTATCCTTATCTCAGCAAAATGCAGAGGGAAGTTGTATGCAGGCCTGAAGAGTTTTGAGGTGCCCGAATGTGACATGACAAGCTGTGATTTCACTTTAAATGATTATCTTAAATACACACAACCTGTAATTTCTGGATGAGAATTTGTATTAGTAAGGGATTTAGTAAAAACCGTGCAGATGAATGTTTCTCCTCGAAATGAAAGCAGTTAGAGCTATTAAACCTTGTTGAACAGAAATTTATTAGCTGGACAGTGGCATTGTTGCATTTGGGACAAAACCCCCATGTCTTTCACACATTTTCTTGAATGTGCTAACCTGACTCTGTAGCCTCTTGGGCTTCTATCAGTGATGTTTTACTTAATAGCGTGCTGGCTGAATTGCAAGCCTGTCCAACTGTCATTAAGTGCCAATTTATATCTTCAACTGTTTTCTTGCAATGACTGCAATCATTTTTTATAGCAATTATAGCAACTATGTTCTGTCTAGAATTATTGGAAGTGGTGTATGATGAGCATCAGTGGAACACACCAGTAAAGCAATATAAAAGTAATTCAGAACAAGTTTGACAAGTACAGTTTTGGCAAATATAGTTTGGGCTTTTGGGGGCTTTTTTGTCCAACAAGGTCAAAGAGTGTTAGAAGCCTGTACTCTTTCATGGGGAATGGCAGCATAGCCCATATCCAACATCATGCTAATAACTATTTGTCATTTCTTCTGAGTTTAATCTACTGGAGGATTCATCATCTGTGACAGATGTCTGTAAATACACAAACCTATTATCTAGGGCTCGTTTTCTGCAGAATTGTAGCTGGCAAAGATGTTTATTTCTGAAGGTAAAACATGTTGCCTTATCTATCTAGAGAGACTAAAATGAAAGTTAAGGGGGTTTTAAAGCATTTCTGAATAGCAGGGGTTAATAGACTTGGGAGTGTGTGCTTTCCTTATTACCCTTGCTTCTTTCCTCTCATCTACACTCATCAATAAATAAATAAGTTAATTAAAAGCTGTTTCTAAGGGACAAAGTGTAGATTCTTAAAACCTACCAAAATCTCAGTAAAAGATTTAGCCACTGGCCTAAAAAAATACACAGGGTTATGGATGGATGCAAGCCCTCAGCTTTGCTGGGTTTTATTGTTATAATGAGCTGCACAAGTTGCAATAATAAATGAAGGGTATATCTCCCTGCCAGAAGCTGTCCAGCCAGTGGGCCATGGCAAGGCCTATTATGCAGAAAACATAAGATGAAAATCCTATTTGCAAAAATATCCACACTTTCATATATATATATTTAATCATACTGATAATATTTTGGAAATGTTCCAGATCATCAGGATGCGTTTGAAAAGAATATTCAGAATCTAATTAAATGCCCATAGGAGATTCTTTCTGATGTTCAACCAGCAGTTTGTGAAGCACAAGTGTGTGCCTGCATGCAGAAATGAGCATATTATTTAATATTTCAACCAATTATTTAATGCATTTCCCCATGTTTTATTTCTCTGACCTCTCTTTTCTGCATTGCAGGCTGCCTGTGACTGCTCAGCCCGCCCGGGCATCCTCTCCTCCTCCTCCTCGTCCATCACCACTGGTGTCCTTGGCTCACACTGCTCCTGGAGGGTTGTAACTCTGAGCTTTCCAGGGCTCCCAGCTGGGGAGGGCTCTGCAAGGCAAGCCCAGGTGAGCAGAAGAAACCAGTTGTGCTTGCAAAGTGCCAGCTGAACTCTGCTGGGCATTGTGCTCGTGGTTGTTCCTAATTTTGGCCATCTGCGGGGAGTCAATGTTTTTTAGCATCCTTGGGGTCAACACAGGTCTTTGTGGAAAAGTCCTCTTTTTTCTCTATCTCTGCACAAATTAATAAAAGAAGTTAAATACTGGTATCTCTAAGTATATTTTTGTTATGAGCAGAGTAAGTAGATGCTCTTTTTCTCGTACAGCCAAACACTCTATGGCTTTAATGTAACTGTCAGTATGGCTACAGTGTTTCTCACAGTCAAACACATTCTGGTTTGTAAAGAGTAAATTAGAAAAAAACCAACTTATTTCTTAACAAGCTTTACTCACTGGAGAATTAAAAATGCTCAAAAGCTTAAACTTTAAAAAATATTTTCAGAATAAATCTTTTCGTTGGTCATTCAGGATGTTTAAGCCTATGCAATAAATTAAAAATCGCTGATGTGAAAAGTTGTGTAGTCCTCGCTGTTCCTCTCACAAGAGTCAACACATACTCATTAATAGAAAAGTTTAATTTTGAGTGCTTACTTTCTTTTAAAACAAAAATAAAGAAGAAGCAGTAGCAGCCACAGAAGACAAAGAGTGGGAGATTGCTTCCTATTATTTTTCTTTTTAATAGGAATGTGAACCCTACAGCTTTGTGATTCAGTTTCATAATTTCCTCCCATTTAACCTAAGTGGCTGTTTTGGGAAAGATTCCTTTCCTTGAAGAATAGTTCATGAGTGGGTTTAATATGTTCTTGTGGAAATTCATTATTGTTTTCTTTTACAATCTTGGCGGAGTTTCATTAATTATATCTTTCTTTATTTAAACTTTTCCAAGGCTTAAAACTAGCAGTGTTATCACCTGTTTCAGTAGTCTGCTTTCTCTGAAGTTTCACGTATTCTTTTTTAAATTAAGTCTGTATTTAAAAATAGAGTTGTGGTTCGTCTACCTAGGTAAGTATTAATCTTCCCATTGATAACAATCCATCTGCTGTAGATATTTCCAGTAAACTGTAATTTATAAAGAGAGGCTTTTCCTCTTTTCAAAAGGGAAGTACAGTTCTCAAATTGAGGAAAAATCTATAATGGAAATAGAATATTTTTAAATTCCCTCATCTTCCAGTGTTTGTTAGGGGGCTGAGGAAGCTCATCTTCTTAATTAATTGATAGTCATAGTTTTTAGTCATTTCTGACCAGGAAAATTTTAAATATCATAGGTATGTAGTGATCATCAATATGGATAGATTTACATATTTTTGTAAACATGAATATGGATGGATTTAAGTATTTTTGTAGCTGTTTACAAATGACATGCTTATAGAGAACTGACTGACAAAGCTTTCAAATAGTTCCTGCTGCAAAATTGTCATGGCACCAGCATAGTCTCAAAATGGCATCATACTTTTAACTCCATCTTTATTAACATGCTACTTTGTCTATAAAATAAAACTTCCACCACGTTTCTAATAAAATTCTGGTTTATGTGATTATTAAATACCTTCTGTTGAGTGAAGTATCAATTAAGCAGTGAATTGTGAACTCGTGTAATTTGTCTGAAATGGTGCTAATTACCACTGGTAAGGTCTTTATTTGTACTGAAGTCTTTAGATGTGGACTGAAGGGACAAACCCCTCATGTTACACAGATCAGCTTTCACCTGGTAATACCATTCAGTTGCTGCTCACCAAGAGCCAGGGCATGTCTTTTCAAATTCTCCCTTTTCCCTACTTAAATCCTATTCAGCTCTTGTTGGAAATTACCTTTCTCCTACTGAGAATATTACACCTCCTCAAAATTATGACCATTGGAAAATGCAAAGTATTTTCAGTCAAAATGCTGAAGGAAATAGAACCACTTGTGTATCTGAAAACAAGTATAGTGATTTTTTTTTTTTTTAGATTTTAAATAGAAGTGAAGAAAATTCTGCTCTTCTTTCTGTATCCCAAAATGGAGAAATAGGAAAAATAAGTGAAATCATTTTTGTCCATAGTTTTCATGTCTGTTTTATTTTGCTTTAGAATTCAGAGCAGCCCTGCAGGAATTTCATATCAAATTTCCATTTTACAGAAGAAGTTATGACCATATAAAGTCTGCTACGATGGCAAATGTCTCCTGAGCCACAAATTTATTTACTTCAACAGTCTCACAGTATAGGATTCTGGATTTCTACACTTATTGTTTGCCTGAGCACAGAGTTTATGTATTTGAACTGTTTAATCCAAATTAATTGTCTGTGTGTGCAAGTGTGTATCTAGGTATGCCTATATCCATATGTGTGTACAAGAATTCTTGCTGCATTAATTAGCATGGCCATTCTTTGGGTATTTGAGCAAATAAGACTTCTTGCTTCAAGACGAGCCAGGTTAATGAAGGGGAGTTCCTGTGGTGGTAAGTTGTAAGCCCTTAAACGTGAACAACAATAAATGCTGCATTTATTGCAATATTGTCTTGTATCTCTACCCATGTGACATCTGAGTGATTGACTCACACGAAACCATCGCAAAGAATGGTGATGATGGAATATAAATACTTGGAATGTGGAAAGAGGAAGAGGGAAGAGAGCTTGGGATGGTTTGAAGGGGGAAAAAATACATAGATGTTAAAATAGGGGTGGTTTTCATGGAGCACTTTATAAAAATGCACAGATTTTTCCAAAGATGCGAAGGTTGTTTTGCCAAGCAGACTTGATGAAGAAATGACATAATGTAAGGAATTATTCTGTACTGCAAGGGGATGAACTGAAAGAAGACCATTTCTCATTTTAGCGCATCAGGTTATGTTGGTGCTTAAGTTAGACACACGAACTGCTGGAAGTGGAAAGTGTTGGTAGAGACACCTACTTTTTCCCACCTCTGTTCAGTTGGGGTTTCTTCTGACAATAAGGATAACCACCACACTCATTTCCTTCCCAGAAACCCAAGGACTATTTCCTGTCCATGTGAAGGTTTAATTAAAATCAACAGGAGTTACTGTCAGTGTTTCCACTGCTGTGTGATGTGGCCATTGTTAGAGAGTCATGTATAAACAGGGATGCAGAAAAACAGATGGACTTCTGCACCTAAAATGACAGAACTGAGATGGAAAATGATATTTCTGAACTACAGTTTCTTCATCTGTGAGGCTTCAAATGTGTTTCTTTTGACTTTCTGAGGTGATTTTGGTTTATGTAGTGCTATTTTTCTAGTTTACACTGCATAGCAGAAGTCACAAGGAGGCCCCAGGATTTTTGGAATCCTTTCTATAGTGCAAAACTCGCCTTGACATGTGACTGGTACTGCAGAGAGATGCTCTGGGCTGTAGCAAATTGCCAAAGAAAAGTTCCAGGCTCTCCTCTCGAAAGACCCTGCTTGTTTTGGACCTGCAGGGAGCTGTTTGTCTGTGGTGCTGCTGCTGAAGAGCCTGTTGAGTCACACACCACAAATGTAGGCTTTGTCCTCCCATGGCTGACTAGGCTTGTATCAATTATTCTTTCCTCCTTTATTACTTAATGATACACCAACTCTTTCCACAGAGTGTGCATGACTCAGGGCTTCGCCGTGCTCTTGCCCCTGAACTGTTCTTCACTTTCTGAATCACAGCTCGGGGGCTCGGAGGGCACTTATTAGGGGAGATGTTTGAGAAGGCCAGATTGCATCATCCTTTTAATATTAGCTTCAATTCTTAAAATGGCACTTCTGTTTAAACAGCTTTTTTGTTAATACATTGAAAGGTTAATCTGAACATTTTTAGGGGTTCAGCTTAACCCTAAAGTTCAAAGTTTCTGTTGAACTTCTTGTAACTCCAAAATAAGTTTGAGAATTATATAGGACCTTTTCCTCATTAGTTAATTTGACTGAGTCCAGATACACTGTGTATTAAGCCTTCCATTCATGATTTTCCAGCATTTTCTAATTAGAAACAGTAGGCTGAAGTGAAAGAAAAGAGCTGGATTTCTTTTTAAATTTTATTTCCTAAAGTTTAGTAAGATACTAGGAATTTAATATTCTGAAAATCCCACGTGTTCTTATCATCATTTCTAGGTGTTTGAATAGCAGGCCCTTTTCTGCAGTTTTGTTAGCTTCTGTTTTCTTCTATCAACAAATACATTTAGAAAGTAATGTAATATGAATCACCAAGACTTTTAAATAAGATATATGAAATTTATATCAGCCTACATGGCCTACACTGCTCATATGTTACAAACTATTTTCCTGAAGGTTCTTCTCCTCTTGTCCTGGAAACTTTCAATGGCTTAACATAAGGAGGGGGGAAAAAAAGGAAAGAGAATCAGCAATATTGGGAGTTCCTTTCACTTTAGATGCTCAACAAAGGGATTTTCAAAGAATCCTGATCAGGTTTTTTGTTTTATTGAGTGTGACTATGGCTGGTAGGAGACACAAAGCTTCAGGGCCCAAAACCAATATTAATGTTGCAGCTTTAGTAACTACGTACACACAACCACATTCTTCTGTCTTTTTTTTTTAAGTAAGTTTTTCAAAATGCTAACACACTCCTCTAGGAGGATTTGTTATGATGATTCAAATCATAAGAACCTCTTGCATCTTTGCAGGGAACTGATAAAGCTAGCATATGTTGTGTTTAAAGCAGACCTTAAAGCCCAAATTTTCCAGGTTTCCAAGTTGCAAAACCTGGATTCTTGTCAAGATCATCCCTGTAGCAGATCACATTTGGTGTTTCAGGGTCAAATACATGAGCAGGCTGTATTTTTGACAGGGAGAGTATGTCTCTGATGAGGATGTACATCATCAATCTGCTGCTTTCTAACCTGCCTGTGTGTGTGTCTCCACAGAACTTGGCCCTGAGTCCCTCCTGGAAAATACAGACAGCTTGAAGTTGGAGCTGTGTGTGAGAGCAATGTGGTCATTGACACATAAATCATCCTGAGTGTCTTCCAGACTACTTCCAGATCTAGTCAGCTGTAGTCTGGTGTTGATAAATGTATATAAAGGGCATCCACCTGGGGAATAATGATGTATGTGGAGCCGCTGGAGATGATTCCCTCCTGGCAGTGTTGGGGGGCATTGAATGCAGGACTGGAAGGGACACTGAGCAAGTTTGCAGATGACACCAAACTGGGAGGAGCTGTTGAGTCCCTGGAAGGCAGGGAGGCCCTGCAGAGAGACCTGGACACATCAGAGGGCTGGGAAATCACCAACCATGGGGAGTTCAAGAGGGGAAAGTGCCGGATTGTGCACCTGGGATGGGGCAATCCAGGATGTATGGACAGACTGGGGAATGAGATGCTGGAAAGCAGTGCCAGGGAAAGGGCCCTGGGGGTCCTGGTCGAGGGCAAGTTGAACCTGAGTCAGCAGTGCCCTGGCAGCCAGGAGGGCCAACCCTGTCCTGGGGGCATCAGGCAAAGCATCCCAGCCGGGAGAGGGAGGGGATTGTCCTGCTCTGCTCTGCACTGGGGTGGCCTCACCTGCAATATTGTGTGCAGGTTTGGGTGCCACAATATAGGAAAGACATTAAGCTTTTAG
Organism: Campylorhamphus procurvoides; assembly: GCA_013396655.1. Taxonomy (NCBI): domain Eukaryota; kingdom Metazoa; phylum Chordata; class Aves; order Passeriformes; family Dendrocolaptidae; genus Campylorhamphus; species Campylorhamphus procurvoides. The sequence continues at coordinate 68,958 of WBMV01002743.1, read as the reverse complement.
AGAGTGTCCAATGGAGGGCTGTGAGGATGGTGAAGAGCCTTGAGGGGAAGTGTGTGAGGAGCAGCTGAGGGCATTTGGTGTGTTCAGCTGGAGAAGAGGAGAGTGAGGGGACACCTCATTGCAGGTACAACATCCTTGTGAGGGGCAGAGGAGGGGCAGGCACTGATCTCTGCTCTGTGGTGAGCAGGGACAGGACCCGAGGGAATGGCCTGGAGTTGTGTCAGGGGAGGTTTAGGTTGGATATTAGGAGAAGGTTCTTCCCCCAGAGGGTGGTTGGGCACTGAACAGGCTCCCCAGGGCAGTGGGCACAGCACCAAGGCTGACAGAGCTCAAGAAGCATTTTGATAATGCTTTCAGGCACATGGTGTGGTTCCTGGGGCTGTCCTGTGCAGGGCCAGGAGCTGGACATTGATGATCCTTTGGAGTTTCTTCCAGCTCAGAATATTCTATGATTCTGTGAATTGTGCTTTAATTGTATTTTCTATGGATGAGTTTCAGAAGGACTCTGTATCTGTCTGCTTTAATAATTTCACAGGCCAATTCAGCTGAAGGTGGCATCAGCTGTACAATAACCCAATATCACCTGTCAGTGGAGTTGCTGGGGATCTCAGAACAACCTGCTGGTGCGTAAGGCTGAAAGCTGAAGAGGTGAAGACACTGTATGCACCTAACTGCACTGTATGTTGAAAAGGCAAGACTGAAGTACTCAAGTATATAGTGACAAAAATCCTCTGGATGATGGAGAAAACCAAGATTACTTGTGACATGGATATTGAGAACAAATCAGTGACAAAGAAGAACAGAAGGTGAAAGGTATGAAAAGGCTGGCAGCAATCTTCACTCTTGGTACTTACTTTCATGTGAACAATTACTTCATGCACTGCTTTGGCTGATGTTCCATGGAATAACCACTCCCTGCTGGGATGCAAAAATACCAAGGCAGCAGTAGCTTTAAATCTGTATGTATCCAGAAGGCTGAGAACACTTGGTTGTCTTGTGTTGCTGATATTCAGTAGAGTAAATTCATACTCTATGACGGTATTTCAAAATCTTGGATCCTGTCAGACTTTGGGGACTTTGAATTGCCTTAAATAACTGGGACATAGGCACTCCTAAGACTCCAGGGACCAAGCAGCTAAGGAGAAAAAATTAGTTCAGAAATACATCTAAGCCTCATTTAATTTTAATCTAAACTTCTATGGAATTATTTAGTTATTTTGGGAATGTAAGGCTTCTGTGTTTAAAAAAGAAAGGAAGAGTTGGACAAAGATTCACTTGGCAAAATTTGGAACTCTGGTTTTTGAGAGGTAAAAATGAAGTGCCTGTGTTTCTTTATGTCAGTTATATTTCCAGTGGTTTTATTAACTTTCCTACTACTCAAAAAATTACTTCCTGCTACATGTAAGTTAAGGAAAAGACGGCAAAAATCTCACTGTAGTTTCTGACAGATTCTGTCAATCATAGTAATACACCCAGAGTGAAGCAGCTCTTTCACAGGAGGGCTTATTCACAAAGGGAGGGATGACTAAGTGTACAGCAAGATGCATGGCCATGTTACAGTACATTAAAAGAGCATATTCTACATTTAATTCACCCCTTCAGTCAGATCTAGAGCTATGCAGTCACTCAAAAGGCTGCTGTAGTGTGTAAGGAAATTGAACCAGCCCTTCAGGAACTCCCCAGCCCTAGGCAAGACTGAATCCAGGTAATACCTGCACAAACAGGTGCCTCATATGCACGACGAGGCTGGAAAAATGATACCTGTTCTTTAAAACACTGAAGTTCCCTGTTTCTGGGTACACTGGAGCAGTGTCAGCATGGATTGAGGGCTTCTCAACACTGGGGGCTTTCTTGCTGTGCTAGAGCCTTGTAAAGGCCCTGAAGGATGTTCACAGTTTTCTGTGGTGTCTTTATAGAAGGCTTCAGCTGGTTGTGTCACACTAAGAACTCAGCACCACATATGTGTGAGTGATCCTGCATCAATGAGTTACCCAGCTCTATCCTGTCTCTGCTTGGGACCAGCTCATGGAGCAGAGTAGAAGCCTTGCTAATCAGAAACCTCTTGTATGTGTGTTCTTATGACATTACTTCAGAGTTTCTTCTTATATACAATCACAGAATATGCTGAATTGGAAGGGACCCACAAGGATGCTCAAGTCCAACACATAGGCCATCTGCAAGAGTCACACCATGTGCCCAAGAGTATCAACCAAACACTTCTTGAAGTCTCTCAGCCTTGGTGCTGTGCCCACTGCCCTGGGGAGCCTGTTCAGTGCCCAACCACCCTCTGGGGGAAGAACTTCCTTCTAATATCCAACCTAAACCTCCCCTGACACAACTTCAGGCCATTCTCTCAGGTCCTGTCCCTGGTCAGTGCCTGCCCCTCCTCTGACCCTCACAAGGAAGTTGTGACTGCAATGAGGTGTCCCCTCACTCTCCTCTTCTCCAGCTGAACACACCAAGTGCCCTCAGCTGCTCCTTCGGACACTTTCTAAAAANTCTCTGCAGGGCCTCCCTGCCTTCCAGGGACTCAACAGCTCCTCCCAGGTTTGTGTCACCTGCAGACTTGCTCAGTGTCCCTTCCAGTCCTGTGTCTGAGTCATTTATGGAGATGTTGAAGAGCACAGAGCCTGGATGGAGCCCTGTGGAACCCCACTAGTGACAGGTCCAGTCTGACCCTGGGTTGAGAGGGGACCTCAAAGATCACCTCATTCCAACCCCGCATGCTGTGGAGGGACACCTCCTGCTAGACCAGATTCCTCAGGGTTCCATCCAGCCTGGCCTTAAACACTTCCACGGATGGGACATCCAGACCTTCTCTGGGCAACCTATTGCAGTGCCTCTGCTGTTCCTTGGATAACAGAAACATGCTGCCTGTGGAGTGGTTTTTATCTTCAGTCTGCTGCTACACCCCCGAGAGCCTGGCTTTGTCTGGACTCTTCAGCACAAGTTGAGAGACAGACACTGCACTCCAAATTATCCTCTGAACACTTTGCAGTTCTCCTCTTCAGTAAATTTGGGTGACTAAACTGATCAGGTTCTTTTGTTGATTTTATTTTTACTGTTTTAAATCAGTGGTTTGAAGTTCTTCGGAGTTTCTTTCCTATTATGTCACATTAGTTGCATTTCATATCAATAGAATAATATTAAACTAATCCATGTCGTGAAGCTGTTAACCTGTTTACAGGATTTGGAGCTTCTCTGGGGAAAGGTGTTATATAAAAGCAAGATCTCTTCATACTAATACTTTCACATGGCAGAAAGTATTTTTGAATTTCAAAGTTAATCTTCACCATGTCTTCCTCAGGCCAAATCTTTTTACTCAGCAATTCAGGGTTTTTCTCCTGTGTTTTTATTTCTTTTTGAAATTACAATCAATTTCCTCTTGTAATACAACATTCTGCTATGCACACCCATAGTTTTGTGTCTGATTATGTTGCAAAATATTATTCTTACCAGTTTGTAACTGTCTAGACATTTTCAGAAATTTTGACTGAAATTCACCCCACCTATTGACAATGACCTTATAGATTCTATTCTCATAATGAAATTATTTTGTATTTTCTTCTTCTATTATTTACCAACTTGCACAACTAAATATTTTCTATTTCATAACACCAACAAGTCCTGCATTTTCTTTTCAGGAATACTGTTTTTAGGGATTACTTTATTTTTTTTTGAAAATCAGGAAATCAGTTTCTAGTACCTGTGAAAAATTATTAAAAATGAAACGATGCTAATAGTTAAATTCACATGTCATTACTGTGCCTGAATGTTTGCTGTTGTGTTTTCTTCAAAAATTCAGGAATAAGATTCCCATGGGGTGAAAGCATTGGAGCATTTCTCTGGAGAACTGAACTCCTCTTCAAGGCAGATTTTTCAATGCAACATGTGCAAACTGTTTAATCTCTCTTCGCCTCGTTTTGCAGCCTGTGTAACTGAGCCTGTAAGACTTTTACCTCTCTTTGTAAAATCAGTGATGGGTTATTGAATAAGGTAAAATTATCTACTCTGTCTGAGTAGAAGAACCGGAAATTATTGAGTGAATATTAGTAGGCTGGAAGAAAAGTAAAGGAATTACTCTTCCCCACAATGGTCCCTGTCCTGATGAACATTCTGGAGTGAGCAGGAGTCTTCTGTTCCTCTCAGCCCTGCTGCCCTTGGCAGAGATGCAAATTGTTATCATCTGTAATGCAAGATGCATGTGACACTGAAAGGCCAAAGTGCCAGTAAATGTGGAATTTTATGTCGTGTCAGGTTTTTTTTCCATGAATTTTATGTTTGTCCCAAACAGACAGAATCTCTCACAAGAGGATGAAATATGTGCCCTACTGCTGGTCTGGTGTGGGTGGGTATGTCCACGACTGGCTACTGAATTAAGCACTGAAAAAAACCATAAAATAATTAAATTCTCACAAGAAGAGGTGTAAGGAGTATAAAAACATTGCCCTAAGTGCAAACATACTGAAGATCAAGTTCTTTGCAGGAATTTGTTACAAGTGTGCAAAAGTTACCTCCTCGTAGTCAGTCTGTAAAAATGCATTTCACCACGTGGTATCCTGTGGGCTTTGAGTTATTCATCTTAGAACAAACCATGCTTAGGTGTTTAGTGTCCTTGCAAAAATCTCCCTTATCCAAAGAGGCATTTCACTTTTACAGGTACTGGCAAGCAAACATCTACCCTCCTGAAAGAACTCATTAAATAGGGACATGTTAGTTTACAGGTTCAATCCATATGATATTTATTGGCTGTCATACAGCAATGACAGGCAGCCAACACACTATTCAGTGGACTTTTCCACCCATCTGTTTATCCATCTGTTACTTGAAAAATAGATTGCTTTTTTTCCCCCACCCCCAAAAAAGCATTGTTCTGGCAGGCCACTGAGATAAAGATACATTGATGTATAGAACTCCTTGTAATGGGGCCATCTGAAACATCCAGCAGTGGTACCTTGATATGAAATAATACTGGTAACTAGTGTGCCTTTGTTCCCCACACCAGTATACTTAATGTATCATTAAAACAAACTCAGCATGGACAAGCTGAAATCATTATTTTGTTGGGGAGAGAAGGAAGTGGCTTTTTGATCATCTTCTCAAGGAATATATTGCACAGCTTGGGTTGCTAAGATCAGAATGCTTTGAAAAAAAGTAATTCTCATTTTTCATCAAACTGTCAATATTAATTTGTGCACATAGCAAGAACACTTCCAAAAGAGAATCAAGTTATTAAATTTTCATCAGGTGCTTAAAAACTCCATTCATGTTATGTAAGTTGGTTTTATACTACAGATTTCTGAAGCCTGCAGTTTTAAATATTGCTATCTGATTGCTTCTAAATGTGTTATTCCTCAGTAGCAAAAAGTTAGTAATATGCTTTCAAGGGAAAAAGGAGAAACTCCAAACTTGATAAGTTGACATAGGGGTGTTTTGTGGATGTGCACAAGTGATATTTCAGGCATCTCTATTGTGTTGGGGCACTTATGCTGAGGGAGACAACTTGTGCTATCACAGTGTTATTACATCCCTCTTTTCTGGTCAGCTCCAGGAAATGTGCATCAGAGTATATTCTTTACAGCCCATCCATTGACTGATTCACAGCATTCATATTACAAATGCTGTAACAGCAGATTTGATATGATTTATTTTGGCAAGATGGTATTCTACAAAATATGGAATCAATGATAATGTCTGGCAAATATTTCTGTGGGAAGACCTGGTTTGATTTTGGTAACTTTTTTTTCTTTTTCCTGAAAAATGTATAAATTTAAAAACGTATTAATAAATATTTTCCAATGTATTAAGTGCTAGGACCATTCATTTAAAGGTACAAAGAAACTCCCACAGGTGCTCCAGCTGATTCAAAGGAAGTCAGAAGTTACCTGTGTGATGGTGATGGAACACATGAGATGGTCCCTTCTTCAGCACAGTTACTGTGCTGTCCCTCTGTAGAGGGAGCAAAAGGAACTTGCTGTTCCTTCAGTTTAGGAAGGTTTATCCAGTTCTCTGCTATGGAGAACAGTAAGGCAAAGCAGAGGTGAATCAAAGCACTATGGGGCAGGCTAATTCTTTTTCTTCTGATTTTTCACCATTTCTCTCCATTTAGAGTTGAGTGGTTACAGCAACTGAGAAATGAATATGACAACAAAGTCAGGATGTTGTTATTACTTGTCCATCAGGCAAGCAATGTACAAGTATGACAATTTTCTTTACTTAAATTTAGATGAAAACATTAATAGTAATTTACCAGAGTGGATCAATTTTTAATAATTTCTAAGGTAGTTTATTCACAGATTTCACAATTACAAATAATCAGCTCTAGACAAAGGTACTGTAGGAGTTCCCCACACACACTTTCTCTCCTGGGATGGCAGTAAGATTGTGTGCAGCACATTGCACAATGGAACATTCATTGGAGACACAATTGAAAAACGGGTTTCAATCTGGAAAATGCATCCTGTTTTCTACAGCACTAAAGAAATGTTATGAAAGAAAAGTAGAACGAAAGGTGAGAAAGAAATGGACAGCTTTTTTGTTCAAGTATTTTTCTAGGAAACGTGTGCTACTGAAAATAACCCAAGGACCATCATTTACCAAAAGGCTATGGTGAGATAGTGTTCATTTTTCTAGAAAGCAGTCAGTAAACAACAACCCCTCATCTTTATGGTCATGCTTCATGGACAATCAAAGAGGACATCATGGTATAAGTATAATGAGGCATACAAACTTGGAAAGTTTTTGGCAAACTTTAAGGAAAGACTTTCCTGGCCTAAGTTTATATTTGTAAGTTGGTTTAAGTAATGAAAAGGAATAATTTGTATGTTATAAAACTGAGAAAGAAAACTCCAGGGAATAACAATATGTATTCAGGAACCTGAAGTGAAGTCAGGTGACAGCTCACCAGAATTTTCTATGCTAGCTCCCCATGCTGATATGATTGATGTGCAACACGTGCGAGGTAACTTGACCCACCTGACTCAGGCTGTTTCTGGCTCTTCTGGACAGTAAGACCTGAAAGTTTAAAAAATATCATACTCGGTCTGAGCAGAGAATATCTAAAGAGTAATTCCTGTGGCCATGCTCTGTAAGTGGTTATTCTGATTTCTTACACTGTAACAAGTCATCAGAGTTTCTACCTGTCTGAGGATTTCTTGAACCTCAGAAATTACAAAAAAAGTCATATGCAGGGAGACATAATGCACTAGATGGCCTTTAAAATCATGCACATTTTGTAGAATACTTATTTCAGTTGCTGCTGAGCAGGGTAAACCCCTGATGTGTTTATGCTCATTAAAGGCTTCTTCAGAAATACAGAAGGAACTCACTTCACCCTTCTTTGCCTGAAGCTGTAACTTGATCTTAATATGTACATGTATACCCCTTCATGCAAGAGCAGCCTTTCTGGACAAGCTATGCCAAGGCTTAGTAAGCTCCAGTAAATTTTCTTTAGTGGGTCTTCTCCAGGCCAGATGACTTCATGTCTATTAATTGCCTTTAGGGTATGTTATGTAATTGTAGTTCCTTGGATGTGCCGTTCAGTAATTTCTAGGGTAACTCAAAAAGTGGAGTCAAACTTCAGTGTTAATTCTTCTATGACTGTTATAGTTTGATAATTATAACCACAGAGAGAAAGCAGTGCTTGGTAGTAATATGCAAAAAGGGAGAGCTTGAAGAAGTAAAAAGAGAAAGAAACCAAAGATAAAAGTCAAAATAGCTATAAAGGAGAAAGACAAGTAAGAGCTTTCAAATATTTTGTGTTTGGAGCTGGATTATTTTACCAGTTACCCAAGTAATTTACCCAAATATCAACACTGAGCAACATAGTCCTTTCAAAAACACTCCACTATTTTGGTTTATATTTACTGCTTTTTTGAAGTCCTGGTTTTGCTTAACTCTTTGTTGTCCTTTCATTTCCTCTCACTGATTGTAGGAAACTTTGAATTTAACAGTCTCCCTGTGCTTGAATTATCTCCCACCTTCATCATTGCGGTCTTTGACCAAAAAAAGTGAATTACTTTTACAGTGTGTATTACATTTTAATATATCTCATCTGGAAACATGGAGCTCTGTTTATACAATGTTATAGAAGATGTTCCTTCAGATCTAAAAGCATTGTACTGATTTCAGCTTATTTGTATCTACTACTGCTAGCTCAGAAGGAAGAGCCAATGTTTTCCTGCAGAAAAGATAAAATTCTGAATCCTAATAATTGCAGAGTTCCAATTTGTTACACCTCCAAAACTGTGGGCATCTGCAAACTGAGTGAGAACTATGTTTCTAGAGGACAAGGCAATTTTCTTAGTCATATTTTTTAAAAAATCAGCAAGACAGGGATTTGCATATTCAGGTGGGAGATAAATAATCAAATGTTAAATTTAAGCTTTGCTTGGGTATAATTCTGAGTCCTAGCAAAATAATATCTGTGAAAAAATACTCTTCCCATCCTAATACAAAATGCAAACCCTCTCACTGACCTCTTTGTGCTCTGGCCTGGGAAAGATGGCAGAGCAGATAATGGGTTATTTTTGACTAGCAATCTCTTCTGCTGCCCAGGAATCACAGAATCATAGAAAGGTTTGGGTTGCAAGGGACCTTAAAGATCATCTCATTCCAACCCCCCTGCCATGGGCAGGGTTATCACCTACTAGAGCAGGTTGCTCAGAGTCCCATCCAACCTGGCCTTGGACACTTCCAGGGATGGGGCAGCCACAGCTTCTCTGGGCAACCTGTGCCAGGGCCTCACCACCCTTACAGGGAAGAATTGCTTCCTAAGATCTAAGGTAAATATCTCCTCTTTTATTTTGATTATGGAGAAGTCAGCAAAGCCCACTGTCTGGGGAGTTCAGTGTTCCAGGTGTCCTGCAGGATCTGTTTCTTTGCCTGAGTTGTCTGCTTAGTTACAGGTATCACAATTGTTCTGTATTTTCTCCTGGTTGGTGATTTGTATCTACACCCATTGGTTTAATTGGCTTATACATTGCAATAATTTTAAACAACACTTTTTAAAATGGAGTGGTCTAAAAAATGCCAGTAATTCCTCACTGTGGGTTGTGTAAGAGAGGTCACATGGCACTGCATAGCAGCTGGGGCACTGCTGGGGATTTGTTTTCATCGTGCCACCCAGTGTTTACATCTGCATTCATTTATAGGACCCTACCCCATCAGATCTGTGAAGTTCCATAGGTTGAAATTTGGGTAAATTGAGAGATACATCTCACTGTCAGTAAGGTACATAAGTTAACCCAGGGATCATACTGTTAATTTCCATTGAAAAGGAATAAAAAAATTGTAATGAGATCCAAAAGCAAATGTCAGAGAAGTTCATGCATGAAGGCTTTTAAAAGTCCAGGAAACAATCTTTCAGCTTATCTTATGCTTACTTTTCATCAGCCAGCACCTGGATCTCCCTTAGCCTTAAACCTTGGTGATATTAATGGTTGGCCTTTGCTCTCTAGTTGTTCATTTATTCCACCTTCTGTCTAAGAAAAATGCATACAGTCCTTTATCTTATGTACTAGTCTTAAGGGAATTCCATAAAGGTGTCGGTAAAATTCAAAGAACCTACAAGAATTATGTTAGGAAACCAATTGGATTGTCTTTTTTTCCAATTGCTATATGAATTACTGTTTAAGATTTACATGTGACTGTTTCTGCTTCCTTTAGTGATACTATTTTTGAATAAAACAGGCTAAGGACAAATTCAAAACTAGCTCCTTACTGCACAGACCTACTTTGTCTTAGAGATCCATTTCCAAAGCTGTTTGTCCCCTGGTAGTGACACACCAGGAGATATCTTTGCATGTAGAACCCCACAGTGTGAAAACTTGTGAGACAGATCTGATCTCTGAGAAACATGGATGTTAATTAATCATCCAGGATTGGTTTAGTCGCTGTATGTATCTCTGAGTTCTCACATGTTCCAGGAGAATGGAACAGCAGTAAAAGTAGGTCTACAACCTGCTCTGGGACCAGGTACTTTTTAAATTATCTTTCAAAAAAGGAGTTACCATGGCTATTGCTACTGTTGTGAGATTTGACATTCTCGTGCCTAATTTTTAAATTTTAAAAAAATTGGTAAATTCTAGTTAATTTCCAGAATTATCCCTCAAGTTAATACAGTACCTGGAATGGTGTCTTTATTTGGCTCTGGTCATACTACTGACACTTCAAATAAGAGGGGAGAAGAAAAAATCAGTGCCATTGATTTTTGTTGGTGGCTTGTTAGGTTGTTGTTACATGAAGAGAGGAAAGAAAGGTGCTCTGGAACAGAAATTTCAGCTTTATTGTGGCAGAACTGCATCCACTTAAAATCATGATGATTCATTGTTTGTAAAAGATCTATTTTTAGTTGGCCTGAATTATATGGAGATTAAAGAGAATCATTAGCATAAAATTCCCCTTGAAGCTTCTGCAGTTGGTACAATACAAAAGGCTTTGATAAGATCTCTTCAGCCTAGATAACTTTGGAGAATCCCTGAGTGTGTGCAGAAGGCAGATTGGTAAGCACACAAAGGCTTTTGTGGGTCAGTGATCTATTCCTCTGAGCACAAAGCAACTTTTCATACAGATTGCACTCCAAAACAATTGCTTTTTAGAAACAGCAGTCAGAAGAAAGAAACTGGAAGATAAAGGGGAGAAAGGGGTAAATTTATAAAGGGGTAAATTTATAACTATAGAGAGCACCCATCTAAGAAAAGCACTAATGCTGGATTTTGTTGTTTGCTCTGTTCTCTCTATACACCTTGAACACTGTTTCACTTCATTGCTTCTGTCCAGGCTGTTGTTTCTTGTCACATAAGCATGGCCACAGCTGGTGTCATTGCCACAAGGTGCATGCAGATTGCAGCAGAGAGGAAGAATGGCCAGCTATGCAGGCTGTGTGAGCATCTCTTCATTTATCAGCATGCCACCACCACAAAACTCTCCAGACATTTGTTAAAGTACCCAAGCTGCAACAAGTGTGAAATACAATGAACATGGCAGAGTGGAGAACTGTTCCAAAGCACTTTTAACAAGTACAACTTGCACATCATAAATAGGGCATTCATGCAAGGAGAAAGATTTGCCATCCTAGGCAAAAAATGTATTTAGTGGAGAAATCCAAAGGGTGCTAACATGTTTTGTTTCAAAGAAGAAAAGCTTTGGAAACCTTAACGGCAAAATTTAGAAATCATGTATAAAAATATGCATAAATGACCTCTATACTTGGCTGAGTAAGAAACCTGTATTGTATAGATTCTCATAATACAGAGAAATGTAATGTCTCAGCATATGTCATCATATCTCAATGTGGCCTGCTGCCATACTGGTTAATTCTTAAATTAATTCTTAAATTAATGTTAAAAATGTTAATGGTAAAATTAATGTTAAATCATAGTATAGTGGCAATAGTTTCTTCAATAAAATCATCTCTGAAATGCTCTTATTGTTTTGTCCTGAAAAGGCTCTTCCTTCTCAGGTTTTTAAATAAAATCCGTTTGCTGTTAGAGGACAGTAATAACAATGAAAGTGAAATCAAACAGCAATCAGGAGGAATATGAGGTCATAAGTCTGGGTTTTCATTACAAAAGGGCTGAGATTCACTGGAAATGTATGTCTGTGGGAAAAATACTTAGGTAAAGAATTACCATAATTCTCAGTTACTGGAGAGACTGTTAATATGTCTTTTCACATTATGCAAAAGCAGCAAACAAGAATAAGGGTCACAGCTTTAAGGAGAGTTGTTTGTGGCGTCTGCTGGAGTGAGCAAAATGTCACAATATGTAGTCTCCGGAAGGAGCAAACAGACCATTAAATCTTGGATGAATAAAGCAGGTTTTCAAACTGCTGCAGATTTCTGCCTTTTTGGAATGGGTACAGCAGCGCTTGGGGTTGTGGCTGTGATTATGTGAAAGCAATTGGACACTAAGTTTTAGTGGGACTGAAATTTGCCTCACGGTGCCAGAAGGAAGGGCTGGTTTGAAAACTGTTTCATGTAAAGAAAGGGACCCACCAGCTGCAAAACAGGTGGTAACCCACCAGGGGCAGGCAGGTATGAAATCATGGCTCTTTATTTGGATTACAGTGAAAGGAATAAGGGAAAGGATAAAAGATAGAACAGCAGACTCAGAGGAGCAGCCTCCTGACTTTTTGTTAGGGCTTTCATAAATGAAATTGGAGTTAGCTTATATAGTGGAATAATGGAGATCCCAAATGTTGAACATATAACGTGGGCCTTTCAACCAGGAGCATGCCTGCTCAATGTGTTAAAAAGTTTTCATTGGTGCTAAGATATTGCTTTACTTGTTGTATTTATTCCATCATGAAACCCAATTTTTTGGGGAACTGAAGAATGAGGTGGAACAATCTGCTCTCCTATATCACCTGCAAGAAAAATGGAAGGCTGCAAACAGCACAACTGAAGTTATTCCAGATCTTTCATTAAGGACAAAAATCAGTTTAAAAGATGGTAACAGTATTTCTCCTGCATATTAGTTTATTGTTATGTTATTGAAAGAAGAGAGCATTGCATGTGTTGTTTTTACAAAAGCTTTTATCAGGGCCTCAAAAATTGTGTGTAAATCTAGCATTGCACAAAGTGAGGCTTTATAGTTTATAGGCAGAGACAAGATGTAAATCCTGTCCAGCAGTAACAGGTAATATTTCCCAGCATTGAAATTCAGTTGCCTATGCTATTTCCTGCTAAAAAATTCCTGGCCTCTTTGTTTGGCCGAGTCAGACAGGGTTTTCCCTGATAGTTTCCTGGACATGAAGTAGCTGGCATGGGTCAGGGTTCACTCCCAACTGGCAGCTGAAAGCAATCCATATTCTTTTTTTTTTTAATAAATAGATAATTTAATCTTTTAAGAGCAGAAAGAATCTTTCAGTGGCCATGGGCAGAGAAAACAATCTCAGATAATATTTAGCTTAGTTATGGAAATCTTTTATATAAGTCCCATTTCTGAGTGGTGTTATGCTCTCAGATCTTCCTAGAATTGGACAGTTGTGTCAAATGGCAAATACAAGTGTTCTGGAATTGCCATGTTTTATAAAATGCAGAGCTGCACCAGCCATACCATAGAAAAGATACTAAGATTAAATTAATATATATATGTGCACACTGAAATATTGTTATAACAAATAGGGAGGGACCATAAGTGATAAGAAGAAAGAAATGAAAAAATTGACTCTGTGAGCTTGTAGAGAAAATAAAGCTTTCCAAGATGTGTCAACAAGCAGCAACAGCCTGAGCATTCTGGGAGCCTGTGAGAAAGCAGAGGAAAAAGCTCTGAAAATTCTTTGGTCCTTTGTGATTTGGATAACTAAATCAGAGCCACAGCCTGGTGGTTATTTAGGTGTAGGTTTTTAAGGTTGAAAGACATGAAATTAAGAAAGGATTTTTGTGAGGTTGGGTCTGTATGTTGTAAAAAAGCAAGAACCTTTCCTACCTGGCCAAGTGATGCGTGTGTGGTTTCACCAGGGCACCACTGACATGGGCTGCTGTGGCAGGAGATTGAGACGTTAACTCAATTCCTTATATAAGTAGTTGGTTAAATGAGATGGCACACATGATTGGCTTCCCAGAATCTCCTAGGGTGGTTCAAGAGAGCTGTAAATATGTAGTGAACTCCTAAGGAAACATCAAACCCTCACTGTTGAGCAATAAAATAATTTCACTGTACTGAGATAGTTTTTGATACCAACTAGTGGTAGAAATTCTCTTGCAAGTAAGACTAGGTGCTGCTTCTCAAGTCCTTGTTTGGCCAGGAGTTATAGAATTTCATTAACAACACTGCTAATATATGAACCATCATATTTCTTTTATTGCCAAGATTTTGATTCGCTTTTACAGAATTTTCAGGGTTGCTGATCTCTAGCGGTCTGTACTTTCAATGTGATATTGGAACCACTTCTTTGCAACACCATGTGCACTTGCTTCCTAGTTTGAGTTGCTCCAAAACTATTCCAAAACCCTCAGATTTCTTTTGTTATGACTTAAAACACTTCCCGAGGCTATATTTTTAAAATAGAAGTAACATCTGGCTGGTGTGTTTAAAATCTGTCTGCAGCAGATAATGTAAAAATTACCCTGGCCCTGAATTCCTGAATTTAAAGGAGAGGGGGGAGGGTGGGAATCCAGCTGAGCACTGTGCTGGTAAGAACAGAACTCATTCTCTGTGCAAAGAGGGGAAAATCCTCACTTTCTCAATGGACAATTTGAGGCTAGAGTCACTTGAAAAAATTTTCTGAATGATTTAAGACTGAGCTCCTGAGAGTCAGATCAAATGCAGCCGAAGAGCAGAAGCAAGAGTCCAGCTGGGAATCCTGCTATTTACTGACTCAGAATAAACATATTGACAAAATGTGACCATTTTTAAGTGCAGATTCTCCAGGGAAGGAGTATCCTTGCTTGAGCAGGGAGGATGAACCAGCCGACCCACTGTGGTCCCTTCCAACCTTACTATTCAGTGATTCTGTGATTTAAAATGCTACAATGAATAAAAGGGTAATAGAATTAGTTGTAAATTCATACTTCATTGCTTTCATCACACATGTGAACTGGGGAGCTACTTATTTTTTGCATTTCACTGTCGCTGTGATTCATTTTGTTGTATCTTACTGTTTTATTAAAAATTAACAGCTGCCATATGGGAACAAAGTCACGAAGCTGTGAAGGACCTGTTGGTGCCAAGTGAAATTCAAAGAAAGGCGTTGCTGACTTCAGTAGACATTGAAATTTAACATGGTAAGGGAGACACTGACTGTATCTCTGTTTTCCTTAAAAGTCTTCCTTTCTTAGTCCTTCAGCTGTAAATTACTAAAACAGTATTCTACTCATATTTTGGAGTCTGTATTTTTGACTTCAGGTTTGTCTTATTTGCACATAGCTGAGCTGAATAATTTTTTTCAGTCTGATTTTAAAACTTGAAGAGAATAATTGTTGTAAATTCAAACTATTGGAACTACAGTAGCTATATTAATTTGTCAGTCAAATTCCTTTTATCCTTCCTCCATCACAAAGAAACACAGAGTAATCCCGTGCTGCATGGGCTCCTTAGAGGCAACCATGACCACCTTGTGGCTCCAGTGAGTGAGGCTGCAGTCTCTTTTCTTATTCCCAGGTGTTTCTAAGAATATTCTCACTCCCTTAATGTTATCTTGGTGTGACAAAGAAGCACTGCCTGTGTACATTATTCTGGCTCTGGGTAGAGATAAATGACAGAAGGAGATCTGTACAAATGGGGTCTGAATGGGGGATTGCCAATCCTCTATTTTAAGAGAATTATTGTAGAATAAATAAAGTATGCTGTCAATTTGAAAGGGTTTTGTGGGCAAAATGGCTTGGGGTTTATTTGGTTATTGGTTTTGGTGGGCATTTTTCTTTTTTTTATTTTATTTTTATTTTTCTCTGGAAATCTCTGAGTCCTCTAGCTGCACACAGATTGAGCATGTAGATACATTTCACTCCAAGCACTTTTTTTTTTTTGTGAAACTGGAAAATGCTCTGTTACTTCAGCTTTTTACTCTATACTAAGACTAAAATAGCTGATACAAAATCGAGTGTAAACCATGCTATCAGTATTTATTTTGCGATTGAATTTTGCATAAGGCTGCTAGGGAGGAGCTAAAGTTGTGTATCAAGAGCTCATTGTGCTCGTATAGAGAGTCTTTTGTGTTGAATTAAGAGAAGGCCTTCAAAAATTTTACTTTCCATAGGTCAGCCTTCAAACCAAGGCAGTCACAAAGGTCACTTAGGAAATCCTTTGCTAGTGGAGAACCAGCAGTGCTCCTGTCAACAGAGCAACCCTGCTACCAGTCAATTCTGTGTTCTCATGCTGAGGGGAAAGGCAAGCAAGCTGCACTGGCCTCACAGAAGCATGCACAGAAATGGCAGATCTTACCAAGGTGGGCCGTTTGTCTTAAATCTATAAATCTTAAAGCTGAAGTGGTTGCAATTTTTCGTGATTTATATAATCAAACCCAAGCAGTAGCTTCCACAGGACGGTCTGCACCGCTACCAGGCAGAGGCTTCGTGGGGACAGTGGCAGTCTTTGGTTCTCCACCTTGTGTTTTCCAGCAGCTTAACTTTGTTGAATGATGTTTTTTCAACCGCATAACTGATTTATCTGGTGATAATTGCTGTAAGTAAAGCTTATTTACACAGAAGGATGACATAAAGACATGAGTAAAAGCAGCGTGTATGATATAATGCCTGTAAATGGTGTATATAGTGGGTAAAACCAGTATGTAGGTATTTTATTTAGGTAGTTCTCAGAAGGAATCCTCTAGCTTTTAATTTTAAAGCAAAAATTCTATAACGATTTGATAAATTAATGTCAAATTACGGTTATTAAGGTAGCTGGCACTGCAAGTATGTCTGGCATAACACTGGACACAGAAGTTTATTTCACAGCTGTTTAATTTTATAAGATAATGTTGCTTTTGAATATCATAGAATTTGCAGCTAATTATGTTTAATGAAGAACACCTTCAAACTGTGTAACTGATTCCTTGATAATTTGCCTAGAAGTTTACTGAAGATTTTTTTTGTGCATTTCCAGATATCAACTTTTGGGGATGGATGGCTGTGTTGTCAATCATTCACATATAGTTTCTGGTACTATGACCATATTGTGATATCTGTATTGTTGTCTATGTAAATTTCAGGAGCACAAATATAATCTGATGCAATTGATTCATTTTTGTTCATTTGACACAGGTCTACCCTTTTTTGAACACAGTGAATTAGGATTTCTAATACCCTTATTGTCCCCAAAAATTCTATTCTCAAGGTGAAAACAAGTGTCAAGCTACAAAAGTTATACTGAAATGGTGTTTGTGTGTTATATTTAGAAAAACCACCTATGTAAAGCAAATTTATAGACCACCTTGCTCCTCGTAACAGATTTGTGGTGTGTACTTCCATCAAATCCTAAACCCTTCAGATCCTGTTTTATGACAGTAATAGATAAATCGAGTGATGACTAACAGAATGTCCCTTCCCGGTGTCACAGAAGTGTCAGTCTATTGCAAAGGCTCAAGTGGGGGGCCAGAATTTCGGAAGTTTCCCTTATTCTGTGGAGCTTTTCTGTGTTACTTTAAGGAAGCTTGAGGGAGACACCATATCACTTGATATGGATATGAAACATTTGGGAATTTCAACGCAATTCTTTACTCACTACTGACTCTAAAAGGGCTCTGTCTGTGTGTGAATGTGTGTGTTATTTTACTTAAAAAAACAACAACAACAAAAAATTAAATCTACAAGCTTTACATTCTGGAGCAAAATAATGCCTAGCTCCTTTTGTGGCACTAGTTATTTGATGTGTTTCATACTTTTTTAGGTAGCCCAAGTTCTCCTGCCCTGTAAGTTATTACTTTTCTTCAGCTCCTGCAGTTACCTTTCCATCAGGGAGTAGGGAATGCTCCTTTCACCTTCACTGTAGTATATTATTTGAATACCTGTAGCCCTTTCTTCAGTGAACCCTTGGTGTGCAAACCATTAAAGGCAGCTAATGGCCACTGCCTGTTATCTGTGCACAGAACAAGTTGTGCTGTGGTTACAATTTCTATTTCAGTTTCCCAGCTTGAAGTCTAATAGGGATAGAAATGGTACCATTGAGAAACTAATATATTAATTTCAAACTGTGTAATTAATTGCACTTTAATTCTCTTTGATTATTGGACAGTGCTGTGTATCTGAAAGCCATTAAACTCTTTATACAACAAGGTATACAATTTTCTTTCTGAATGTCTACTGAGGGCAGTTCTATTGAGGTTTTTCTGCCTATTCAGATTCTGACTTTGCAGTTTTCTGGGGTTTTTTTAAGACAGAAGTAGTTTATATATAGTAAACTTTTGGAGACATAAATATTACGTTCTTAAGTGGCCCAAAACTGCATACACACCCTTCCCTCCCCTTCCACCTGGGACTAAATTAAAAAAATGCTGTCTTAACCAGGTTTGCATTCTGCTTTGGTACTTCCTTTGTCACAACAAATTTCATCCTACTAGACCTTAGTTCTATGTACACCTGCTACTACTTGTCCTTTTGCAGTCCAACCATTGCAGTCAAGAATACAGATCAAGGTGAAATCACATCTACTGTATTTCAAATGAGATCATAGTGAAATCACAACATTTCTCAGAAGAATCATTTGAGAAGGCAGTGAAGACAGACCACTGAAGCATGAAGATGATAAAAAATTAATGCACAATCATCAACAACAAAACCCATAAAAACCCCTCAAATGTTTGAGCAAGGGAAAAATTTGGGGAGAAAAAAGTAGGTCAGGGTTTTTATTCTGGTTTTGTTTATTTCTTCCCTCATATGTACATGGCAACGGGATGGGAATTACAGGGAAAGAGAAGAGAGGAAAGTGAAATGGATATTTCCTCCAAGGAAGGAGAGACCCACAGTGAACCAACAGCCACCAAAAGCCTCTGCAGTTTGTCACCTGCCTGGTCATCATGAGCTGACAGTGCTGACTTCAAAGTGGGACTTAGTGGTGAAGGGGTACTTGAAAGAGGCCAGGGAGGCAGTATTTGTCTTTTTTCTGTGGGGGAAGAGGGTGTTCTACTGCACACTGAGGAAGAAAGTACCCACGTTCTTGAAAGAAAGCAGATAAGCAGTTAAAAGAAAATGGTATCACCGGGAAAATAGGGGTGAATTGCCTCGAGAACACCAGAGAAGAGCTGATTCTGTGAGTGAAGGGTTGGTGACAAAGCTGTTGGTTCTTGTGGCTTTGCAAAAATATCTTACTGTCTGGATTGTGAGATATTGCTCTGCCTTCCCTGACCTGACTGAAAAGACAAACATAACTGGCATGTGTGTAACTGTGTAATTAATGTGTGTTCTTTTCACATCTAAGAATAACTTTTAGAAAGCAGTGGATGTGGGAGTTAGATTTATTTCAATGTTCACAGGTATAAGTGTTTTTAGTAGCACACCTTAATAGCCACACACTTATATGCACAAATAGATGGAGAGGAGGTCGTTGTTCTCTTCCCTGTCTCCTGTCCAAATTGTTTGATTCTCCTTCACAGGATCACAGAATACTCAGAGTTGGAGGGACCCACAAGGATCATCGAGTCCAATCTTAACTGAATGGCCCAAATCAAACCCACAACTTTGTCATTATCAGCAGCAGGCGCCAACCAAGCGAGCTAAACTCAGCGCTGTCCATCACAGTCCTTGTTCTTCTCTACACTCCTACTCTACCAGTTGCAAGGTTTAAAAAATGCTAGCAGCACTTCACCTTTCTCTGCCCTACTGCCTGAGTTGCACCGAATACTTAAATAGCTCATCGATGTGTTCTCTTTGTTTATTTTCCTTCACTAAGTAAAGCATGGTTATTTATAGAAGTGGAGTACTGGCAGCAAAGACTACATTCCTCAAAATAGATGTTTTCACTCCATAAAAGCAGTCTTTAGAAACAGCAAAATGGCCAGAAATTGGAAGAGCCAAACTTGTAATGTGCTTAACTTAAGAACAAGTATGGGCGTGATTTTCGTTTGTCGTGCTGGGTCCTATTTTTTGTGCTGCATTAAATGACTGTAGGCAGTCTCTGCCACAAGTTCTTAATTAAGGACTTGTCTGTGCCTAGAGGAAAGACTTTGGAGAACTATGATGTGTATGGCAGAGAGGAATGCTTAAGAGTAGGGGCCTTATTTAAGCTGCTATTTTTCTTCTGATTTGATGTTTAGTCTTTTTTCCCACATGCCAAATGAAGAAATGTTACAGCAGCTAAACTTTAAAGACTGAAGCATGCTCAGTGTAGAAAGAACACTGGGATTTCTTAGAGATATTTGTGTGTTCAAGTGAGCATGTGCAGGAGGTAAATGAGGTAAGTATGAGACAGCTCCCAGATCCCAGTGCCTCAAAGCAAACATTAGCTTCAAAGCATACTGACTCCTCAAAATAGATGAAGATTTTCACTCTAGAGTTACAGTGTGCACATTTTTTTTCCCTTTCTTGTGATCTCATCCCTGGGAATTGGAGTTACTTTTGCTTTCTTTTTGTCTGAAAAATCATGTGTTGAGATACTCAGAGTCCAGTCCGAGGGTCATCACAGAATATGCTGAGTTTGAAGGGTCCCAGAAGGATCACTGAGTTCAACTCCCAGTCCTGCACAGGACCATCCCCAGGAGTCACACCATGTGCCTGAGAGTGTCATCCAAAGGCTTCTTGAGCTCTGTCAGGCTCAGTGCTTTGACCACTGCCCTGAGGAGCCTGTTCAGTGCCCAAACAACCTCTGGAGGAAGAACCTTTTCCCAATATCCAACCTAAACCTCCCCTCTCCTGGCTGCCAGGGCCCCGCTCACTCATGTTCAACTTGCCCTCGACCAGGACCCCCAGGGCCCTTTCCCTGGCACTGCTTTCCAGCATCTCATTCCCCAGTCTGTCCATACATCCTGGGTTGCCCCATCCCAGGTGCACAATCTGGCACTTTCCCTTGTTGAATTCCCATGGTTGGTGATTCCCCAGCCCTCTGATGTGTCCAGGTCTTTCTGCAGGGCCTCCCTGCCTTCCAGGGACTCAACAGCTCCTCCCAGGTTTGTGTCACCTGCAAACTTACTCAGTGTCCCTTCCAGTCCTGTGTCCCAGTCATTTATGGAGATGTTGAAGGCCCAGGTGGAGCCCTGTGGAACCCCACCAGTGACAGGTGGCCACTCTGATGTCACCCCAGTCACTGTTACCCTCTGTGCTCGACCCGTGAGCCAACTGCTCATCCACCTGATGTGTTTATCCAGCTGTGCTGGACATTTTGTCCAGAAGGATCCTGTGGGAAACAGTATCGAAAGCTTTACTAAAATCCAAAAAGTTTAAATCAACTGGCTTCCCTTGATGAACTAGGTTGTATTTGGAAGAATTATTATAGTGGAAACCCTTTGTACCAGCTGTGCTATTTGTTAGCTTAAACTACAGCAAGTTTAAGTCAGTTACTATAGTGTTGGCAGGCGTGGCTGTAAAAAGAATTCTGTTTTCACATCTGGATCTCTAATGCTGAAGTCACAAAAGCTAAAGAAAATGTGTTTCTCAGTTCCAAAATGTAGTGTCTATTCAGGATTAAATACTGCAATCCTTTTTTAGTTCACAGAAAAATTTGCTGGATAGTGTATTACCCCTGTGGCCCTTAAATGTCTAGGGTGCTCCAAAGTGGAAGTGCTAAGATAAAAATCATTAAAAAGTGATTTTTATCCATGTTGACATTAGTTTTTTACCCTGTAAACAGCTCCATGCAGTCACAGCATCAGTTCCAGAGATTAAACACTCTGACAATGGCTATATGAAATACGGTCAGATTAATTTGTAACAAAATTGAATTGATTCAGCGTAAGGAATGGAAAGCATCTGATGTATTTTACAGATCAAAGCTAATTCTCCATCGACACACATGCACTCGAGTAGCTGCGTCTGTGTGACAGCTAAATTATAGGAGTGCTTTACACACACATTATCTTGTCACAACACAAGAACATCCTACTGTGCTAAAGTACTGCTTCCAGAAGAAACATATAATTTTCTCATATTGTCGGGGCGGATGCTAAACAGGTTCTTTCTTTTTACACATCTTTTATTTTCACCTTCCACATGGATGAGAAGAGCAACATTTTTAAAAAAAGATTTGAAGACACTTCAACTGATTTTATCTGTATCATTATCCTCTTCATCTTTTGTGTAATGAAATGTGTGGGTAGCTGGGCCTGTGGTTGGGTAGAAAATGATGAGGGAAAATGGTGATTTCATTTTAGAGTAATAAACTGCTTATTTAAAGAAGTTTCTTTTCCCTCTCTTTTACGCATTAGGGAAAGCGAATGCTTTTGAATTAAAATTGTAGTTGTGTGTTTGGGGAAATTTAATGAGTATTTGGCAACAACTTTGTGGCACAACTGTCACACTCCTTAGCAGTTGATACTGTCCAGTTTGAGACCAGGGTCAGGTCAACCCAGGCTTTTGAAAACTTAATCTTTACTAAACCACAGTGCTATAAAATAAACTCAACTTCTCTCAGCTTCTCATAAGACAGTTCAATATAGGGGGCCTGGGCTTGTAACTGGACTGAGGCTGGGGCTCTTTGTGTCAGGGTTTCTTTAATTTTCAGTCCATTGCAAAAAACAAGGACAATTGCAAAAGCATAATAGTTCAGTTCAGCGGTTAGCCCTTGAAATAGTTTCCCTCCTTTGTGATGCTTATAGTAGTCTTCTGGTTCTGAAGACAAAAAACCCCAGTGGTTAAAACAATATTTCTCTTCAACAGCTACATGGTCCTACAGGATCTTCACTGCTCTTCACTGCCATACATCCTGGGTTGCCCCATCCCAGGTGCACAATTTTATTAAATACTGCAATCCTTTTTTAGATTCTTTTCTTCCTCCAGCTTCTGATTTGAAGACTTTGACATGCGTGTGGCCACTGTGGAATGTCTTTAGCCATGTGTGACAAGCAGTGACCCGAGGGCTGGTTCCCAAAGTGCTCTCCTTACATTTGTGTGTGTCAGCACCTTGCCCTCTGTGTATTGCTGTTGCTACCATAGCCAAGGCAAAGGGGCCCTAAACTGCCATTTAACTCTTCAAATTACGTTAGCTTCATCTTTNGATGACAAAACTGAAAAGAACCAAAAATATGCTCGTATTTTAATGCATATGCTCTTTATAAATAGCATTCTTTTCTTCCTCCAGCTTCTGATTTGAAGACTTTGACATGCGTGTGGCCACTGTGGAATGTCTTTAGCCATGTGTGACAAGCAGTGACCCGAGGGCTGGTTCCCAAAGTGCTCTCCTTACATTTGTGTGTGTCAGCACCTTGCCCTCTGTGTATTGCTGTTGCTACCATAGCCAAGGCAAAGGGGCCTTAAACTGCCATTTAACTCTTCAAATTATGTTAACTTCATCTTTCTGGCTCACTCATGCCTGTTTTCCAAAATTCTGGGTCATATTCTGCCCCAAACACAATGGCTGTAGAGCATGTGGGGGTGACCGTCCTGTGTGTCCCAGCTCAGAGCTGCTCCCAGTCCAGCAGAGCATTGACAGAGGCAGCCCCTGCCCCAGGCAAAACCAGGCAGTGCCTGGGGGTGCTGCAGGGAGCACTGGTGTGGCCAGGATGGTCCTTGAGCAGGGTTGGGGGCTGAGGAGCAGCTGCTGAGCATCATCTTGGCATGGCCTTGTGGCTGGCTGCACACACCAAAGGTCAGTGCCACTGCTGGTGAGGAGGGTTTGCACTGAGGAGCTCTTACAGCAGTTCTGCGGTGGCATCATAAGAATAATTCAAGGTACTCTTTTAAAATAATTTGATGAAAACTTTTTTTTGTTTGTTTGTTTTCTAGGCCTTTGGAAAGGATTATTGCTGTGTGGAGCCACAGTTATGTACCATGGCAAGTGTGTGAAGGGTAATTGAATGGGCAGAATCACAGAACGGTTCGCATTAGAGGGGACCTTAAAGATCACCCAGGTCCAACACCCCTATTGTGAGCAGGGACACATCCCACTATACCAGGCTGCTCAGAGCCTCATCCAGCCTGGTCTTGAACACCTGCAGAAATGAGCCATCCTCAAGTTCTCTGGACAACCTGTGCCCAGAGAGCCTCATCACCCTTATGGTAAATAATTTCTTCCTAATATCTAATCTAAACCTACCTTCTTTCAGTTTAAAGCTTTCCTATTACTACATGCCTTTGTCCAGAGTCCCTCTCCGGTTTTCCTGTAGACCCCTTTAGGTACTGGAAGGTGTTGGAAGTTCTTCCTGGAGCCTTCTCTTTTCCAGATGAATTTCTTTAAATATTTAAGAGTTTAGCATTCACCTTTCTATTTATCGACTATTTATATCCACATTGTATTCACCTGTCTCCTCGGGGTACTGATTCAGCAGCTTTCCACAGGTTTATTTTAGTGTGTAGTGTTACTGCCCTTTTGGAGGAGCTCCCTTGTGCTTTAGGTGTGGTCAGCACTGCCTAGGGTTTGCACTTGGCTTCCCCTTGCACAGCCAGGCAGGCTCTGAATAAAGAGAAGTGACCAAAGGAAGAGCGTGGGTATCAGAAATAGCTGGAATATCCCAATTTTCCCAGGTTTTGGTGTGGTCTGTGTTCTGTGCTGGCTGGGCAGCTGTGCACATAGAGGTAGCTATGATTACTGTGTGTGGCTTCACCCGAAATGCTCATGTGAGTTCCAGTGCTGTAAAGTGGAATTCTTTAGGGCCTGGCTTTTTCACCATTTTCTCATGAGGAAGGCTCCTAAGTAGCCTATCAATGTTCAGCTGAGCACATTTAATAGTGCTGTGCTCAAATTCCTGTTTGCATCCTATACAAATATATGTTTATAGTTAACCATTCGCACTGCTTAGTGGTCATGTGCCTGGAATCCTGCCATGGAATGACAGGTCATGGACAGCCACTACAAAGTAGAGAAAAGCTCTCTCTAGAGAAAAAACTGTCTCACTCCTTCCCTTCCCTCCATCCCTCCTTCCTTCCTTCCTTCCCTCCTTCCCTTCCCTCCTTCCTTCTTTTCTTCCTTCCATTATATTCTGTGAATTAGCTTTTATAACATTGTTGTTTACAACAGCAGAGTGGACTAGATGGGAATTCCTGGGGCCTTATCCTTGGCCTCTAAAGAAAGTTCTGCCTTTCCATCTGGAAATTTAGAGAGCTGGGAGAGATGAACATTGAGATTAAGGGAGAAAGAAAATGCTGATGGTAAAGTACTGTAAGTGGCTTTGTTCCAGTGCTGGTGTAAAACCTTAAATGAATACCAAATAGACCCCTGGTGCTATTATCTGGGCCGTGATTTGACTATTGGATCAAGATTAAAGAATGTTCACACGTTGCTGAGCTGTTAAGTTTGGTATTGCTATTTAAGTAACTCTTCAGTTTACTCCCACACAAATTTATAGTCAAAGGTCCCTGCAAAGCATTTGATGGTAGAATTGGGAAATCATGAATATTCTCATCTGTAAGAGGAATATCCATAAACAAACAAATATTGTGACTGTGAAGTCCTTAATTTTAAGCATTTTGAGTTTGACTCTTCTGGCTATAAAGGAATCCTAATGTGCCTGTGTCATTCCTATACTTTATCTACAGTTAAAGATATATCCTGTCATGGTTAATTTTGGCCATGATCTTTGAGAAGTAACAAACATGAGTCAATAATTAAAGGCACCATCCCAGCTGAAGCCTCAGTTAGTTATCTATATTCCCATCTTGGCATCCCATGAGTCAAGAAAAGCAACTACAACACTGAGATTATTTTTAGAAATAACTCAAATAGAATGCACGAGTGTTAAAATATAGATTGACTTCCTTTATTACTAGAAAACCTATTTTTGTCATTTCCGTATTTTCATTATTAGTCACTCTTACCCGGGGATGTAAGTGCCCCTTCCCCGAGTTTGGTGTTGGGGAAGCACCAAATTTGGTGAGTTTGGTGAGTTTGGTGAGTTTGGTTAAGGCTGTTCTTGTGATTAGAATCAGTACTGCCTGCAGTAGAGTAGCCAGTGTTACCGAAGTTTGTATCCAAGCTGGCCAGTGACACATGGAGTGACCTTATGAGGGAGATGATATTTCCTTTCTTCATCTTGGTTCTCCATGTGTGACATGAGAAGAATATTACTGACCTACTGAAGAAAAGCTCATTAAATGAATGCATTAGTGACTGAGGTTTGAACCTCTCTTTGGTGCTGTGTAATGCAATATGCCTAGTGAATGTTGTTGACATACTTTCCTTAAGACTGTGAGTTCAGGATGAATTCAGGGATGAGAGGGCTTTGAACAGAAGACAGTTCCTCCTTTGAAGTGAATGGGCATATGATGCTGAAGTGCTGAGACAGGCACATATTGTTCTATTTTACACGAGTTACTCAAGCTCTGCATCTAGGGTTACACAGGAGAGTAAGGTGGAACCAAGGACCTAACTAAATGTTCAATGC
The DNA here is from genome assembly GCA_013396655.1 of Campylorhamphus procurvoides. Lineage (NCBI taxonomy): Eukaryota > Metazoa > Chordata > Aves > Passeriformes > Dendrocolaptidae > Campylorhamphus > Campylorhamphus procurvoides. The sequence goes on along the minus strand of WBMV01002743.1, from coordinate 43,056 downwards.
TTGTAAAGAAAATAATCTTATCTGGCTTCTTATATACTCCTCCTATATCTGTCTTCTGTTTGTATTCATTTGGGTGCATCCTGCATGTCTAGTGATAAGAACTATTTGAATTAAAAGAAAAAAATATTGAACTATTGGCTAAATATCCCCACTGGGCAGTACATCATGGTTTTTCAGTATGGGTATACTTCACTGGCTAAGCAATACCTCTCCTGACACATATTTGAATAACCAAATCTTAAAATTATGAGGGAGGCAGACCAATCTCTATAAATTCTACCCCAGGGTGTTGCACAAAAATGTTAAGGTAAGTGGTAGATCAATTGACTGGAAATGTGTTGAGCTTGTTACAGACTATGTATGAAGCAACAGCAATTAGATGCATGTTTTTTGTGCATCTGCATCTTACAGAACAGACTCTTTCAGTGCAGACACCTTCTGGAACAGCAAACAGGCCTGCTGAAATGCACTACCCTTCAAAAATACTTCCAGACCTCTCACCAAGGTTTATATCAAAAGTATTTCTAAAACTTAAAAGTGACCAAAAGAAATAGGTTGCTTCAAGGAGGAGCTTAGGTATGAGGCCTTATTCCCATGTAAGGGGCTGATATGTATGAGATACAGTGCCTATAGTAGGTACATTTATGATGGAAACACTGAGACAGCTCTTGGTTTATACAGAGCAAATTAAGCAGCCAGTTGCAATCCAAACCTCCTGTGCAACATCCAGTTTCAACTGTCTGGAAAATGCTGGTGATTCCAACAAACAAAAAGAGTTTGCTGTCTCCTAGAAGCCTCATAGTACTGCACATTTAGTCATAGAGAATGATTTTTGCAAAGGCTTTTGTCCAAGGTTTAATCTTGGACCTAACATGACTTTCTTAAACCACCTCCCATTCAGCTTCCATTGCACTGAGCTTTCATAGAAAGAAATTACATGTTGATCTTTTTTTTTCCTGAAAAACATTAATGCTAGAGTATAATTGTTAAAATAATTACCTAAGCATTGATTTCTCCACTTTGGTGTCATTACACATTTCATCCAACTGAATATGTTTGAGTATTTCTTCTATGGTAATTCATAGTAAATAAGTCAATTTTATCTTATGTCAATCATTCATCCTGTAGATAGATACTTGTTCACTTGTCTGTGGCCTTTCTGACCAATATTTATGTAAATACATAAATAAAATGAAGCAAAGCACTCTCTTATAATAAATTAGCATACAGTGAATTTGACTTAAGGGAGAGTTTCTCCAGTAAGAGACATTTTTCACTATAAAAGCAATGAATATTCATTAAAAAAAGCTTGGGTTTTCCAAAATATTCTCTACATTTTTAAGCGCATATACAATATAATAATTTACAAAACAGCAAACCAAACCTTGTGGAAGCTGATGAGAAATACATTGAGGACTCCAGGGACCCAATCCTCTAAATAATAATGTACCTGAGTATCATTATTCTTGAAAAGTAGGTTTAAAATGAGTGTGTTAGGGTACAGCTAAAAACATCAATGTGATGCAAATATGTGAAGATCATGATACCTCATGGTAAGACTGTGACTGTTTCAAATCTGGTCTCCAGCTGATGAACCTGCATGTGGGACATGAAGGGGAGTGAAGTCCCAGATTAGAACAACCAAAGCCTTGAGAACTTTCTAGAACATATCCAGCAAAGTCAGATCATTATCTTTCCAAAGGAAATTTCGGTAGCCTTAGCACTGTCTATCAGCAGTATCTCTGGAAGTGATAAAGATGAGCAGTCACTTGCTGGCATGTGCCACCCCATGTGTAAGACATGCATCATTATAATCTTTTGTGAATGCAATTGTTGTTAAGATGAGAAATTTCTGTTAATCTTTTGACTTATTTATAGCCTTTCTGTTGACCTTTTACAGCATGTTAAACACCATTTACAGTGTGTTCAGTGCTTACCATACCAGGATTTTGTGGCAACTGGTGCCTTGGGTTATACTGTGACAGCACGAGTCAGCAATACCAGTCAGTGTTTGTACATAATGCTTTATTGTGAGGAAAAATCTGAAAGGACAATATTGGAACCATCCATAATTTTGGTTCTCTGAACCAGAGACCAAAGAAAAAAATGAGAGTGGAAGTACTTCAAGTTTATGTACAGACTACTGAGCAAAAAATAGATGAATGCTTTTACCTGAAATCCATGGAAAGGAAGTGACTGACTAAGTAAGGGACACACAAAAGTTTGGTGGCATACCTGGGAACTGACTGAAGGTCTCCAGAATCTTCATTCAGTAGCTTCTCTTTGAGGTAATACTTATTCTCCAGTGTACATTTTCTTAAGCTTATCATAAAGAGCAGGTAGAGAAGCACAGAGAAAATGTGTTGAGAGTTTTAACCTTCTGTTTTCACCCCAATTATTCAGAGTTCAGATTTTTAAAGTGAGTGCAGTAATTTACCATGTTCATGTTCTTGGATTTGTGGCACCATCACCAGTGCTCAGTACCCACTGGTCTTCTCAGTGTCTTGTCTTGGGCTCTGTGAAGATGCACAAGCCTTCCGGAATAGATACAACCTTTGTTAAGATGCACCTTCAATGGCAACAATGGCTCCCTCCTAACCAATTCCAGCTGAACCTGTTTTTGTGATGTGTTCTAATGGTAACTGACTAATTTTCTGGGTTTATCAAATGACCAAAAAATGTGTCTGTCCATGGCTTTTTTCACAAAAAGGTAGTTGCTCCCAAACATATACATTTGGGCGATATTTACTCTTCCTAAACTTATGTGGACATGAGGTCTTTCTGCTTGGTGCCTAGATGGGTGATGTAGACATCTGATTTTAATGTTGTAAGGCTTTGCTTTACATTTCCTAAATTGTTCTTTTTCTTTCTTATTTTCTTTATCAAACCTCATATATAATTACCTAGCATACACTATATTTTATATATGCCTAGATTAAAATAAGCATAAACATTGATTTAGTGAGAGTATGAGATTTGGTCCTTTAGTCACTTATCCCCAAGCCACTTCAATGTCATATTTATATAGGTCTATTGAGCTCGGTGAGTTGACTCTAGAGCTTCATACTGTCCTCAGTGTTGCAGAGACCTGGAGTGGAGAAGCTGGAGTAGTTGTGTTGCACAGCTCTGTGGGTATAATGTGCACAGTGAGGTGAATTTTGGAAATGTCCTTTGTATCCCACCAAGACAGACTTTCCTATCAGGCAAAAAGAGTCTTCTTAGGGAAAAAGAACAAAACCCTCATCTTAATGATTCTTTTTTGCTGTCTGTATGATCTGTGTTCTTTCCTGGAACTATGACTTTTCTGTGCTAGAGAAACAGACTTTCTTAGTTGACCTAAGCAGTACGAATTTGGAAGAACTGAGGTAATCAGTTTCCCTTGGAGTTATTATCTTTTGAAATGAAGATCCTGTCATGCTGAAAGCTGAATGTGAATGGAGAGTAGGTGACTAGAGTGACCCCATTTAAGAGGTAGGGGTAAAACTACTGGTCATGGGAAAAATACCCTTGTTACACATCTTAATTTGCATTCTAAATATTTATTTCTGATGCTGGTATGTTGATTGCAGTGTTTTTCCTGGGTATAAAAGTTATAAACAGCTTATATGCCTGTGAATATATGAAAAAAAGTGGAGGAGACTGAATGCACTTGACAGGTAGTAGAAGTTGTTTCATTGTATGTCTTTGAAGAAATCGAAGTAAAGAGAAGAAACTACTGGCAAAATGGCATCTTTTGTTTTACTGATGTGCAATTATTTTTGATGTAGGCTAAGAAAAAGATGATATGCCCACATCATGATTTTGAAAACAAAATGTGAAATGAGTGAGAGGCAGGAAATCAATGTGAGTGCTATTTTTTGTAAAGCTAAGTATTTTACCCAATACAAGAAACAAGTTATCACTCTCAGAAGGGCATGAAATGAGGAGGCTTTACAAATAATTCTTTAAGTGATCATAGGAGAAGGATTCAATTCATTGAGTTCATTCATGTCTGCAACCCAAATTTCGTGTACTCTAGGGTGCAGAGGGAAATGAAAAAAGTTGGAAAATAAAGAGATTTTTTTCAGCCTTTCAGTGTTTGTAGTAGGTCGAAATAAACCACCTGAGGAGCAGGAAAAATGAATGTAATGTTTATCAGTATGGACCTGAGACAGACTCGGGGATGACAGACCAGACAGGCTGATGTTAACTGTGTGTAATGTCTTAAAAGCTGTTTTAAAGGACAGACAAGGCAACTTCTGAAATGTGAAGTTCAGTGGGGTTTGTTAAACTGAAAAAAAAGAAATGATGAAATTTTAAAAAAGTGAGCATAGCGACTTTAAGCACACTTTATGGTAAAGATATCTAAATTGCTTCTAAGTTTGCCAGTTGCATTTGTGTGAGGGGAAGGCTGTATTTTACTTGTTTAGGGGTAAGGATGATTTACATCCAAGTTTGCTTGAAAGTATTTATGATCATACTAGCTCAGTTCCCTACTAGCCTGAGCCATGAAGTGCCACTGTTCTCATTGGTGAGAGAGCAGCACCAGACAATGGCAAATATTTGAAAGAGTAATTTCAGAGAACTACAACATGAGCAAATGCAAAAGCAGATCATACCAAGGGCGAAAAACTCCAGAGCATGTTTGCTGACTGAGTTGAAAAGCCAATGCTGCTGCTTCTACTATACCAACCTAGAAAGTCTACTTTTTTTACACAGTTTGTTTACATGCCACTTTCAATTTAATTTATATTTTCATTTGTTGGTCATAATCTTGTGAACTATTTGCTTGAGTTAGGCATGAACTAAGTAATGTATAATATAATATCCATATTATAAATGCAAATCTCCAGTGAAACAAGGAACAACATCTTAAAAAGTACATTTCAGTAGTCCAATTTGCCGGGGTTAATATTTGTCCAATGCTACCCTGAGATTTATTTGCTTTCCTGCCTAACACAGCAATCTGTCCTTTTAAAAACTATCACAGATGTTGGCACTGGTCTCCCCTTCTCTGTGGCTTTCTGAATGCCTTGCTGACCAGCTTTCAGGTGCAGTTACATGCAATAGTTTTTTTTTTGAAAACTGGATGAGAATACTGTAATATAGGGAGAACAATGAGTCAAAAGTAAGGACACGAGTGAGTCTGGAAAATGCTGGTAGGTCAAATCCAATTATTTCTTTGTCCTTCTGTGCCAAATATTTGAGTCTGGAGTGTCCTATAAGATCTTTGAGTTAGCTGAAGGAGATGAGGATAATTGACATGAAATGAAAATTTTTTCTTTGACCCAACAGCATTTGTGAAGTTTTGTCCTGGCTATTAATTGGCAGCAGCTTTTTCTTTAGAGAGGGTAAGCTCCCCCAACCAGACAAAGCAAAAAGCCTCAAACTTCCTGCAAGTGCAGACTCAAATTTCTGAGCCAGAAATGAACCCGTTTTGATTTTTTCACACCACTTGTGCTCAGCCCTGGGACAGAACAGGGATATGTAGAGATGTACATCCCTGAGAGGGAAAAGGCTGACAGTGAAAGAGTTTAGTATTGCAGCTTATTTGAGGCTCACAGAAAAGGTGAGCTGATTCATGTTTCCCAGATACTTAACTAAGTTTATTGTGAGTACAGAATCATTCTATTCAAGCAATATAAGTTGAAAAATATCTGTATTTGTTTAACTGATAACATAACTGTGGCTGTTCCCTTCTCTTTCTTTAGATGTGCTGGCATTAAGTTTGCTGTCTCTAACTTAATTCCATCTCCTGTCTAATTGTGAGTCCACAAATGATATTCCCACTTTTCTTTCAAAAACATTGGTTGATGATTTTCCTTTTATGAAGCAAAGGGTGAAAAAAGATTGCCAAAATAAAAAAAAAAATAGGGGCTAACATTATGGAAAGTAAACAAGGCATGGAAATTAATCCTACCTTGGAATATTTAAATTGTTGCAAACACTTTTGTGGCCTAGAAAACATGTTGAGCATAAAATCCTCAAACTGTAAATTCTAACTATGATTCATATACTCTCTCCATTAAAGACACACAGGAAAGCTTGAATCTCCTTTAGTGTTATCCTGACTGTGCTCATGTATAAGATACTCTATCTTAAATTAAACACTAGCCTGAAATAGCATTAAAGTAATAGGAAAGAGAATATACAGGTATTGTTTTAATTAAGGGCAAATGTGGACATTCCCTTTGTTCTCTGCTAAAGTTGACTTGAGAACACTCAAACTATTAGAGATCTAACTAGAATTTTTCAGAAGTACTTAATGAAAGCCCTTGTTTCCAAACATGCCTATGTTTGAATTATTTTTGAAAAATACTATTATATTATATAATAATAATATTGAAAAATACTGGGAAATACTCTTACTTTCCATTGAAAAGAGCTACCTTTAATTTATTTTTGATACAATAACAAAATTAACATTATTCAATAAAGTGGTTTATTTGTAATTCAGTGCTTGAGCATTTGTTATATAATTTAAGAATGTGTATCAAGAACAGGATGAATTCTATTCTAGTTTTGTGAATAAAAGGCTAGGAATTATCACAGAAAGAAATTTTTCAAGTTTTCATTTTCCTAGGCTGGTCTCAAGGTGGGCTTGTGCTGTTTTGATTTCATGTTTGTATGTTTAATGCAGTTGCACCTTATAAATTCCAACCACTTTGCTAAAAATTAAGAAACTAATTCTCACAGTCAACTTCAAGTTTGGTATTGTTATTTAAACACTATCATTGATAGTGGTGTCTAGCCTCCAAATAGAATTAGTGATTGTAAATTATTCAGTTCAGTAAATAGAAAAAAACCTACATGTTTCAGAAAGTGGTCATTTCCTACACTTAATAGGAAGTTTTGGTTAGGATGCCACAAGTGGAATGCCCACAATCACAAATGCTTTTCTTTTCTTTTATGCCCATCTCTGCAGAGGAAACTCAAGAGTAAGAGTCCAACTTTCTCAGGATTGCCAAAGAGATCTGGGAGAGGAGACCTGACCTGCACATGGTACAGAATGGCACATCTTGAGAGCAGGGCAGCTATAGGCTTCATGTGCAGAGTATTTTACACATAATGTATTCTTTCTATCTTAAAGATAATTGCCAATTTTTGGTAATTTTGACCTCAGGTAACATCAGGTTGCATATTGCTGTGCAAAACATTCAAGAGCCAGGGCTTTGCAGTGCAGCTCTACACTGTAAATTTGTATTACTGTTGGTCCATCTTTGAACACAGGGCTGGATTTGCAAAACTGTGTCAGAATAAGCATGGTGTTTTTAGGGATAGCAATGGTTAAAATCATGAGATAAAACATTACTGCTTTAAACATTTTTACATGACTCTTTGTGAAGGTTTTAGAATCATGGATAGACAGTTCACGTCTTTGTAACACCCATGACTTGACTCCTCAACTCTGAGTCAGCAATTACCAAAACTCAGCAAGCATTTTTACGTGCATGAGATCATAAGATCACATTTAATGCTAGATGTGCTGATGACTAGGGAATCACCACACTGCTCAAGCAGCTAAATTTGAATTGAGAATGGAGAGGGCATAAAAGTCTGCGGTGGTGGTTGTTATAAGCATCTGTCTCCCAGAGGAGATGAGGAAATGTCACAGCAGCCTCAGAGGATGAGCTGAGCTGGTTCTTTGCTGGTGTGTAGCTATATAAAAAGGTCTGGTGAGCTAACACAAACGCCTTCATGTGCCATGAAGATCTCACACATACACAAATTGCAAGATTGCCAAAATGGTGTAGACCACTGTAGTATTGTTCCCTTCCTTAGAAAAGGCTGCTTCTCTTACCAGCTCATGTCGTGGTTTGCTGGTGTCATTTAATGCTCATTAAGAGTGAAACCAAGCCTTGCAAGTGTTTTCCATATTTAGATTGGGACCCTCTGGACAATACAAAACTACAGATGGTGCTTTCTCTCTAATGTCTCTGCAGTAGAAAAGTTTGTGTCAGACATCGTGAAGTGACTTAACTGGCTTAAGTATGGACAAGTAAGCTCTGTATTCAGGTGATCTATTATTAACAAAATATTCCTTATCAGGAGTACCCAGCACCCCTTTCTTTGCTTTGCTGGGATGAAGTGGCTCTCTCATCTGGAATAACATTACAGATTGGCCCAAGTCAAACACTGTCAGTGTCTGACATTGTCCTCAATGCGTGCAAACTCAACACAGGTGTGAAGGGGAGGAAAGTGGCCAGTGTTTCTGCCAGTTTGGCAGGCAGCTTATGGAAAGGCTTACAGTAGCTGGCAATTTTGGGGACTGCAAAAAGGTCAAACATATGTTTATTACATAAATGTGTATAGTATTACCCTTAATAGAAAGCTTTATTTGCAGTGAGGAAAGTGCAGAGAATTTGACACTATTTTATTCTCTGAGTTTTTTTTTTTAAATGTGTGCATCACTTTCATTAAGCCACGAATGGTATTTTACATTGTAATAATGGAAAGTCTGATTTGGTGCAGTTTACTGAGGACACATGAACAGAATTGAAATGTAAATTAGCATACAGCCCTGAAAAATATGATGATTTTATTGTGACTGATATCAAAATAAAACCCAGCAATATGTGTAGATTTGCAATGCACCAAAACATTTTGCACATGCAAGATGCATTCAGTGCCATCTGCATGGATCTGTGAGACTTTTAGAATTTTTTTAAAAAAATGTAATAATGATAATAGTATGAATTTGGAGGTGGCCTGCTCTTGTTCAAGGAAGTTATTGGGGGTAAAATGGATTGTGGGTGAACCTGCCAAGTGCTACATGAGAAAAGAGTGACATTTTAAAATCAATAAACATCACTTAGTTTAAACCACTAATGATCTACATACATGTTTTGGGAATTACAAGTTTGTCATGTTTTAGTGAGATATTGGAACAACTTGTGGCTAAGCCTGTCAGCACAACAGACCACAGTCTTGTTATTTTTCTGGTTTTCAAAGTAGAGCATACTTCAATATGTAAATGTTTAAATAACATTGAAGCCCAGAACATGATACCCCTCAGATTTCTTTCTTGTTTATAAATAACCCCTGTTGAAAACTCTAATAATGATTGAAAGGACCACGAAAAGGAGCACTTGCAGACAAATATCCAAACTACACAGACCTAAAGGATGCACATGTGCACGTTTGTTCTGGACATATATGCAGTTGGTTAGATCGTATGGGGAAGCACAAACAATGCTTGAGAACCCTGAAAAAATTTGAAGTTTTCCTCTCAAACCATACGTGAAACTCTTTCACTTACTATATACATACATATATATATTTATATATATTCCAAACATCTCCTACTTAATTTTGTGCTTGAATCAGTTTCTCAGTGCTTCACAGCTATGATGTCCAGCTTGTATCATCTGCAGCTCCAGGGCCCTCCAAGTGTATTTGTGTGTGGATGTGTGTGGAAAACCGAGCAAGACCTGCCTGTTTCAAAGAGGTAAGAAATAAGAAGGGAGTGGGACTGTTTGTCAAGATGTGTAGGCCTATGAGGAATGAGATGAAAATAGAAAGTGAAAAGAGAAGACTGAGTGACAGAAAATATCCCAACATTTTTGAAGTATGAAATTTGGAGAACATGAGAACTGATAAAAGTGTCTTAGTTCCGGACCTTTAGAATTCAACAGGCCTAAAGATTAGAAAATGGTTTTCAGGAGACAGTCCAACCCTGGAGGAGGACAGTTTTTGGTCATTTAATTTACTTTTCACGTGTTTCCAGCACCTTTGAGAGCTTCCTGCAGCATCTTTCCTTGGGCTGCACTGGAGTAAGTCCTTGCTGGCTGCAGGCACAGAGACCAATGTGCTTTGTCTTCACACCAAGCTCATTTTCTTTCTCCACATTGCTCTTCTGGTAATTATTGCATTTTGATGATAAGAGGCTCAAGAGAACTCTAAGACTTCAAAGAACTCTGTTACTGCTTCTGCAATTTATACATGGCAGGGCTTGATGGGGAATGTGAGATTTGTTGTAGCAACATTAGCATTTGTATATTATTATTATGGATAGAGTTAGGATGAGTTGTGCAGCCATCAGTCATCACAGGAGAGATCTGCCATCCCATAAATGGTCTCCCTGAAGCTCTGAATTACTTGCAGAAGAGTATCAGCATAAATCTTAAATCTTTTTATTATCAAAAATATAGTTAAAAACCTGTCATTTTATGTTGTTGAACAAAATCTGGAACAACTCTGGTTTCATCGAAAAAGTCTTTAATTAAGATTGATTTGAATTCAAACTTGCATCTGTAACCATCTTGCTTATTAAAATAGGTCTGATGACCTTTCTCATTTGGATACCGGATTGATTTAAAGCTAATTCTCCTCTGTGTGTCCACACATTTTTGTGTACGTAACAGAACAATCTGAGCTCCCTCTTGTGGTCGAAAAATACTTCTCGTTCCCCAAACGGAGCCAAGCACACCGTGAACAAAGCGGCTAAAATATTTCAAGGGTTTTTTTGTGTAATTCCTGGACTTCATTAAAGGATAACTCTCTGATGTCACTCAGTATTAGTGAGAGATTTAGAAGCGTGGCACAAAAACAAAACAGAAAAAAGGATAGGGGTCATTCTAACCAGAAAGTAAAAGCTTCTCTAAATACATCATGCTTAAAATCCTGAATAATCATGCCAGATATGCAAGTAGAGAGTTCTTAGTCTCAAAGAACAGATTTTTAAGCCATTAGCATAGAGATAAGAAACATGTTCTCATTAAGATGGAAAGAATAATTTTACAACTTCTGGGCTGACAGACACTGCAAAATAATATACTCATTGTAGGCACTTAAAGACTGAAAATTCTTGGAAAACTGCAGAGAAAAAGAGTTCTTCTCACACAAAAATAATTCAGGAAGTGACAGCTTCATCAGTAGCACTGTCTTACAGGTTTGCAGCCCAGAGTCTGCCTATAATCGCTCCCTGTTTACCAAGATTACTTTTGCTCCTGTTAATGAATCAGACAGAAAACAGTTTAATGGCATTGAAATTGTGGCTTTTTCAGCCTTGATGCTCTTTTTTGAGGGAGTGAAAGTCATGTGGTTCTTGCTGCATGTTTACAAAGGAGTAGAAAACCAGAAACTCAGACTTACTGGAGTTCAAACAGCATACAGAGATACAGATTCCTGTGTCAAATAGATACATTGTTTTCTAATATGTAGGGTTAAGTTTTCAATACCAGACATGTTTATTTTTAGAAAAATGTTTGCCAACCGGGGGAGAAGCAATAAGTGATTTTGTTTTAGCTGCAGGGATGATGGACACTTAATGATTGCTATAATGACATCTTAAACGGTTTATTTCGAATGGTCCTTTTAACTGTTTTAGATCACAATGAGAAACACTGAACATCAGCTTTTGCATCATATGATCAAGTGTTGCAAAAGATTTCTCCTACTCCTCAGAGAGTTAAGAGACAGAAGTCCTGTTGTCATCTGAGTGACAGCTTTAGTTTATCTGGGAAGCACTCCAGGTCCGAAGGTATTCCCTGGAAGGGGTTATGTGTAGACAAGGGGACAAAACACCTCCTCATTGTAGAATAAGAGATTGGTTGGGATTGTTCATTAATCTTTTGCCAAATGTCATTTCCTTGATAGAATACAAAAGCTGCACAAGAGTCAGAGACCTTAGAAAGAGCCAAAGAATAATCTGAGTGGGAAAAGAGAATCAGATGACCTTATTTAGAAGGAGCAGTTTATGCCCTTTTCTATTTAGACTGAAAGCCTTCTGGTATGATACTTTTGTTCTAGACTAGACCAGCTTGCACGTGAGCATGGATTTGCTTGTGTTCAGGAACAATTCAGGTCACACTTTCAAAAGTTACTTGCTGAGGTTCTTTTGGTTGGAAGACTTTTAACAACCCTGGCTCTGTGGAGGTTGAATAAGCAGTTGCCAATACTTCTATTTAAAAAGAAGAAAACATGGGAGCATCTACTTGTAGAGACAAACCTATTATCATCTGAGAATTAATCTTATGGAGAGAAAAGATGGAGACAAACAGCTCTGCTTTCTGGAGTGCAAATAACTTGTCAAGCTGTCAAAGAGAATGTTTTTACCATTTATCAGATTGTTTTATTCTTTGAAATGCTTAAACCTTCTGTCAACCACATTTGAACCCACTTGTTTAGTTTTCAAACATTCTCTAGCCTACCTGCAAGAGAAGAGCTTTAACAAATGGTGATTTCCTTTAAAGCATAATTTACTTTGAGATGCCCTTTCCAATCCATATGTGATTACAAACTTTAAAGGAATACAGGATGATGCAAGTTTAGCTGGGGAAATCCATTGGTAAACATATTGATTTTTATTACTTTTTAATTACAAAATGGAAATATTTTAGCTTTCCTGGAATAGCAGCTTTGCTATGCTACCTTTACCTTAGTAGTTCACACTTATTTTTCCTGCTTTTCCATTTGTTCATTTACATTCCCTATGACTCCCTTCAGTTCATTTGGTTGTTTTTTTGTCTTTCTTTTCTTGCTCTTACTTCCTTAACTACCACACCATATGAAGCCAGAGAAACCTCACTAGCTCATAGCGTTGCTTAGCAATGTCATGCATCTCTTGTTGTCTGTTGTGAAGCCATGGCATCCTGGTCTTTCAACAAAGATTGCTATATCACTGCTTTGCTATAGGTCCAATTTTTTCCCTGAGATTTCTGATAAGGGATGATGTGTCTAGACAGAGTACATAAGAGATTACCTTATAGCCATTATAATATAATTAGATCAAGCCGTACCAAAGCTCACCAAGATTTTATGTTTAAAAGGTCAACAGCTTTTATTCCATATCTCAAAGATAAGCACCTTACATTGGGCTTAATATGTAGAGTGCTGTGCCTGAAAGAAAAGAAGCTTCAAAAGATTTCTCCTTATATTATATCATTCAAAATAGACATTTGATACTGTAATACGTCCATTTTAACTTCCGTGATTCATGGAGCTAGAGATAAAAATAGGTCAGCTGTGCCCCTACTGGTACAGGATTATTCCCTGAAATATATTTTCTATTTCTAAGTCCAGAGTAGATTTAACTATCTCCAGTGAGGATTTACATTTATTAAACTGGAGGGCTGTTCTTTGGTGGTCTTAATACATTATCATTTATTATTTGTATTATGGCAGCAATTGGAAAACTCAAGTGAAATTAGGATCCCACTGTGCAAGGTATTCTATGAACAGATAGCAGGAAGTAATTTTTCCCCTGAAGGGTTTACAGTGTAAACAGATCAAACAAAGATTGAGAAAGTGGCCATACCAATATCCCCATTCTAGCAAAGCACTGAAGCAAAGAGAGGTGAGCTGCCCCTGGGCTTGCACATAATATATATAACAGACCTGATAAGTGAGTTCAGATGTGCTGCATTCTAGCCCTGTGCATTACCTAGAGACAGGTTTTCACATTTGAAGTCAGATGCCCTTCAAGTTTTTGACTACTAGATATTATTTTTTGCTTCTCTAAACTGTTACCTCTTTTTGGATTTATGAAATTCACCAAATCACCTTGAATTATGCAATTTTCAATGTTAAATAGCCCTGCTCATTAACTATACCACCCAAATATCTGAAGAACTCACATAATACACTTTTCTTAGAACTCCCTTCGTTGTTCACCAAAGGACTTGTTGAGTTTTTAATTTTTTTTCCCTCTTTCTCTGCCAGCTCCTTTCAAGCTCTTCTCTGAGCTCATTATCGCTTTCTTTAGCTTTAGAATTTAAAATTCCCAGAACTGAAAGCAGTACCACTGAACAGTTTTGCCAAAGTTCTACAAAACAGAGAAGCTGGCTTAAGTTTTTCCATGTAATCATTGCCTGGCATATTCTATAAGTGGGAATATTTCTCCTAGCAAATATTTCTCTGCTTTTTAGAGATCAGTATGGCAAATCTAAGCTAAAATAGTACAGCATGGTTCTAAATAGCTTAGTGTTATAAAGCTACTATGTCAAATTTGCAGATTTTTAGAAACAAACTGTTGTGATTTAACCCCGGATGGCAACCAAGCCCAACACAGCTGCTCACTCCTCCCAACAGTGGGGGAGATGGAAGGGTAAAAGTGAGACAACTTATAGGTTGAGACAGTTTCATAGGCAAAGAAAAGCTGCACATGCAAGCAAAAAACCCCCAAGGAATTAATTCCTCACTTCCCTATGGGTAATCAGGAGTTCAGCCCAGCTCCATAACATGCAACTTGAGAGGATAGATACCATCACTGAATGTCCCCCCTTTCCTCCTTCTTCCCCCAGCTTCATATGCTGAGCCTGACCCCATATGGTCTGGGATATCCCTGGGGTCACTTGGGGTCAGCTGTCCTGGCTGTGTCCTCTCCCAGCTTCTCGTGCACCCTCAGTCTCCTCACTGGTGGGGTGAGAGTCAGAAAAGGCCCTCACTTTGAGAAACCACTGCTTACCAAAAATGAAAACACCTCTGTGTTATTAACACAAATAGTAATACTCAAATCCAAAATACAGCCCCCATACCCCCATACCAGCTAGTACAAAGAAAGTTAAGAAAACCAGCACACAAACATTTGATTTAAACCAACGTAGTTGAGAACGTCTCTTCAGAATTTACAGACATGTCTTGATTTGCTGGCATATATTGTTTATTAGTGTTTTGTACTAGGATGATGGTGTATTCTGGGCCCTGGTGATCTGCATCATTGCTTGTCTGACAGTGAATTTTGAGACACACCTAAAAAGTTCCTCTTTAAATACTTTGAGAACATAATTTCAATAACAAAGAGTAGGTGCTATGCATGCTCTTTCTATGATATCTGATGGAGAGATCATAGAATCACAGAAAACCCTGTGCTGGAAGTGACACACAAGGATCACTGAAGTCCAACTATATGTCATTTTGGAAAGCAGGCTTTCCATTTCCAAGTAGCTTTAGCAGCAACAAAAGAAACTAATAAAACATAGAAGTGAACATCCCTTCTGAGGTGTTCCTAACTGTCATATGTTCTTTGCAGACACTATACTTTTTTGTCCCTCAGTTGCTGAAAATATTTCCAGCAACCTCTTCTTTAGTATAACATTCCTTGGAGGGCAGCAATGCAGTGAAAGGGAGTCATTTTCATGTCTCAATCAATTTTTTTTCTCTTCTTAGTTTGGACTAATACATCTACCCCCTCTCAGCCAACCAACAATGTATTTTGTGATTTAACATTGAGACAACAGAAGAGAAAATGGCAGCAGATTTCAATATGTTAGCAGCAGAAAGAATACTAACAGCTCTCTATTTTGGGGAAAAATAGAAGCCAGTGTCTTCAGGCTCAGACATCTGTTTCATACGATTTGCCAAGAAATGCCATAGCCGTGAGCTGTAGTATCATTAATTAACATAACATAGCTAGTATTGCAGTGATGGGTTAAAAAGATTAAAGAAAATACATGTTGTATGTATATTTTGTGTTCTTCCTCGTGAAGTTACTTGCTCTGCTAATTTTCATTATTCTCCTTCATAATTGCCGCTGCTCACTTATTCAGTAATTTGTTTGTTTTTCTCTGAACGGATGATGCCTCAAGGATGCTCCGCTGTGCATCTTCGTAATCTCTAATCAGCCACTGGAAGGCAATTAGCGCTGTCAGGCCTGCTCAGCAGCCACTGCTGCAAACCTCTCTCCTACAGCGGGTACCTGTTTGCTCATCACTCACTGTCAGCCAGGACCAGAGTGCCCTCCAGCCAGCAACGCATCGGTAACTAATGCAACACAACTCTTGGACCAGCTGTGCAAATTAAGCAGGGAAGGGTTTGCTTTTGTCTACATTTTTGTTCCTTATGCTCTTTACTCTGCCTCCAGGAAAGGGTTTACAATTTGGGGTGGTCCAAGAGTAGCTGCCATGTGCAGCTCAGACACCCAGTGGGGAAAAAGGGCATAGTCAAAAATGAACACGTAATATTTATTATATGAATGGGTTGGGTTTTAGTCTTCTCCTTCCTAGAGATGCTTCAGATGCAAAACAAGAAAGCTACACTTGAGGCATGCACAGTCCAGCCCAGTGCACCAAGGCTTAGTCTTGTCACATTGCATTCCATGTCTTCTTCTTCCAGCCCTCCTGGTTGCTTTATGTATAATCTGCTTGGTTCATGTCTGTCATGTGTTGCCCCCCATAATTCTGCCTGATCATGTTTTAGTCAGGTTTTGAGGGGTAGTTAGAAATTCAGTGTTAAATGACTTTGCTTATTTTTATTTTCCTAAGCACGTTGCTGGTGCATCTCGGCCTTAACGAAGAAATCAAATTATATCTGCTCTGAGGTCTTGAAGTGTTGACTAGCCTGTTATTAAAAAAAATGTAAAATATTTTATTTTTTTAATCTTGTATTTATAACACAATATTTTTTTAGTATGAATGTGAAAAAATTATCTAATCACAACAATTATTTTCAGTAGGCAAGACCTACTGCAGCAACAATGAAGCCCTAATTGATAATCATACTGGGCTATTTTTTTCCTTACAGTAACCTGTCATTCCTTGTTAGTTATTTACTATTTTTCAAGTATAGCTAGGTTCTTATATTACTATTTTACTTCACATAGGTTATAGGAAATTACAAATATTATAACATAGTTTAAAATCAGTGAAAGGGAGGTACATTTTTTTTTCAATGGCATTTCAAAATCTGCATGATCTGTCATCTATCTCAGAAGTTACACCACATAAAAATGTTAATTTAAACATCAGCATTAGAAAAGCACCCTGCTTACTCAAGGACATAGTTTGATTTTCATAAAACCCACACCATGAATTTTAAGTTGATTGTGAAGGTTTACTGGCCTTCCTGTGCAGACATACTCAGCTGATCTAATATAAAATCATGCTGTTATCAAAATGGTGACTGGGTCCAGCTGGCTGCTGCTTCATCAGGTGTAAAGAAAGCAGAGAGAAGGGTATGGCGTGAGTTGGGCTCTGGCAAAACATCCTCCCATGGCCATGGTGAGATTTAGATTAGTTGAGCTGTAACTTTGAACTTTCTTCTTATTCTGACATGGGGGTGTTTTCCTTTTGCATTTGTTATTCAAAAATCTTCCTGTGTGGTACAGGGAAAAAAAATCTGTGAGAAAAGTTATTATTTATAGCTGATTTTATGCTTCTGTTGATAAAGAATAACATTTTTTCCTTAGGTGGTTAAGCCCTACTATTACTTATAACTAAAGAATTTGTACCAAGTATTGGCAGATGTGCTAATAAGGATTTTTGTAACCATCAGAATGAGAGAGAAATTATAAGGATAAGCAGAAGATGAGGGATTTGGAAGATTCTGACTCAATGTGAACTATATAGACCATAGACAGATCGATATAACTATGTAGGCCATTCTTCAGATTTGTTCTGGACAAATACACTGTGTTTCTCTATCTTTCAGTATTATTAGTGGATTTGTGAAACATCACATCATGAGACCATTGGTAGGTTAGATGACAATAATCAAACAAACCAGAAAGTTGTCTTTTTATTTTTTTACCAAATTATTATAAAGATGACCTGACTGTTATGCCTTACAATGATATATTTAAACATATATGTGGATATCTTTATCCTTGACTATAGTTAGTGACGATGCATGAAACATACTGGAAAAAAAAAAACCCTATAGGCTATGATAGATGTATTAATAGACTTGAAAGAAAGATATAAACTAGGGAGACAGTACCTATTTAAAAAAAAAATCGAAAACTATAGTTCATTTTATACATGATAGTTCTGGTGGAAATATATCCTTAGTGTTTGGGTTATAAATCATTAGATGGAATTTTCCATTGTCACTAATGTAATTATGTTGCATTTGAGCACCTTCTTACATGAAGACATGCAACTGAGTGGGATTCATCAAGAGTCTTTGCAGTTAACTCACATAAAGAAGTTCTTTCTCTTTTGGCCCATCATCAGGCCTGAGTATAGTGTCAGACATCTGATTAACACAGAAAATCATAGCCTTGCTGAATCATTTGATATTTCTTGGAGAATAAAGGGGACTATAAAATAGAACATGAATAATTCATGTATAGGACTAACCAAAGTCATTTTCTGATTATGTGATTTCTTTCCCTTTCCAGAACTGAACTTTGCTTTTAAAAGCCAGCGTGATAAAAGTGTGTTTCTGTAGCGTGGAGACATCTTCCTTTTCAAATGTTTATCTTACGAAGTAGAAGTGTCACAAATGTTGAAAATAGGAAGAAGAAAGACAAAAATATATCGGAATTTCTTTACCACAGAGAACTGTAGGGTGTGAAAATAAACTGACTTGTTATTTCAGGAGATTTAGTCATGACAGCAGAAAATTATACTTTCAGTAGAGGGTACAACTAATTTTTAAGAGCATCACCCTGTCATAAAATGTAAACTGAGAACTTGGCACGATAATTTTCTTCTACAGAGTGCTTTGTAGGAGATGAAAAATAGAATCCTTCCCAGTCTGCTTCATTGCCACATTTAATAGGCTGTGCTGAGGTGCTAAGAAATACAATCTGGAAATTTTTTCTTTAGTGGTTTAACATGTTGAAGTCCTGAGGGTTTTCCTTCCTGCTGACCAGCTAACTTCTAGGTTTTCTTCTCCTTTTCAGTGGAGCACTCACATTCAGTGGAACATTTCAGTGGTAGCAGACAAACAGGCTCAACCAGATCAAGTCTACTACCATCCTCACTCTTATTTTCCAGGCTCTCCCTCGTTTTTGAGCCTGTATAGCCTGATTTCCACCCTTTTTACAGGTATCATATAATGAACTTACCTCCTGAAACAAAAGTTCTTGGCAAACACAGAAATTGTTATCTCTGGAGAAAGATAATAATCTTGTTTTGTGACATCAAGTGTGAGGGAATAGGCTTTTGTGATGAATTAACTGAGCAATCTGAGAACACTGGAGCATGTTGAAGTAAGTCTCCTACTTTGCTTCTGTTTAAGAGGGCTGTAAGTGGGAAAAGGTGACATCTTGACTGTTGGAATATTGCCACGTCTGATGAGGATTACAGGTGAAAAACTGGTACCTGGATAAAACCAATAGTGGGAGAATAAGTAAGATGTAGACAAGGCAATATAGGGACAACACATGATCCAGTGAGGAAAATGATGTGTAAAAACCCTATGAATGCACTTGTGATATGTTTGCTTGTATGCACTGAAGCCAGATTAATAGCTTATTGTGTACATTGGAGAGAGGGTTTTAGTCCTTAATTTTTGTAATATTTCATAAAAGAATCCTTTTTTTTAACTACACATAAATACTATCCTACTTTATTGTGTAGATTCTAATTATACTCATTACAGTCCCACAGTACTGTTGCAGTTACCTTAGAGGGAATAAATATATTTTTTGCAGTACAGGTTAATTCCACATGGAAAGGGGAAAAAACTCTTTGTGGTGAGTTGAAGGCACCACTAAAACAATGCAATGGTATCTGCATTGATGCTGTAACATTTCATGCCTGGCTAGTTTGGGGAATATATTGCCTTAACCTCATAGTTACAATGAAAATATGAATAACTCATAGAATCCAATTTACAAACCCACCAACAGTGTAGCACTAGAAGGAGTGATACCGGCACCTTGGAAGGGGCTTCATCCCAGACATTACAAAGTGATGGTATAAAAAGCACCTGAGAGAGCACCACAGCACCCTCTGCAATGAGCTGAGAAACAGGTGTACAAAATGGTTAGTTGGATTTGCTTCTAGTAGGGACAAAACATTTCTTTAGTAACTATCCTGAAGCTGGATCCTTGTGAGAATCTTAGGAGCTTTATGTATATATTTAATCTTGCATTATTAGTCAGAAGCCTCTGAAAAGAGTCAGAAACCATAAAACAATTTTTGCTATGACCACGGGAATTTTTAACCCTTTGGGGAAAACAGAAAAATCTAGAAGTGATTTGGGGGGAAAGGGGGAGGCGTGGAGAATGGAGTGGGAGATAGAAACGGGAGAGCAGAAGGCACTTCAGTTTTTGTTGTTTGTTTTGTTTGTGTTTTGGTTTTTTTTTTCTTTATTGAATCTATTGATAAAAAGCTCAAAGGCTGCTTGGCAGTGACCTCAGTCCTGTTCTTAGGACCAGGGGAATGCAGGCGGGAAGCTAAAGCTTGCGTTTAGTCAGTGATCTGTGAATAACCCTGAGTCCCTTAATGACGTGAGAGAAGGCTCCAAAGGGAGCCAGTGAGTCAGAGAGAAGGAGGCACAGAGACTGCTTGAACAACCATTAGCACGTCATTGGTAATCCCAGCGACACCTTTCCCATCCCTGGCATTTGTCTCAATGCACTCCACTGAAGGCTGGTACTATGTTTTATTTAAGGCTTTCTCGCTGCCTTCTGGAGCTGTGTGTGTTACTGTAGCCTGACTGATTGGTTGGCTGGTGTGTTTACTAACACTCCGAGATCCTCCCGGAGAGGGGAATCTGTGGAATTTCTACCGCGGCTCAGTACCTCTGGATTGAATCCACATTTTATATCAGACACCAGGAGCGAAAAGGGTTTCCAGACACACGTGCACATGAAAGCAAATCTTTTACAGAACGTTTAGGTTGCCGCGCTGCATAAGAACAAGTTATCTTGATGTAGTATTACCCAGCCACGCTTCTGCCTGCTTGTTGTCATCTCGCAGGAATCTTGTGATAATACGTGTGTGTATACTCAGGAGGAATGCTAATCTTTTGTGTTTTGTGTCTCCGTCGAGCATTTGTGTTCATCTAAATAGCTGCCTAGCAGCTAGACAGAAGAAAGTCAAGCCGAAAGCTTTTCAGAGGAATAAAGGCAGAGACCCTTTGGGGATAATTCTGCATCCTCATTCAAAAGAGAACTATTACTTGGGGCGGGGGCGTGGGGAAATCACAAGGTTGTAATAAGAGTTGCCAGTGAGCAGAGCTGAGGTGGCTCTTTCAAGAGGCAAAGTTTATGATGTGGTTCCGGAGCTGTTTAAGTTGGGCAGAATTGTGACTCGTACATTCTGTTCCTCTCCCCAGCCTCCTGTCTCTCACCAGTGCTTCTCACTGTTTGGTTCAGCTTTCCAATTTGTCACGACATCAATGGCTGACCCTGGACAAATACTCTCCTTAATGACTCAGTATCTTTTCTTATCAGATTCTATCACAGTAATCATGGTAATAACGTGACTAGTATTCACCTGCACCCTCAAACCTCTTTTTTTCTTTTTTTTTTTTTTCCCTAGAAAGTTTCAGACTTCCATCTGCAATTTTTAGTTTTCTTTTTGAGGGTAAAAAAAAAAAGGGGGGGGACAGAGGGGATTAGAATGAATATCCACAGCATTGTGGGCACTTTCAATTTTTATGGGAGTCTTATGCTGAAGTACCTCAAGGAGATAAGTTTGCTGTTAAATTTTCTTTGGATTATAATTCCCACGACCCATGACAGGTGAATATTCTCCTCACTGGTCTGATGCTTAAAAGTGGTTGTGCTGCATAAGAGGAGAAAACATCATAGCTGGAAAGCATAAGGCACTGTAGTAGCATTAGCAGATAAAATATTCAAATTTATGCAACATAAATGTGAGTTTTTAGTAGGAAGATATTTCATTTTCCTGTCACTTTACTTTCTCCAAAGAACATAAATATAACCATGATACTTTCTCTGGGAGAAACAACTGAACATTTCCTCCCCAAAGGGAGCGAATACCAGAATTTCTGCTAATAAAAGCTACAGACGTTTGGGGAAAGTACAGAAGGAGTAATATTAAGCAGGTCTGCTCTTTCCCTAAGGGGCTATTCTGACAGTTGTGTATCAACTAATGTGTTTCCTTTCTACATCTTCAGTGAGCATGACGTAGGAACAAGTGTACAGTGACACACAACCCAAAGATTCCTCTGTGCTGAACAACAGAAAGGCTTTGGTGATAACACTGACAGTGCAACACTAGGAAAAGTATCTTGCTTGTTATATTAAAGAAGCACCTCTTCCTCTAAATTTTTAGCCCTCTTGCATGACACACATTGTTCCCCCTAGTTGAAATAAATTATAAAAACCTTTTTTTTTCTTCCCCTTTTTATCATGAGTAAAAATTACTAATTTAACGTGTACAAAGAACTTGGATTATCCAGCATGTGCTAAACATAGCTCCCGAACATTTGCCACATGTCAGAACTTTGCAAATGTTGTTTGTGGAATTATTTATATTGACTACATTGGAAACATGGGTGATTAGCAGTGATTATCACAGTAGTTTGCGAAGACTTACAGATGGAACTCCCACTATCCTTTATGGACAGAACTTCTTGATGTGTGTAAGCTTAAGTGTGGCATTCCATGCATATTTTAAAGGATGGCAACTGAGAAACGGAAAAGTGGGCTTAGTGTGGAAACTGAAACAGCAGATATGAAGGAGAAACGAGAATGACTGCACATTTGTTGTCACTTGGCACCTGCAGGCTTCCATTAATTCCCATGACTGACCTCTGGGTGCAAGTGTGATACCTTTGTCTCTTGCAAAGTAAAGGGGTGGGTTTGGAGCTCTACCTGAGTTAGGGGAATTAGTTAATTAGTCAACTATTGATAAAACCCAAGGATTGAGTTCTTATAGCCATCTGGTACACTGTGTTCTGCAACATTCTGTATGTAATAACTTCAGGGAAAGGGTCACTCTGCAATGCAACCATCATTTCTGGCTATTTGCTAGGATTGTTTCTAAGCAGTGGAAATGTTCTGGGATGTATGAGAACTTTGTGGTACCAAGAGAAAGTGCAAAATGCTATAAACAGAAAATTACCTCTTTTGCAATGTGGCAAAAGTCAATCTGCCCTGTAATAGAATGGCTGTTTTGGTTTTTTATTCACCTATAATTTCTGAAACCTACCTTGTCTGCCTTTCACAGGTGTATTCAGTAGAATATGGAAATTTGTTTAAATTAGAACAAACACTTTTTCTTAAAACTGAACAAATTTTCTCTCCCCCTCTAAAATTAACAAAGCATCATTAACTGCTATAATTGCAATAGTATTTTTGTTTGGATAAACTACTTTCAATTTTTAAGACATGTCTTGATCCTTTGGTGGAGAAATACAGTTCAAACAAATGTTCAGGTTAACTAAATCCTGCCTCTCTCCTATTGAGGAGAATGCAGCTGAATATCAATTGCACTTAATTAATTAGTTTAACTTTACAGCAGTTTACAAATAATCTTCCTGAGTTTTGCTGCTGCCTACTTGCTTGTCTGTATTTATTATTGCAGTCACTGAAAGCACAAACATAATTAAAGTGCTTTCCTAGATTTTTTTTGCCTCTTATGCCAGCATGTGTACTTTGTTTTCATGACTTCATATGACAATCTATATTATGATTCATGCTCAGATCTTCAGAAAATACCTTGGTTTTATCATGTCTGGCATCCTGCAGGCCTGTACTTGGACACCTCTAAACGGCAGCTAATTAGTTGAGCTCTAAGGGGAAGAAGGAGAGGAGTTTAAAATAAGGACTTCAAGGGAATTTATTTATTTTTCTTTACTGGAGGTCGTTATGGTATTTTTTTGATTTGCAAAATATATTTTTGTTAGCTTTCTTGGTAATTTCTGATACTTAGAAACTTGTCACCTAAACTTCCCAATGAAACAACTATCTGGTTGGAAACAAGTTTTTGGTGAGTAATGTGATACCAGAACTATATCGGTGTTTTTAAAATAGCTGCCTAATGTTCAGCTCAACACTACTGCTGACTCTTCAGGTTGGAGATATAATGCTATAAACCCTGTCTTGTTCTCAGAAAATATTTAGATATTTTAAACTCAGGAGATAGAGTGTTAAAAGTTTGAGTATATTTTTCTTTTTCTTGTCAAGGTAGGTTTTTTTTTCTTGTAAGGAGTCATTTCTGTCTAGAACATCCTGTATATCACATCATAAACTGACAGTAAGACTGCTGTAGGGGAACAGTCACAGGAGAAAGTTCTTCCCTGCCCCTGCCAAAAAACCCCAAAGAGTATCACTTAACAGGTATAAATAAAGGTCCAGTTATCTGAAAATTTCATTGCAGAGTTTGAATTTTGTCCCTCCAGAAATATTCTGGGTATTCCTCATGTACTGTGGGGATACAAAACTGGTATAACAGACCTCAGTGAGTGACCATCTCTTGGTCGTGGTGTTCATGTGACAGTCAATCAGACAGCGTGAAATTGCCATTCCATCAGTCATAGGGGATTTGGTAAACTTCTTATAAACAGCACCATTCTGCACCAGGAAAATCCATGTAACACTGAAATGTTTTATCCCACACGCATTTGCAAACTCCTCTAAAAGGATCTCAAGCTTAACTTGCACTGGGAGTTTCCAGCTATACCTCATGAACGCCTTTTAAATCCACAAGAAGAGGAATGCCAGATTCTTTAAACTGAAGGAATACCCTAAATGCATTAAACCCTAATTCAACCCACTAGAGACAAGTTAGAGATTAAGGCAGTTGGCTGACCATGAAAAGAAATTGCTATGTAAAACTTGGCCAAATAAAAAGTATGGAGAAAAAAGGTTATGATATTTGTTAACATGCACTTGAAAAGGGCAAATTCTGAGATAAGGGAATTCTTATTTTAGAATGGTTAGATGAAATTAAGCAAGAAAAATCAGCTTGAATCATGAAATACTCTTTACAGAGAGATGAAACACTAAACAACTGAAAAGTTTCACAAGAAAAGTAAGAGTAAATGGAAAATTTGCATAATGTGAAAATCATTCTATGATAGATTTGGAATGTATCTGCACTGTATTGGAAATGGATAAATGGCATAGTAACACTGGGAATCGCTAACTATGATTGCATTTAGCCACTGACAGAACATTTGGAATACAAGTAATTAAGACTTAAGGGATCTGTGCAATAAAACATAATTGCAATCACTTTTTTGATAAGTTTTGTTCGTATTTCAGAATTATCAAGATTTCGTTCTTATGTGACAAAAAATATTTTTGCTTACCTAAGTGTGGCCACTTTGGGTTTTTTGTTCGTGGGGGGGCATGTGTTTGTTTGTTTTGTTTTGGCTTTTTTGTTTGCTTTGGGTTTTTTTGTCTTAGTGGTATGTAGTTTTTAAAACTAGATGAATTGCAGACGTGCAAATTTAGCACATAATACAGCGGGAAAAACCCCAGAGCATTGGAGTGACTCTAAAAAACACATTGTAACTCTTGCAAGAGAGACGTCGTCTTTACTTTGCAGAAGGGTTTTATCGTGCTCACAAATATATATAGCTGTGAGTATGTCGAAAGCAGCTAGCAGAGGATCGCTTGGCTGAGTGGGAGGTGATGCAGGACTGTGCTATTAGTGAGCAGGAGGTGGGAGGTGACTGGGGCTGATGGGCAGCTTGGATACAGTATTTATACACATATGTTTACAGGTATTTTTAGATGGGATATAAATATACAAATGTTAAATTGATGAGATAGCTTGCCTCAAGGGTAGATAGAATGATGCAATAACTCGGAGTGAGGCAGCATAGTAGAGTGGACTGAGCACGTGAAAATGCAGTTTTAAATCTTGATATCTGCACAGTAGTACATTCTCATGTGTTCTTCCTTGTGTACTCTGTAGTAGCTTTGGCTGGACAAACATGCCTAGGTAGGGCATATGCATAGTATTTCATATTTACTTGTAGCTTCATATGGCATAGGTAAGAAAAAAATGATGGCATTTGTAGTGGTTAGTGATGTAGAGATGTGGGCAGCAGCAGTGGAGGAAAAAACTCTCTGTAAAAGGATTTGATGCAATTTGCCTTAGCTTTTTTTTTTTTTTCCATGCTCTTGGTCAAGTTGATGTTCCACTTATTAATTCCTGTTATTTGGTGCACTCATACAGTCTTCAGAGACTTTCTCACTTACTCTGTGTTAATTAAATTAGACCTAAGATTATATTAATCACAATGTTATTTCTATTTTCTTCTTAGTGTGTGCACAGATTTTTCTTCAAGTTGACCCGCACAAATATTGTCAATATCTCTCCAAATTATCTCTGTTTGTTGGTCATGGTGCAATTTTGATAGGCCAGATTATGCTTCCTAATCCTGAAAATAAACAGTAATTTAAACAGTTAGTTTTCCACTCCTGTCTAACCTCCTTAGTACTTATTTCCCCTCTTCTCTGCTTCTGTCCCTGCTATCGGATCCTCTCATAGACTGTATATATAGGCTGGATATGCCTAACTGCTTCTTCAGCACCCACCCAATATCACTGTCACAGCTTTCTTGCCTGTCCCTGTTTCAGCTGCTCAGGAACATTTCTAATGTAACCCAGCTGGCCAACTGATGGGCCTCATCAACTTTCCCTTGTCTTCATTTTAACTTTGATAACCAAAGACCTGGATGAATATGTGATGTCTGTAGTTTTCCTGATAGAAGTCGTGGTAATGGAGAATTTGCTTAGAATTTTTGGGAGGGCTCATCCTTGTCTGGGCTTGGCTGGAAATAAGATGACAGTGGTAGGATTTAGGCCTGATGTAGTCATGTCCTGTGAGAGAGATGCAGAAAAACTGAATGAGATCAAAGGACACAGAGCTGTTATTGGTATGAGGATAAAGTGTACATCTGTGACAGCCTGTAGAGAAGGCTGGGAAGCTGTGCACTGTAATTCTTAATGCCCAAAAAATTGAAATACATGGTTGTTGTGGTTTAGGAATGGTATTCCTCAATTTAGTGTTCCCACTGAAACACCCCAGACATCACACGGCTCACTCACTTGTCCTGCCTCACCCCCTGTCCCCTGCACTGGGATGGAGAGGAGAAGTGGAGGCACAAAGAGGTAAAGATCATGAGTTGATATAAGAACAACTGACTGGAAACAGCCATGAAAAAAAGAAAAAGAACAGTAACAACAAAAATACCAATAGAAGAGTGTACAAGAGAGGTGAACCATTCACACATGTGTGCTCCCCATGCAGAACAGAATGAATGTGATTCTCCTTCATCCCCCTGGCATAGCAAGGAATAACCCCAGGATCCTGGCCATGCCCCTCCTGGCTCCTGGAAAAATTAACCATATCCTGGCTGGAACCAGGACAATTGTGGATTCTGAGAATATGGTGAACTAAATGTAAAATTTAAGCTCAGTTTAGGCTGCTGAGCTAATGTAAAAGTTCAGTTGATATGTATCTGTTCCTGTCATATACGCAGTATTGAGTAACTGTTGTTTTAGCATAGAAATACCTTGGTATCACTCTTGGCTTTTGTCTCTAAAAAACTCCAGAGGCGAAAACTGCTTTTACAGTCTTGTACAGATCGGTTCAAGTAGAGCCTTGGACAGACTAAATTTCTTGGCAAGGCTTTATGGCAGCCCACAAATCTAGCTGAGCTTTCCCAAGGAAGATCCACCGTGTCCAGATAAACATTTGATATGGGAAATTTTCATTGACTTGTTAACTTAGTTTCTGACCAGTAACTGGGACAGGACCCTTGGGGTCTGTACTAACTGCTAGATCAGAAAGTAGAGGTTCTAGCAGTTCCAGCAGCTCAACTTCAACACTCAGAAAGCCCATAAGCCCTTTTCTCAAAAGCACAGTTTCCAAATGAGCTCTAGTAATGGCCTCACCTCTGAAGGTGCAAAGGTTAAAATTTATACGAAACGTGTATGCTTTGCTTCTTTCTGATACTTCCATTGCCCTTATGAGTGGCCTGTCTTACTAAAGACTTCTTAAACAAAAAAAACAGGGGTCTGACATCAGGCTTTGCCCCAGCTCTTTCCTGGCCCATGAAGAAGGTTTTATAATCTTGGTACAATTGCATTTCTCAGGCCTAAACCCACAGTGTACACTTTCAGAACATGAGGGAAGAGAAGCACACTGAGACAAAGTGTATCAGAAGGTCACTACAGGTTTTGACTCCTAGTCAAGCTGTAGAGTAGTAATGTATGTACCTAATTGTTTCAGACTTGTTGTGTGCCTTTTGCCTTGTATATATTGCCTAAAGTACTTCAGAATGTGTTCAAAACTGCTTTCCATCTTTCCCTGATTCCTGTTAAAATCTAGGTCCTTTGGCTTGAAATAATGACTGACATTGTGTTGTGTCTCATACGTCATATTAGAAGGAGCTTCTTTTAAAAATAAATGTGGCAGTTAAATGCCCAGGCTACTTCAGTGCGTGCACTCTTTATCAGTCACTTTGAAGGGAGCTGTGCACAAAGTTTTCAATGAAGCTGCCAGCCCCTCTTCAGTGTCCTCCTGAACTCTATATCTATCTTCCTTCATTTGCACTGTCACTGAGATAGTTTGCTTGTGCCAATAGAAAGAGATGTTTTTCATGTGATCTATAACAATTAGGGTTTTCAGAAAACTTGTTGGCATTTCTCCTTAGGAAATAAATGCTTTTCAGCTCATCTCTGACATCCTATAACTGCTGAGAGTGTAATTGTAGGAGCTAAGGCTTCCTGCTTCCTTGGCACAGGATGATCTATCATTTGTATGGTGTGCCTTTTCTAAGCAATATTTGTGAGGAGAGAGAAGCTGAGGTGGAACCAGCTCAAGCTGATGTGGCAGCTATGATCCAGCCCTGGGTAGCAAGAGATGTTTCTAGGCATGTTTACTGAGAGACTGGCTGTGATCAGTGCTATGCTAGGAAAGGAGTCCATGGAGTCTGTCTTTGATTTTACCCAGGATGTGAGACCTGCTGGAGAACAGTTTAAACCCACTTATTAATAAAAGCAATCCCTTCACTTGGATGTGGGTCACCTGTTTCCTTTGCTGCCTGGCTCTAGAGGCCAGGCAATATCTTCTCCCCCCTGAGTTCAGTAGGGTGGGACTGTTCCACTCAAATTCCACATTTGCATACTGAACTTCACAGGGCTGTTATCCCTACAGCTGCACTTCAGCTTTCCCATATCACCTCTGCCTGAGACCCTGTCTCCCCTTGTACTTTGTGCACCAGGAACTTTGGGAATACTGAGAATGCAGATGTGGGTAACCAGCTGCTTTATACTTCCAGAACATCAGAAAAAGTTCTGGAAAGCACTGGTCTGTAGCCCAGCAATGAGCCCTGTTTTAGCAAATGATTGGGCACAAGCGAAATAAATGTCCTCTTCCAGACCAGTTTGGGAGGAAACAGGTGGTACATGGTTATTACAATGTACAGAGAACAACCCTTGGAATACAACTGGAAATAAATCAATAGACAACAGTGAGTCCATTGTAAATAAAAAACAGGGTGTGATGTAACTGGCTTGTGATAAGCAGGGGTAAGCAGTGGGCAGCCAAGGACATCATGTTTTGTTCTTGTGTATTAATCACTGAGGAATGATGTGGAAGCAAATGGCAACAACTTAGGTGAGAGATTCCATGTCTCCACTGTGCTGCTCTCCAGCAAGCCTTCTGTGTCTGGCTGTAAGGGAACTTCCAAATGTGTTTGCTGGAAGAGATCAATGAGCCTCCTCATTAGTGTTAGGGAAGGTCACTGCCAGTCCAGCTAACAGGGCACAACAGATCTGAACACAAGGGTTTTCCTGACGTTAATAGATGGTGACTCCTTCTATGAAAAAAAAAAAAAAAGAAAAAAAAGAAAAAAATAGGCATAATCTTGAAATGACAGAAATAAATATTGGTCTTCCTGGTATTTTTAGATATTATCAGCTGACAGGGCAGATTGTGAAGGACTGAAAAATGACGAATGTAACTATGACTCTCTTCCTCCCCCCTCAAAAAAAGGAAAGTGGGGGGCAGGGGGGGGAGAGAGAGAAGAAAGAAGGCTCTGCTGGCAGCCTCAGGATAGTTAGTTTCAAAAGCATGTGTGGGGGAAAATATGAGAAACAATCTTGTGGGATTCAGTGAGGAAACACTTCAAAAATATAATTTGATTAGGACACAGCCTGTATGATTCAACGAGGGGGAGGAGGTATTGCCTGGAATATGCATCTGACAAACTTTCACATCAAGAATTGCTAAATTACAGTCATGCAGCCATGAGATAGGGGCCAAAACTGCCTTTTTCCCCCCCCCCCCCTAATTTTACAAACTCATGAACTGCAACTTTTGGAGTTGTTGAGCATCTATGACGTGAATCAGCACCTTGAGTTACTTGTGCTTCCGGTTCCATTGATGTATTCCACTCTCATATTTTTATCCCAGTATGATGTGCTGGATACCCTTCCTAAGCTCTCTGTTGGACTGAAGAGCAGATAAGGAAAAGGAATCCTTCACTACAATGGGCAAGAGAGTGTTGGATTTAATATGAAGATGATTCAGGCTTTGTACCTGATCAGGTAGACTTTGGCATCATTACAGAACATCATTAATTCACAGATAATTGTTTAATATTTGTTATTTTATTATCTGTATTGCAGCTGTGCCTACAAGTGCATTGCTATGAGCATGTAGTACTGTACAATACCAAGAGAAATGATGCAGGTGGCATTTACAGAAGAGTAACCAAATTGGAGAAGTATTCAAGCATTTGAAACCTCTGACCTTTGGCTGTAAATAGAATGCAGAATGCTGCATTTTGCATCATAACACAAGGTCATGAGGCTGCATCACAGAGTGGGACCTGCTCCTCTAGCAAAGGAAACATGAAGGACAGAGTAGGTTCTGAAATCTCCTTCCTTTGAGTGACACTTCTGTCAGTGCTTCAAGGAGGATTATGCAGGGTACAATTGTACAAACAGTACAATGCTAGTCATTTTCTCTCAAAGAACTGATCTCTTATCACAGCTTTTCCATTTTTTTTAAACTGATGATCCTTAAGTCTGGGTTTTGGTGCACTCATTCAGGCAGTAAACTGTAGAGTGTAATTTTTACTTCAGATCCAGATGTCCAACTCCTGGAAAGCAGGCAGCCAGAACCTGGCCCTCAGCACTCTCTAGCACCTTGCTAATGACCTATAACTGAAGATCTGTTTTGTTGTGAGAGAAAATGAGGGAAAGTAAGTATTCATAAAGGAGATGATCTGCTTTGTGGAGTGTCTGGAGTGTTCACTTGGAGGAAAGAGACTGTGCCATCTCTGCTTTTATGCACTTATCCTAAGTAATTTTGATATGGCAGCTGCAGGTAGCTTGGGGAAGGTGAAGAGAACCTTTTCTTTCCAAGACTTACAGAGGAAATGCCAGAAGGGGAAATAAATACTGTATGCTTCATGAGCATGCTGTTGATATAATAGGCTGTGATTCAGGAATAATCTTTCATATTAGCACTGATTTATCCCATTAAAAAAAAAAGGTGTTTGTTTTTTTTTTAATATCTATTGGCAAGATGGTGTATTTAGGAAGCCTGGAGCTAAATTAAGTATTGGAAAAGATGCTGATTTGCACCAGGTCAATGATAAGATATTAGAACTGAATGAAAGTAGAAAATGGACCTCAGTACAATATTCTGTTCTGAAGTCTATTTTAAATAGGAAATTGTTGTTTATTAGGTGTTCAATAGTTATTTAGTTTAAGTACACTGTATTGAACATTTTCCTTGAGAGTACCATCCTAGAGAGAATAAGGCAGTACTATTAACCTTTGCTTTATGTTTGTATTTTCAGGCTCAATTCATCAACACCTGCTTAAAGTTAATCATGTTTCCTTCCTTCACTGAAAGTCCATTGTAGCATACTGAAACTCAGAGGGTGCTTTAACTACAGGCGTAAATGAACTGAACTATAAAAAAAATTACTAAAATACTAATACTATTCCTTCTTACACCTGGTCTTGTCACTTAAAATCAATTAGATGTGTGATTGCTGGATATCCTCTTTTGTCTTAGTGTTCATCTGATTTCCAATGAAAACCATGAAAGGATACCCAATTTGAAGACAAAACTTTCCCTGGTGTTATGCAAAGCAGTTAATTGTTAGCCACGCTTCTTTCACCAAGCTTTGTTAGGTCAGAACTTTTTAGGGAGGGTGTAATGATACTTAATCTAAAGAACATCTAAGTATAAAGTATTTACAGTTTGAGAAGTCTCAGGGCTAGAAATTTAACTCAATACGGCCTTGGAAATAAACGGGTTGGAAGTTGGTGTTGTAGTTTCATGCTGGCTCTATAAACAGGTTGTGAACTGTTGCTCTGTTATTTAGGGTTATTTAAAAAAAATAACAGGCTTGTGAACATATGTAGTAATTAAATTATTCATATAACTGGAGCTGGGCTTTTGAAAGGGAAGGTTTCACGTGCTGGGAGATTCACTACGATGCCTAGTGAAAATGAAGACTATTCCCCTGGTAATGATTATTAAGGTCAGACTCAGAAGGTGAGAATAACAAATTTGCAGGTATTTGAAATATGAAATGTGAGGTCCACTGTGTTTCTTCTGATACTCTTTCTAGAAATAATTATATTGATGTTTTCAAAACAAACTGGTCTTTTTGTTGATTTGATCAATTTTGCTGTTAAGTATTGAAAAAAATAATGAACATTCCAGAGAAACTGGTTCAGTTCCCTGAGAAAACTAATTCCTACAAAACCCAGTGATTCCTTCTAAAATACGTGTTTATGGACTTTATATGGGGGGAGGAAGAGTTGTTTTATGATACTACCTCTTTTACTGTGTTTGCCTTATGAAAGTAACTGGTTATTTCTAACCTTTGTTTAGAAAAGGTTTCTGTTGTCAATTGTATGACTAAATGCAATTAGTCATACTTTAGTATGTACTATGTAGTATGTACTATTTAGTAATGTAGTATGACTACAATAGTCTTTTCTTAAATAATTTTGTAAATAAATTACAGTGACCAGCTTTATAAGTGGAAGCCTCAAACACAGTCGTATATATTACAGGCAAGTGAAGACTACTTAGTTGAGGATTTGTAGTTTCTTCTCTTCCAGCAACAGTAGGAAAAAGAATAATACTGAATAATTCACAAATTTTCTACCAAAAACCAAAAGAACTCAAATTGTTTAGTGGAAGACCAGAGCTCATGAGATCTATCAGGGGAAATAGAAACTCTATTAGAAAGTCACAATGGTGTAAAAAGAAGTGATGCTTTTCTCTCATTTTCTAATTATCTTCTATTTTCTGGAAGTGGGATTCCTCACATCTATATATAAACACTTAGAAGTTGTTGTATAATCTAAATAAGCTGCATAGAAAGTGATGAGAAAATGACGTTTGCAGGATGTGGCTCATCCCACATATTTAAATCACTATTGACAAGCTCCTGACAACTTTTTTAACTGAAATGCTTCATATTGAATTTGTTCAACCATTCCTCCTCGGTTTCACTCCTGATGTCTCAGATAGTCTCAGGTTATTACACGGTTGGCAGGAGACAGGACTTGCAAAGGCGCAGCAGCAAGCAGAGTTTCTGGGTCAGTGAATTCCTCCCCGTACAGGCAGCTGCACCAGGACCTGCTCAGATCCTCTCCCTAACACAGGGTGCAACTCAAGCGTTTGGAGAGCACTTCTTCAAAGGGAAGTTGGCATGATTCACCATCACATCCAAGCCTATTCTCTACTGCCACGTCCACTTAAAGCTTCAAAACAAGTTCTTAATGAGTGCAATCATATTTAAAATTTTAATCTTTTTCAACGTTATTACAATTGCCTTTGGCAAACATCAGTAGTATACTGAGTTCCCCATGACTCAGACTCAAACCAGGTTTTGTGTATTCAGTTCCTTGTGAATCACCACTTCTTCAGACAGGCCTTTAATTTTTGGGGTGTTTTTGCACCTTTAATTACATTATTGTATATGTGATTAAATGGAATATCTAAGAAATGCTAGTGACTGTTACAGACTTATTCACCATCTAGTCATGATGGAATTGAGACATACCCTCTCTCTTCCTTTCTCTCTGCAGGCTGACATAAAAGATGAGTGGGTTTCAGAGGTTCTTTCTTGAGAATATCTATCTTTTCTTGCTGGGTTGCATAATCAGAAGTGGAGATTGTGGCCTATTATATCCCAAATAATAGATTCTTTTTGAATCATAAAAGTATTCCCTTACCTCAGCTTCATGCCTACAAAGAACACGATACTTTTTGACTTTGAGGTCATCATTGGTAGATCTGTGATAGTGTATTTTATTCTCTGTTCCTTGCCCATTCCTCATATATGCCTGTGTGAAATTTGAAAGAGATTCTGCACACCTTAATCATGGGGAAGAATCCTGTATTGTACAGTAATGCCTCTTCGAAATGCAAGTTCTCTGTTCTGGAAAGCAAGCCTGGAAATTAATCCCTCAACCAGCGTGGTACTAGAGTAGACTAAAGGTAAACAGAGATTTA
The DNA here is from genome assembly GCA_013396655.1 of Campylorhamphus procurvoides. Classification (NCBI taxonomy): domain Eukaryota; kingdom Metazoa; phylum Chordata; class Aves; order Passeriformes; family Dendrocolaptidae; genus Campylorhamphus; species Campylorhamphus procurvoides. Next base: position 8,977 of record WBMV01002743.1, on the reverse strand, counting down.
TTACTTCAGAGAAATCATAATTCTTTTTACAAAGCCCTGATGATGTTTATAAAAACAATCTTTGCATCATCAGTTGGAAGTATATCCTGAAGGGATATAAGCTGATTCTCGGTTTCGGATCCATAAATTATGAAGTCCCCTCAAAATAAACACCTAAACAACCCAAAAATCAAACAAACAAAAACCTCCAACAAAAAAGCAAACAAAAATGTGTAAACCAGGCTGAGATTATATTTTTGTTTATGTTTCTGAGATCCCAGACTTACCAGAAACAAAACATGGCATTTAGAAATGTGAATTAATTCCTGCCATGTCACTGATTTTTAGTGTGGAGTGGAATGATGGCAGCTTGAACAAGAATTAGTGACAATTAATAACAGCTAATTCTTTCAAGATTCAAACTGCCAACTAATGTGCACATTCTCACACTGCTTTGATTCCTTTGTGTGTGTGTGTGTTTGCATGTGCACAGTTATACTTGTATTTATAAGCACTAAACTGTGCTTGTCCCTCTCTGAGAGCTGTGGGTCAGAGGGAGAAACTCTCTGCTTGTACCATACAAACAAAATAAAGTGGCCATCAGCTTTCCTATCAGCCTTTGGTTCCTAAATCCAGGGACTGAGAATGCAAATACAGCTGGGATTGCCAGAGAGGGAGGGAAAGGGAGAGGAATCACCATCAGACTATCTCAGTCAGCATTTCTCATTTAATCCACTGGTAACTATCAGTTTGTGACCCATGTTTTCAGTTTTGCACAGTGTCAGCCTTTAGAAAACTTTATAGATTCCTCCAGTGAAACAGTGAGCTGTTTCAGATGATTTCAGGTGAAAAAAACCAAAACCAAATCAGAATATAATGACAATGCATTTCCTAATTAAAAATTTCATTAGAACATACTACAAGTTTTCAGGAACATGTACATATGAAAAAATCAAATCAAACTAAGAGATTTGTTTGGTCCTGTGACAATGGACTTGAAATTCCTCTTCTTGTTAATTCTTTTCCTAAATTACTAATCAACAACAGAGTCCTTCCCTTTCCTACAGTCTCCTTTCCTTTCCCTTTCTTACATTCTTCTCCTTTTCTCCTGCTTGCTTCTTCAATAATTATGGCTACTTCTTTTATAATAATATAGACTAATAATACAGTGATTTAAAAGTAGTACACTTTCCACATTAAAAATACTGCCATTTACCATTAAAAGCACATTTAATAAAACATGTCAAATAAATTCTTTGCCTCCATACAGCCAGTTTAGTTTATATGGACACTGGTATTAGTGACCTGTAATTCCAGTTGCTTAATGGTTTTACTTTACTGGACTGTTTTTGTACTTTGTTGTCTGGTAGACTGTTATGAGAAATAAAAAAGTTAGAAATGTGGAAGTAATGCATGATGGGAAGCAAAGTATTCTGGCTTGTCTGACTGTGTAATAATATCCAGACTCAAGAGAAACCATATCTTTATAGAACGAATATTAGAAGTTGTAATTTTTAAAATGGCAATCTGCACATCTGAAGATGCAATCTACTTTCCTCAGGGAAGTCGGTACACAGGTTTGTTCCAGAAAAGAGAGTGGGTATTGATTCAAATTGTCATATTTTTGGTTCTTCTTCTGTGTTCCAAGAGAAATGATTGCCTCCAGCTCTCTTCCTCCTGTTTCTTCCTCACATTGTCAATGATATACAGAGAAGTGTAATATTCATTCTAAATCTGCTGATCAGATAAGCTGATAGCGTGATATTTATATTACAGAATTACATTCTTAATAAGATTCCCTAATCAACTTTGTCTAGACCACTGCTAAATCAAGGGGTACTTTCAGATGTCTCTGGGTCAATTCCACCAATATACAGCTGTTTTGGGATGAAAATCTCAGTATTCCATTATAACCCCTTGAGCTACTTTGTGTATCTAAACAAACACTTGTGAGAGATCCATAAAGCAATATCAGAAGACAGTTATTGCTCTAATAAGGAAACAAGGCTGTTGGAGTGTAATCAAGTTAAAATTATATGCACATAAATAAATGGCATAATTATTTTATTAAATGTGTAAATCATTTTTTGATTTCCACAATGACTTCTTTTAGCAAGTCATGGAATATTTAATATGCGAGATAACAGACTTCCTTACACAGAAAGTTTTACAGCCTTCCCTAGTAGAGAAGGGCTGTCATGTTCTCTAGCAAAATGGATCCTAAACCAGTTGAGTCAGGCTTATTTGACATCGCTCACAGTGCAGACTGTTGTTGGTGTTTGAAGACAGTCCAGCTCTGAGCTGTAATTGTGATGACAGATCTATTCGTGTTTGTTGGTGCTGAGGATAGACAGCTGTTTTCACTTGCTGGCTTACAATTTGACAGCTGCAGTCCCAACAAACGCTTTTGGTGTTCGTACATGACAGAAATAAAAAGATCAAAAATCACACAGATAATGTCCCGCCCTCCTTATCTTACTGCTGAATCCATAGAAATGTATGTCTTGAAGGGACCTGGGGGGATTTACCAAGTCCTCTCTTAGGAAGTCACGGCTGCCCAGAGCACAGCAGGATGTGTTGGTTTGTCGCTGCTTGTACAAGGTGTGGCTTCCTAGGTGAGGCCTGGATTGATTTTTTGAGAGGTAGATTCTTTTCCTGGTTTTGCTCCAAGGTTTCCTTGGCCTAGGTTAAATCAGCTGCCGAATTCTTCTACCTTTCCATCCCACCTGGTTGCAGGTTTCTCATTCTTTCTAATTATTCATTTCTAGAGTAGCCTCCATAATGAAGGTCTGACTTTGGATGAAGAGCTTTAGGTGTTGCTCATCTCAGGCTTTCTCTCTACTTACATAACTCTTCCAATACATCAGCTACTCTTCAGTCATAATTTACCTTCCCTATGTTATCATATGCTTAAAGCTATAGCCATTACTCTGTGCAGAGCCAGTCATTAAATGCATGTGGATAAAGACATAAACTAACATCTTGACCATCTACAGAGCCACCTCCTGTGTTTGTTTCACTGAGCATAAATAACAGCTCTATTATCCTTTCATTTGTACTCAGGTATTTCATTCATGTTCAGTTACTTCCCTCTGTATTTTGTAGGACAGACTCACTATGTAATATGTATTCTGTACAGTCAGTTGGGAATTAAACCTAGTTTCTGTAAAAGATGATTGGCTATCATTCCATTAAAGTGAAATGAAGAAGTCAATACATATGATTTAACTAGATCCACCTCTGATAGGTATTTGTTCTGGCTGGAGCACTGCCACCAGGTGATTATTACCACGTGTATTCAAATGACTTTTTATTTCCTACTCTGCATTTCTGAACAGCAGGCTGTTTTAACTACTGCAGAGTCACATCCACAGAAAAGGGACAGATGTTCCACATTTTTCTTTATGAAACTGGAGAACCTTTCAAATTCACTAGCTAAAATGCCACCAAAGAAACATTGCACAATAGATGGCATTGTCCTAAAGAGATGAAGAAAATGTACTATTTAAATCACCAGTAGCACTCACAAGGCACACTTGATATAATTAGTAATTGTATGTTCAATGAGCACACACAGTAAAAGATAGTTCCTTCCTACTACTCTAATAATGGGAGATTACATATAGATGTCTATTCAAAAAAGAGGACACAAGACTATTGCTAACAACTGTAAGAGAGAGAGAGAAAGAGAGGATGAGAAAGTTTCATTAACAAGTACTACCCAGAGAGATATTTTGAAGAAAGAATGACTCACAGGATAATAATGCAACTTTGCCAGTGGCCAGGATAGGGAGGAAGAATATAAAGGAACAGCTCGCTTTTAATGAAGTAGATTTAGTTGCTGTATCTTTAGGAAGTTGAAAACATACCTTTGTTGCCTGCTTACTCATTTCCTTGCTGTATGCTCCAGTTTGTTAAGTTAAAAAAAAAAAAAAAGGAGGGGGGCTGTTTTCTCTATTACTCTCTGGTGAGGTCAAAGGGTCCAAGATATATCTTCTGCAATAGAAAGAGCTCTTTGTACCAAAAATAGTGTCAGTAGAAAAATAAAGTCAGAATAAAACGTAACATTTCTGCCAAAGATTGCCTCTCAGTCTGAAGTTTTACATGTTTCTCTAGAGTTAAAAGATTTCTTAAAAGTATTCATTTTCAAAGGTGCTTTTATGGTACCACTAATACCACTGGAATGGATCTTTTATGACCTTGCCAGAATATTGTTCTGATGGTGACTGTGGTTTTAATTAACCTTGCCAGTTCAGTAGAAGGAATTTAACTTAAATTGCAGAAGGTTTTCCATTATTAAAGCAAGCATATCAATGTGGCTAGGATATTTCTTGGAGTATCCTGATATCCTGGAGTATAACTAGGAACATATCAGAGACATATCTATTTCAAGCCACTACTCACTGTGTTGACTGGGAAATTCATCATAAAAGAGAAGAATTTCTCAACAAAATTGTGCCAAACCATTTTCATTGTGGCATCTTCAGATGTGTGCCAATTCCAGCTTCCTTTGGCAAAAGAAATTAGAGATGGAGTAATCTGGCAACAAATGAAGTTGTTCATTGTACTGCCTGAAGAAGAAACTGGGTTTTACCTAATGAGGCTGGATGTAGTGCTTCATTTGGCAAACTGTGATCACATTAGGAGCATGTTTTCTCAAGACTAACAAAATTGTCTGTAGCAGGTGTAAGCAAATGCTATTCTCTGTTTCCACAGCACAATTCCCTATTTTAGGGAGCAGTTGTCTATCCCAAGAACTTAGTAAATATACAGTGAGATATTTCAAACACAGCTGATGGGTACTGCAAAGAAGGAAGAGTTCAGCAAGGACACCCTTGAAAATGAAATCCATGGTGTATTGTTTTTCAGAACATAATAATTTTTGCCATAGATGTGATTGAATTCTTTGAGTTTTGATTCTGTGATGACTCAGCCCTTCATTAGTGTCTTCAACTTCTGTGGCAACTTAGTGTTCAGCTTAGCCCCTGATTGAAGGTGGTTCATATATGTGACATATATGAATGGGCACTGCTGAACAACTGTAGTGTATCTTCTTCTTCCAGTAGACTTTTGTAATGCTTTATCTTTGGCCAGCATCACTGAGAAGGTCAAATAACTGTCTTGTCTTACCTATTTTATAAAAGTAATTTTTATGTTCTCACATTTGTGCTGTTCAAGACATCTCCCAGGAAACTTTCTAGTGCCAGAAAATCACCGTGTTTGTTTTGGTGTGTTGTGTTCTAACCCCAGCCAGTGCCTAGGTATGAAGCAGCCCCACCAGTGGGATCGGGGAGAGAATCAGAAGAGAAACAGCTGGAAAACTCATTGGTTGAGATAAATACAGTTTAAAAGGTAAAGCAAAGGCCAGGCACACAAGAAAAGCAAGGAATTCTTTCATCACTTCCCATGGGCAGGATGTTGTGGTCAGTTTGGGTCACCTGTCCTGGCTGTGTCCCCTCCCAACCTCCCATGTGGTCCCAAAGTCCTGGCCAGCCTGGCAGTACAAGAAGCAGAAAAGGCCTTGGCTCTGTCTCAGCCCTGCTCAGCAATAACAAAAACATCTCCATATAATCAACACAGTGTTCATCACAAATCCAAAACATAGCAGCATACTAACCACTGCGAAGAAAATTAACTATATTGTAGTCAAAACCAACACTTCCTCAGCTTTGGCCAGCATCACTGTGAAGGTCAAATAACTGTCTTGCCCATTTTATAAGAAAAAGTTTTATGCTCTTTCATCTGTGCTGTTCAACAACTCTACTAGAAAATTGGTTTAGTACCAAGAAATCACCATGTTTGTTGCAGTGTCAGTTTGGTAATGCATATATATAAGTCAAGCTCTTGTAATTGATCAGTGTTTACAGTGTATTACCATATAGCTTCCATTATATCATTCTGGCATGGGTCAAGTATGTCTCACTGAGGAAAGGAAGAGATAGCGAAAAGCCTTTTGAGTAGATTTCATAACTTGTGAACACAAAGTTTCAGGCCTTGTAAATAGCCAAAATGTGAGGCAAACTATCCTGGCAGCTATGACATATATTTTAGTGTTTCCTAGAACACTATATATTGAAATAATATATTCATAATTCTTTTTTTGTGCTACTTTCCATTTGTCTAACTATTGCTTTTTCTATTTTCACAATAGCTTAATGTACAACATTGTTGTATTAATGCACCATATGCAGATGTTCTGCTTTTTGTCCAGAAAAATGTTTATACAATTTCAAATATGAAACATAGAGCAATTCTTCACTGTTCTTACTGTTTCCAACTTAGGAAACTTGCAAAAAACTAAAATTAATGTTATTAATTTAATGGAACTGATACAGCTTATTTAGCCTCATCAATGTTTATACGACATATGTACTTGAAAGACATAACTAGGGTTGCAGGACCCAACATCAATATCCCAAGGAGAAAGCTTTTACTCAGAGCAGTTCCAGGGTGTATAGACTTACTGATAAGAGTGAATCAAATGAAGCTAGACTGGTGATATATGATATTTTCATGCCTTGAGTGTTTGATTTTGTTTTTGAGAAACAATACTGTGATCAATGTGCTTCAAGAACAAGAAAAGTGATTACAAGTCCATAATAATGGTCTGTGTGTTATCCATCAAGCTGTTCTTTGGGGACCTGGAATAGTTATTGGGAACTTCTGGTATATCTTTTACTTCTTTTTTCAATAATTTTTAATCCCAAGGTCAAAATGGAGGGAAATCAGAAATTTTGGCTTGTGTCAATCTGTATTAAAGGAAAAGAGAAATTTTATTTGTGTGGCTTATAGAAAGCAGATGGCTAAGTTGGAGAGTTCAGGATGACTGCATTTGTCAACTTGTCTTGACTTTGCATGTTAATTTTTTTTTATCCTTAAAGGGTTTAAAACACATTTCAGAAGCAGCCCCAGAAAATTCTGGATGTTTCTACTTGCTCCTCAACCCTGTTTTAGTGTCATGAGCCCCATGAACCATAGCACACTGTTGGAGCTATCAAGCTTCGTACAGTAGAGAGAATAAATAGAAAGAATGTAGAGCAGAAGGAGAATAAGGAGGACTAGTATGCTTTGTAGTTTTGTCTTTCAGCTTCCAAACATAATATCATATGGAACTGAATAATTTTGCATTCTTGTGGTTTAAGCCCAGCCAGCAACTAAGCCCCACATAGCTCATTCCCCCAGCAGGATGTGGGAGAGGAGCAGATGAGTAAAAGTAAGGAAACTTCTGGATTGAGATAAGGACAGTCTAATAGGTAAAGCAAAAATCACTTGCAAAGTAAAACAAGATATTAATTCACTGCTTCCCATGGGCTGGCAGGACTTCAGCCATTTCAAGGAAAGCAGGGCTTCATCGTGGGATACAGTGACTTGGGAAGACAGATGGCACATCTCCAAATGTCCCCCCCCATTCCTTCTTCAACACCATTTTCAGTACAAAACCAAACCCCAGCCCCATACTCGCTACTGTGAAAAAAGCCAGCATGTGTATGAAGGCTGGTATGACAGGGCAGGTGCAGACCTTTGTAAAGCAGAATATTTTGAGTGGTGCATAGGGATGCAGCTTTATTATGAAGATATAGGAGGAAATTTTCTATTTGGAATATGAATTCTTGTTCTTTTTTTCTTGCTGTCTAAATGAACTTAGAGCTACTTTAATTTTGATTTGTTAGACTAACTTAGAGGAGTGGGTGATTTACTACTCAATTAAAAAGATTGAAGAGTCTTATAGTAGCTTTTGGAACATTCAGTGTCGAGTCTGATCCATCTTTATATGAAACACCTGACTCAAGGAAGCTTGTAGACTTCCGCTTTCTCAGATTCCAGGATTTCCAGTCTTCTCAATGTGCGACTCTCTAACAGCTCTCCTGTTCCTTCCGGCAGCTTTAGGAACATTTGTTAATAGTCTTTTCAGATTGAAATTTTTAAAAATACTTCAATTCTCTTTAAGACAGATTTCAGAACTTCTGGTAGAATTAAGTCTATTTTGTGACCTGTTTTACAGTTCCAACCTAATTTATCAAAGCCCATGAGTACACAGTGGACAAGTGACTTTTCTAGCTGCCTTTTGGATTGTATTGATTCTTATCTTTATAAAGACATACGAAAAGACTTTTTCTTACACTCTCTCTCATCTCATCCTTGTGTTGCGTGTTTCCGGTTAGCTTAGCATATAAATGACTGAACTTAGGTTTTGGCTTCACCACGTACCCTATCTTTTGTAGACACACTTAAAAATTATTTACAGACTTCCTGTGCTGCAAACTAGGCATTCAAGTTGTATCAGAATCAATTTTAATTTTAAAAGTTGAAATGCAAATCATGTTTTTTTGTATAAACAAATGAATCTGCTGCTTAATTGTTAAAATATACAATCAAATCAAAACAAAGCCTTGAAACAACTTCAGGCTATCATTACAAACAGGGTGGAAATCATCTAGTATTCCAGCAAGGTTTTATGAAGGTAACGTACTTCTCAGCAAAGAATAAAACAGGTAATTAAATAAAGTAGCATCTGTTTTTTTCTTTGGCATTCAATTAGTTTTGAAGCAGCTTTTTTTTTAAAATTATATTAGGAGGCACACACACTAACATTTTTATGTCTCATAATGAGATGCCTCATAGCTGCTCATAACTGGACTGGCCTATGGATACACAGTTATGAAAAACCATGTTTCATGATATAATAATTTGCTTGGATAGACACAGTCTTTGAGGACAGCACATCAGAGGCAGAACGATGACAACTCAGGCATGTCTTATTTTTTATAGTAATAACAATTATGAAAATGTTAATGGGCTCAAATGATTCAATTTCAAATAGGCTTTAATTTAATTAGTCAAAGAGATTGACAGTTCTCAAGCTTAAATTAATTTTGAAATTCTGTAAGTAAAGATCAAGAAGGAATTAAAAACTGTAATCTATTATGATAATTGGGGCATTTATAAAAACTGAGCCTGAACGACTAAGATGAAGATACCAAATCTGACTTACTCTTCA